>OX442358.1:13387636-13852636 GCA_949357725.1 Hyperoplus immaculatus | reverse complement strand
ACAAGAAGGCCCAGTTAGAGGTTTCTGAATGATGACAGATATGTAGATTTCAGTTAAGAATATATCAGTACAATAGTTCAATTTTTAAAATGTTTCATTATTCCAATTGCAATCAAAAATAAATAGTTGACAAATTAGAACTTGCTTTGATTGAAATTACACATGGAAGCATGAAAATATTCAGTGGTGGAATGTAATAAAATGCATATTGAAGTGCAAAACCTGTTCTTTATTATGGTATAGTATTTCTACAGTATGTTATGCTACATCATACTTCCACTCAACTTCATCTCAGAGGGAAGAATTGTACTTTTTGTACAGTGCATTTATTTGACAGCCTTAGTGAAAAGTACCATTTACAAAAGAAAATTCAACAAAAAAATGGTGCATTGTTTAATATTTTATAGTGGTTCCATACATTTTTGGCTGGTGAAGCAAAGAAAATCGAGTGTCTACTTTTGGCCTCTTATACTCCATGTCTATGATTTATTAGCACTTCCACCAAAGAGACATGTTACATAGTTTAATTTAAAAATGTGTTCACAAGGCCCAAATAGTGTGATTAAAATAATGCATGTCACAAAATAAGATTATAATTTCTTTTACGTCTTTCCAACCACATTAATCATCTCGGGAGACCGGACTGCAAAATACGACTTAAACATATGTTATGATAACAGTCTATGGAAGATTTTATTGGATTTCCACTCATTGGAACCTTTTTTTTGGTACCTCTTTTACCACTGCACACAGACATAGCACTGTAAATAAAATGCAGAGGGGTGTGTGTGTGGGGGGAGGGGGGGGCACTTTATCAACATCAGCACTTGTAGAATATACAATATCCAGTCAGCATCAAACCATGGGAGTTGACAGCACATCTCCTCCCAATAGGGCTTTTCATAGGCAGTTTGTGTCCCACTTAGCCATGACAGTGCAGCCAGCATGCACTATACCAGGACCCAGAAACTGCAGCACCTTAATGGAATTCGGCCATCATTACCTGTGTTACAGACACCAATTTGCTTTTCCTCCAGTGATATGTCAAAAGGTCTGTATGCTTCTTCCACAAAAAAATGTGTATTATATTATTCAATTCATAAATACTTTATTCAAAATACAAACAACAGCAGTGCAGGAGCATTATAGTTGGTTGAAGACCATCTGATATGATTCAAAGCTGCTGAATGGACCTTGTAGGTGAGATTGTTCTGTATACTCAACTGTTTCCAAAGCGAAGAATGAAAACTGGGCTAATTCAATTTGTTTGAATCCATGGGATATAATCGAATGCTTCAGAACATCAGCTGATATGATTTGACTGCACATCCTCCCTGCTGAACGCCTCAGGGTGAACTGCAATGTATAGCGGAGCTCAATCCCTCTGCCGTTAACCACCCATCGTTCACACTCAGTGTTCCCGGCACCCATCATTTATCAAAAGACCTGCTGAGTCGTGAAGATTTCTATCAGAATGGTGAAAAGATGCAAATCACAGCATCATTTTAAGTCTTCTTCATTCGAATGGAGTTGGCCCCAAAATGTCAATTACTTTTCAACCGGACAGCAAAGCCTGACTAAGAAATATAGGCCTATCGCAGAAATGTTTGCACATAGGCATATCCCAGAATTTAAAAAATGCCACATATTTAAACCATGACTCACTCCTACAGTGTCAACTTCTCTGTCTGTTGCAGTTTTCATTGCATCAACCAGGGACATTATGACTCAGATACTTTCTATCTTTAGATATGCACTGGTATGAGACTGATATAAAACATCAGAGTGCAGGGATATTAACACAGATCATCGGATGAATAATGAACTTTGATCTGTTGATATTGCATGGACCAATTTCTACAGTGAAAAAAATCCGATCTACAATACGAGTAAAAATGCTGTGGCTCAGTATAGGCCCCAATAACAAAGGCATCACACAAATGATATGTGCTGGCCCTAACATGATGCATTGTTCACCACCCCTTAAGCAGAAAATAAAGCAGATAAAATGTATAACTATATATGTGTCACACACACGCCAGTCTCCGGGAACCATCACCTTATCGTGGTGGAGAGGTTTGTGTGCCCCTGTGAACCTGAGAGCTGTGTTGTCCGGAGCCTAGTGCTCCTGGGAGGGTCTCCCATGGCAAAGTGGTCTCAAGTGAGGGGCCCGACTAAGAATGGTTCACAAAGACCCCATGGAAGATCAAGCAAGAGGAAGTGTGACCCTGCCCGGAGGAAGCCCGGGGCCCCCGTCTGGAGCCAGGCCCAGAAAGGGGGCCCGCCTGCGAGCGTCTGGTGGCCGGGTCTGCCACGGGGCCCGGCCGGGCACAGCCCGAAGAAGCTACGTGGCACAAACTCCCTCTACAACTGATGGGCCCACCACTCGTCAGAGGAACCGCTGGGGTCGGGTGCGCTGCCTTATGGGTGGCAGTGAAGGGCGGGGACCACGACGGACCAGACCCGGGCGGCAGAGGCTGGCTTTGGGGACGTGGAACGTCACCTCGCTGTGGGGGAAGGAGCTGGAACTGGTGCGGGAGGTGGAGCGCTACCAATTAGATCTGGTGGGGCTGACCTCCACGCACAGTCTTGGTTCTGGAACCGTACTTCTGGACAGGGGTTGGACTCTATTTTTCTCTGGAGTTGCCCAAGGTGTGAGGCGCCGGGCCGGTGTGGGGATACTCACGAGCCCCCGGCTGGGCGCTACTACGTTGGAGTTTACCCCGGTGGACGAGAGGGTCGCCTCCCTACGCCTCCGGGTTGTGGGGGGGAAGACTCTGACTGTTGTCTGTGCGTATGCACCGAACAGCAGTACGGAGTATCCGGCCTTCTTGGAGACCCTGAACGGAGTCCTGCATGGGGCTCCGGTAGGGGACTCCATAGTTCTGCTGGGAGACTTTAACGCGCACGTGGGCAATGATGGAGACACCTGGAGAGGCGTGATTGGGAGGAACGGCCTCCCCGATCTGAACCCGAGCGGTCGTTTGTTGTTAGACTTCTGTGCTGGTCATGGTTTGTCTATAACGAACACCATGTTCGAACATAAGGATGCTCATAAGTGTACATGGTACCAGAGCACCCTAGGCCGAAGGTCGATGATCGATTTCGTGATCGTATCATCTGATCTGAGGCCGCATGTTTTGGACACTCGGGTGAAGAGAGGGGCAGAGCTGTCAACTGATCACCATCTGGTTGTGAGTTGGGTCAAAGGGTGGGGGAAGACTCTGGACAGACCTGGTAAGCCCAAACGGGTAGTGCGGGTGAACTGGGAACGTCTGGCGGAGGCCCCTGTTCAAGAGATCTTTAATTCGCACCTCCAGCAGAGCTTTTCTAGCATCCCTGTGGAGGTTGGGGGCATTGAACCCGAGTGGTCGATGTTCAAAACTTCCATTGCTGAAGCCGCGGCAGGCAGCTGTGGTCTCAAGGTCTTAGGTGCCTCAAGGGGCGGTAACCCTCGAACGCCGTGGTGGACCTCGGTGGTCAGGGAAGCCGTCCGACTGAAGAAGGAATGCTTCCGGGATATGTTATCACGGGGGACTCCTGAGGCAGTTGCAAGGTACCAACAGGCCCGAAGGGCTGCAGCCTCTGCCGTGACAGAGGCAAAGCAGCGGGTGTGGGAGAAGTTCGGAGAAACCATGGAGAAGGACTTTCGGTCGGCACCAAAGTGTTTCTGGAAGACCGTCCGGCACCTCAGGAGGGGGAAGCGGGGAACCATCCAAGCTGTGTACAGTAAGGATGGGACGCTGTTGACCTCAACTGAGGAGGTGGTCGGTCGGTGGAAGGAGCACTTTGAGGAACTCCTGAATCCGATTAACCCGCCCTCTATGTTGGAGGCAGAGCTGGAGGCTGATGGGGGATCATCGTCAATTTCCCTGGTGGAAGTCACTGAGGTAGTCAAACAACTCCACAGTGGCAAAGCCCCGGGGGTTGATGAGATCCGTCCAGAAATGCTGAAAGCAATGGGTGTGGAGGGGCTGTCTTGGATGACACGCCTCTTCAACATTGCGTGGAAGTCGGGTACAGTGCCGAAGGAGTGGCAGACCGGGGTGGTGGTTCCTATTTTCAAAAAGGGGGACCAGAGAGTGTGTGCCAATTACCGAGGTATCACACTTCTCAGCCTCCCCGGCAAAGTCTACTCCAAGGTGCTGGAAAGGAGGGTTCGGCCGATAGTCGAACCTCAGATTGAAGAGGAACAATGCGGATTCCGTCCTGGCCGTGGAACAACGGACCAGCTCTTCACTCTCGCAAGGATCCTAGAGGGAGCTTGGGAGTTTGCTCATCCAGTCTACATGTGTTTTGTAGATCTGGAGAAGGCTTATGACCGGGTTCCCCGGGAGATACTGTGGGGGGTGCTGCGGGAGTATGGGGTGAGGGTGTCTCTTCTCAGGGCCATCCAATCTCTGTACGCTCAAAGCGAGAGCTGTGTACGGGTTCTCGGTAGTAAGTCGGACTCGTTTCCGGTGGGGGTTGGCCTCCGCCAGGGCTGCGCTTTATCACCAATCCTGTTTGTGATATTTATGGACAGGATATCAAGGCGTAGTCGTGGTGGGGAGGGGTTGCAGTTTGGTGGTCTGAAGATCTCATCTCTGCTGTTTGCGGATGATGTGGTTCTGATGGCATCATCGGCCTGTGACCTTCAGCTCTCATTGGATCGGTTTGCAGCCGAGTGTGAAGCGGTTGGGATGAGGATCAGCACCTCTAAATCTGAGGCCATGGTGCTCAGCAGGAAACCGATGGATTGTCTGCTACAGGTAGGGAATGAGTCCTTACCCCAAGTGAAGGAGTTCAAGTACCTCGGGGTCTTGTTTTCGAGTGAGGGAACAATGGAACGTGAGATTGGCCGGAGAATCGGAGCAGCAGGGGCGGTTTTGCATACGCTTTACCGCACTGTTGTGACGAAAAGAGAGCTGAGTCGTAAGGCAAAGCTTTCGATCTACCGGTCGATCTTTGTTCCTACCCTCACCTATGGTCATGAAGGCTGGGTAATGACCGAAAGAACGAGATCGCGGGTACAAGCGGCCGAAATGGGTTTTCTCAGGAGAGTGGCTGGCGTCTCCCTTAGAGATAGGGTGAGAAGCTCAGTCATTCGTGAGGAACTCGGGGCAGAGCCGCTACTCCTTTGCGTTGAAAGGAGCCAGTTGAGGTGGTTCGGGCATCTGGTAAGGATGCCCCCAGGGCGCCTCCCTAGGGAGGTGCTCCAGGAGCGTCCAGCTGGAAGGAGGCCTCGGGGAAGACCCAGGACTAGGTGGAGAGATTATATCTCCACACTGGCCTGGGAACGCCTCGGGATCCCCCAGTCAGAGCTGGTTGATGTGGCCCGGGAAAGAGAAGTTTGGGGTTCCCTGCTCAAGCTGCTGCCCCCGCGACCCGATTTCGGATAAGCGGTTGAAGATGTATGTATGTATGTACACACGCCAGTGAAATTTGTTCAATCTCAACTTTTATAGTTAAAGGTTTAGTATCTGCAAATTTGTTATGTGCATTTTTAGGGAGCTATACATTTGATATAATGCTTCTAGTGGATGTAGTTATCCTGAATATAAAACAGATTTTCAGCAGTTTCGATTGGTTATTGAAAGCATGAATCTTTGAAAGAAAAAAAATACTGCAGTAGAAAATCTCCATGCTGCTCAATACATCCTTTACAAAAAGAATGTTGTAGTTAATATGCTTGTGATGGCATCACACTGGTAAAACTAGTTAAGATGGGAGAAACATAGCCTACCACTCATGAAAACACATGACTGGTACTGGACTCATTAAAACTGACCTGAAGCAAAATGCAGTTAAACGTGCTTTAAGAGTGCCCTCTTATGTCCAAGCAATGCTGATGTATGCAGTTTCAGCACTACCTTCTTATTCTTTTTCTGTGGAACAGTATTTTTCTTTGTTTTTTTTTTCTATTTGGTGCTTGAGTTTGGATAATAACCTGGGGAGAAGTAAGTTACTTCCAATTCCCAAAAAATCCAATAAGGATAATTAAAGGGATAATAAAAAGAGAGAGATAATAAATTAAGGAAACTTAAGCCACACATTTTACCATTTTAGGCTTGTAAAAATTATCACATACATATTAGAGTACATTTTACTTCATTTTAGAAAGTCACACGCCAAAGAGATTTAAATGCACAGTGGCACAATCTCTTGTACATGAATTTGGATTGCAAAAAAGAAAAAAAAATATAATATTATGAACGTGGGCTTGTGTTTCAATGCCAAATACTACATTTTGTATACTAATTGTTGTAGCAGCATTAAGTTTTGAACACAGCATAACAACTCTGTGTTTCAGCCAAACCTTGTGATTGTGATATAGCCTTGTTCAAAAAAGCATAACTTTTTCTAAGCAAATTGTAACTAATGTTTATTTGACCAGTTAAGTCTAACCAATAACGTTTTCCAATATCACAATCTGAAGATGGTAATACCATCATCAGGAGCTATTTTGAAAGTGACATGAAAGATATTGTGCATAGTGCATTTCTTCCTTCAAGTGGCGCTGTCGCCAATAAATCCCGGACTGGCCCTTTAACTCTGACGTTTCAGTTTTCCTCCACGTTGGCCAGACATGCGCAGACAGTCCGGTCACCTGCTGGAGATTAGGAGCGAACAAGGAAGTCTGAGCACTGAGGATTGGATGTCAGGCTAAAAGAAAACCAAACACATCTCCACCGGACAGTGGTCATCTGCTCGTCTCCCGTTTGCTTTGTTGGCGTGACAAGATGTTTAAGAAGCTGAAGCAGAGGATAAACGAGGAGCAGTCCCCACAGAGGAATGCGCAGTCACCACAGCAGGCCCAGGTCAGTTGTTGTTGCTGTGAGCTAAGTCGCTAAGCTAACTACTGTTTACACTGCTGATGTGCTAGCCAAGGACGATAGCTGTCATTTCGCATATATGCTAGTTCACGCTTCGAAAATGAATGCTTAGTAATATCTTATTTACATAACTTTATGAGCTGTCAACTTTTGTTATCTTTCTTATGTCAGCTTGACCCTTTCTTTTTAAGGTTAGCACCATGCTAATTAATTTAGCTGCTTAACATAGTTGTCATCAGCTGCTGCTGGTGAGTTGCGTTCAAGAAAACTTGTAACTGGTAAATCTCGTTGTCCTACCTATGGGCAGCCAAACGTGAACTACTTTGTAGCCTAAACACAAGTCAGAAATTATATTTTAGACTATTGGCGTATCTGTTTTAGTGTTGCTTACCTTTGCTGCAAGTGGACCTCAGCTTGCAGCTTCATTTGACAAATCCAGCAGGTGCCTGACGCCTGCCATCGCAATTCATGAATATTAAAAGTCAGCGATATGAAAGGACAGTTTTCAAGGTGGAAGTTATAGTAAATAATCATTACAAGCATTGCTACAAGCTGCTTAATCTCTTGCTAAACAGTAGTTTGCAATGCTTGGTTTAATCCTAACCCTGCTGTTCAGGTTCAACCTGTATTTTATGTCATTGCTGATTTGTAAATGCTTTGCATCTGTTGTTTTAATTGTGAACTATTCTATTGACTTTATGAATGGTTGGGGTTGCTCTTTCTAAGGCATGAGACAATATGAAATTATAATGTATAATAATTTTTATTGAAGATCAATCTTAGCGAAAAACAATTAAACAATAGTAAAACAATTGGGGGTGGGGGGGAGGTATACATGGACAAGTGAAACCTTATTTCATGGATACAGGTTAAGGATTTAGGAATGACTGGAAAGATGCAGCTCCCCTTAAAGGCAACTCAAAATAAATCAGGAAATTAATATACAACTTTCAATTGAACTCATGATGACCTTGATAATATAAATAACCTAAATCGACATACAGTAGCCTATAGTGTGCTTTATCATGATTAAATAATACATCCTACCAGCCCTATAGTCTTTAAACGTCTCTTGTCGGGTTTGTGGAGCGAACTTCAATGTATTAGTGTTTTTGTGTTTGCAGTTCAGGACATCCATTAACCAGGACATTAAGCTGGTTGGGGCCAAAGGTGAAGATTGACAAACAGTGGGGGATTCAATGACAAGAAAAAAATTAGATCATGCAAATAGTAGTATCATATTGGTCCATCAAACCCTTATCAGTAAAGAAGGGGGTTTGTGATGGTGTTTGATTTTCGGATGTTAAAAAAATCTAATAAATACACCTACTGTTTTATATGTTTTAACAGATGGGTAGTGGAGACCGGCGAAGCAGCCAAACTCCTCCGTTGCCTCACGATGGCTCTCCGTCTCCCAGTGACAGAGAGGTGAGCGCGGTGTCAGTCTGTGATGGATACATGATTAACTTCCTGCAGAGATGTCTTGTTCTCTCCCGAGCTTTTCTTCAAATGTTCAGCAGAGTGATGTTTCCGTCAGCCCTCCAGCCTCCCGTGTGTTTTTGTTTTGCGCTTAATGCCCCCTCAATAACAAGCCAGTTCCTTTTTGATTGCTCGGCCAAGGGAAAATAAATCGGTCACCAAGTAGTGCTGTCAGTTTTTAAAATCAGTTGGCTATTCCTTTTACACTACTCATCTTCTATTCTCAAATGCAGTTTGAACAACAGTCTCATAGCTCTGTCTGATCTTAATTTGTTAATATAATAAAAGACTTATTCCCTGCTCTTAATTCCCAAAGCATATTTCTGAAGTCGTGGCCGCTCCATTGCTTCAGGCAACGAATGACAATCTGCCACCTGGGTAACAATTACCATATATATTTTGATGAGAACACAAGAGCCGCTTTAAAACCTTGAAAACTAATGTCACGGAGTAATCGGCTCTGTGATCTCCTTACACACAGGTATGGTCGGTTAGGTTTCTTCATTCAATTGCATGTCTTATCACATGGGACAGTGAAGTAAATCATTTAAATTCAAATCAGGGGCATTTTCATGTTAATCTTCAAGAGCATTTGGCCAATTATTATTACAATGATGTCTTAGGTTAAAAAGCTTTTTAATATGAATGACATATCATTCAAGATAAATCTCATTTAACATCAAGTTTTTCTTTATCTATTCTGAAAGTGCTTGCCCCAAAAGAGATTCTCATTCATAGACATTGGAAACTGTACTTTAAAGGTGGCAAGCAGCCTGCATTTCAGCATGAGTATGAATAATTAATGTTTTATGATTTGTTGCAATATTTTTCCCCCAGTGGATTATGGGCAAGTTTATTCAAAACTTTCATGACGGAGGTAGACCGGCAATGAAGTACTGACCATGACTGTAAGATTGCTGATGCAACACACGGTCAAATGCATCTATTTTCCAGCATAAGACATGGATGTTTACGGTAGTGGCTGTTTTCTTCATTCCGATAAACCCTAAATTGGAATTGCGACAGTTCTCCCCTTTTGGTCAGGTTTCTATATTCTCCTTTCTCCAATGGAAACACAGATGTGTTGTTGTAACCCCGGCCCTCAGATTAGAAGCTTCTTATCATCGCAGCATCCTTTTTTCACCTCTCAAAAATCTCTTAACACTTTGACATCTGTGAAAGAGCTTATTTGGTAATTGATTATTGGAGGCATATTTTAGTTTGGTTTCATAACATCCTTACTTAAAAATGCACGCAGAGATGTCAAACTGTTATTCATAACATTAATGTTGTTTGAGTGATTCACTTTCCCGTTTTTCATGTTTTTCTTCCTATCCCATATAGTCTCTCTCTCCTACTGTCTCTCTCTCTACCTCCCTCTCTCTCTCTCTCTCTATCCATCTCAGCCTCTCTCGGCCAGCCTCTTCCTGGACAGTCTGGCCATAGACACACTCCCCTTCAGCGCTCACTTCACGCTCATGGTGTTGTTTTTTTCTCATTGCTCTCTGTGTTCCTCTCCTTTCCCCTCACCTTTTTCGTCCCGTTACCGCACTGACGGGGGTCAGATGCTGGCCGGGATGATAGCAGAACCCGCTTTTCTCTCTGAGTATACTATCTTTGCTCTGGACCATTCAAAACAACCCAAAACGGCCCAGGTAGCCAGTGTGGTGAGTTTGTCCTCACTTCCTGTCTCTTTCTCCTCCTCCTCCTTCTCCTCCTCCTCTTGCCCTGTTCCCTCCGCCCGTCTCCGCGCCTTTGGGGAACCGGTAGAGGACTGTGGCCCCAATGTAGGGACAGCTTGTTCCCTTGCTCTCTGTCTCCTGTTTCCTTTGGATTTTAGCAACAAGAAGGCATCTTGTATCTAGGCTAATCCTGCATCCAATGGGAGTTATGGTTTACATTATGGGAATAGAAGCTTGTGTGCTTTGTCTGCCATATGTTGGTTTACAACCCCTACCTTTCAGTTATTATTCTACGTGACCGAAATGAATATTGCCCCATTGTCTGAAGGAATCTTTAGTTGCTTGCTGTAGAGATCCCCCAACACCCTGTTATGTTGCCTGATGGCCTTCGTCCCTTCTCCCCCTGCCACATGTCTGTTTATTTGGAGAGTTTTTGGAGATGTTTTTCATTTTACAAGCTGTGTAGACAGGCTTTGTAAGCAGTTGAAATGTTAAATGGCTCGTAACTCTTCCAAGTAAACAAACAGACCGTAGCACTTTTGTATTTGCCCTTGTGGACCTGAAAAACTAGATGTTCAGTACTGTGGTTACATGTGGAGGCAGTAAGAGGACAATAACATTTGTAACTACTAAGCATTCATTAATGGTGATACCCAACAGATTTTAAATGTGTACAGCCCATTCATTTTTAACATTCTGTATGTCTGTTTAAATGTCTGAGATCAGATCAGTTTAATGTAGAGTAAAATGTCTGTTTGATCTATTAGATATTTGTGTTTTGACTACTTTCTAACTACTCCTTGTGAAGGGGGTTTAGCTAGCTATTTGCAGTTCCTGTAACGCACGTGTATTTCAAAATATCCAAAATCTTTAATTGCATTATACTTAACACAGGTTAACCTTAAACATTTTCCAATGATCTGGAGAGTTTTAATGTTTGCTGTTACATATACATCTAGGGCCGTTATCATCTTTTGTAATGATCCGCACATATCTTAAGTCCATCACACTAGTCCAGTGCCTGTGTCATCGCTTGGATTTTGATGGGCATCTATTCATGCTATTACGGTAGCAGACAGTGCACTATCGTCCCTTTTTTGCCCCACCCAAGCACTCGTACTGTAACAGCGCTGATAGACTTGCAACAAAAGTCCAGCTGTCTTGACAAGGTTTTCATAGTTTTCTACAGATCTGCTGATCCAAAACACTTGACATTTCACTCCCATGGGTCCTCAGCAATACACCTGCCAAGTGTGAAGTAGACCGGATGAACAGTTTGCTAGAAACTCTTAAGGACAGACAAACAGACCTTCACAAACGTTTTGTTAGATTGTCTTTGTCATTTTCCATCTACATCTTATAACATTTTTACTAACATGTCCTCACAAGGTTTCAATTTCTCATTCCATTGAGAGTTATCCCATCAAACTATCGCATTCATTTTGTTGTCTACATTTTATTTTGACCACAGCTTTATTCAAAGATTCCTTCTGTCACTTGGAATAATGTTGTGCATGATTGACGTGGTAGTGATAATACTGTTGTGAGTCACAAAATCTTGCTTTGAGGACCACTTACAATTTGAAGTCAATCATGTGTTGCCAGTAGAGACATTGGTGTATTGGTTTACTGTAGGCAAAGTTGTTTAGCATCTTCACATGATGAAGACCTTTGAAAGAAGTCAGTAAGTATCGTGTGCTATATGGAGTTAATTTTGGTCTTTCATTCACATGTAGTAAGATATCAAGTGTGTTAGTTTTGAATAAAGAGTTTTCTTGCACACTCTGATTTCCAACAATATTTACCCTTCTGAATCGTGTAACTCACAGTATAATTGGTTCTTTCTCCATGCTCTTTCAGCTCTGTTGAATCTAACAACTACCCTGATACACAGTAGAAATAATAAAAGACCAATATTTATTTAATGTCCGTTTAAATTCAGGATCCCTTGCGCCCCCCTAAAAAAACAAAAAAAAAGTTAGGATTTAAATGTCTAGGTTTTCAGAAAAAAAAACTTTCCTAACCTGTAAAACCCACTTAAACGTATCTCCGAGGTGAAGAACATTTCCAGAAGAAACGGGATAGAAATATTGTTCGTTTTAAACAGTCACCCAGACTGGAAGGAGTAGCTCGGAGCCGGACAAGGGAGGAGAACATTTGCTTACTCTGATCCTGCTTCTAACAAGTCAACTTAACCAACTGAGCTGCTCAATGTGCGCTTACTACAATTTTTTATATCTTGGGCTCTTGTAATACACCTGCACACGACACCGGCAAGCATCCTACTCAACTTTAACTCTCTGTTTGTTCTGACCTCATGGCTGTTCTTGTAGAACCTAGTTTTTAACCCTTTTTGTTGAATGTATATGTAATGTATGTAGAGATGCCTTCTTTTATGTATTTAACCCCTCTCTGTTTTTTCCAAGTTGCATGAGGGTACCCATTGCCCCTGCATTGCTCTAAGCAATACTAATATTGCTCCTCCCAGAGTAATCAGAGAGAGCCCCGCTGGGTGTGGATGACTAACAGGCCCAGGACAAGTCCACTGGCACTGTTTTCCTTTCTCTCATAATGTCTTTGTATCTGCAGAGTGCCTCTAAAGGACCAGCAAGATCTCCCAGAGGTAGCATCAATGGAGATGGACATGCTTCTCCTCTTGTACGTTTATTACCTAGTCTTCTCCCAATTCCTCTGTGATCTTCAAGTTAAAGGTGGAGTCGGCGATTCTAGAGAACACTTGTTGTCAAAATCACTTTGTCAAAATAATTGAATATCTCATTATTATCCCCATACCTGTCTATACTGTGTGCATTGAACAAAAATATTGTGTTAATACATAGCCTAGCCTCTCTCAACTGGTATGTTGCTAGCTGCAGTGCCCCCCCCATGTTTACATACCCGTTTACAGAGCCTAGGCTGTGTTTTAACACAATATTTTTTTCAGTGCACACACAGTATGGACAGGTAGGAGATAATCGCTGATTTTGATTAAAAAAAAATATTTTGACAAGCGCTCTCCAGAATCGCTGAATCCACCTTTAATGTTATAATGCATATTCCTTGATGCATTAAAAAAAAAAAAAAATGCAATTTCTCGCTCCTACCAACAGAGAGATGAGACGCAGTCGTTCGCTCAGAAACTGCAGTTAAAAGTTCCCTCTATGGAGTCGTTGATTCGAGTGGGTGCCAGTCGGGCAGAAAACCTGTTCCGCTCGCCGTCTAAAGAAAGCCTGGTCCGAAGCTCGTCGCGAGAGTCCCTGACACCTGTGGGAGAGAGCGAGTCCCCCGGCCCCCCCACGTATGACCCCCCCTCAGACATTGAGAGCGAGGCTGAGGAGCCACCAGGGACTGCCGAAGCCCTTTCCAAGGAGCAGCTGTTGCATCGACTGCTAAGAGTGGAGAGGAGCCTGGGCAAGTACAGAGGGAAGTACTCAGAGGTGAGAGTCACACAGAGAATGGACCCAAGAAGATTACCATTTCATACACCTCTTTACTATAGTAGCACAGAGCAGTACACGTGTATAACTACAAATGCTTTAAAAGTAACATATTATGCTAATTTTCAGGTTTAAAATTGTAATTTGGGTTTCTTCTAGAAACAGTTTTCATGGTGTAGTGTCCAAAAAACTTTATATTCCTCAGTGCCATTGCTTAATCTCCTGTTTTAAGCCTTTGTCTGACCCATGTGGGGGAACAGGCACCACCTCCCACTGCCAGTTAGATTCGGGGTTTCTGGGGGGTGTGCTGCTTATTAAAGGTGCAGGTAGTGTTAAGTTAGGTTGGTGAGGAGGATAATGAGGGGGGTGTGTCCCCTTATGACGCCACGAGGGGAGAAAAATCTGGCTGGGCTTTTTGAACCCAGGTTTTCAGCAAGGTAGATCTCTGTAAACACCTGGGACCCATATGAATATTGAAAAACCATGAAATAGTGCAACTGACACAGAATCCTCATTCATGATTTTAACTCTTCTCGGTTTCGTCACTTTTTACTCGCCTCGACTTCTCCACACTGCAGCTTGTTACTGCGTACCGAACTGTACAACGAGATAAAGAAAAATCGCAGGTAATTTTTTCTAACCTGCACGTTGGCAAACATATTGACATTTTCACACAATGTGTTTCCGGTGATTTGGATGTTCATTTCTGTTCTGCGTCCCCCTCAGGTCATCCTCAGTCAGAGTCAAGATAAAGCTCTCCGTCGGATAGGGGAGCTGCGGGAGGTATGGCTGTGTTTGTGTTATGAATGTTGTTGTCTCCCTGGCTCAATATCTGTCTGGCTTTTTGATAAATGATTTGCTGACGAGTGAACATATTCAACGATTTGTAGGAGCTTCAGATGGACCAGCAGGCCAAGAAACATCTACAGGAAGAGTTTGACGCCACGCTGGAGGAGAAAGACCAGATGATCACTGTACTCCAAACACAGGTGTGTTTGGGGACATTGATGGTGGCGTAGTTGTTTTATTATACGGGGCAGCAGCAGCTTTTAAGACATTTGTGTCCTCATATACAGTACTCTCTCTACTCTAATTAATAAGAAATAAACATGGCTGATTAAGAAAGATTAAGATATTATAAGGCTACTTTACATGTTTGCTTTAAGATATTTCATAAAGTAATTGATACTGTTTTATATTTAAGTTTGTGGCTACGTAACGTTTTATTTCGCTAACTTTTGTTTTTGCTGTTTCCAACAGGTCGCTCTGTTGAAGAAACGAGCCAAGGGAATCTCTGGTGCTGTGCCACCTGAGGGTGACGTTCCTCAAACTGAAGATGTTTCAAACTTACCCTCTCCCATGCAAAGCCCTATGAAGGAGCACGGAGCAGAGCCTGAAGTCACCGAGGGTAGGCAAACCATTTTTGTTTTTAGCTTGGAGCAAAAAGCAAAATATTAATTTAATGAAGATGAGACTTACTCTAAATGCGAATTATTTCCACAGCCTTTGCTATGCGTTCAAACCAAAAGTGTCAAATACGCCTGTGGGCGCTCAGGTCGCTCATATCGCGCTGCCAGCCCCTCTTGCAGTCGCTGTCAGGGGCGGGACTTTCAAGAAGCACTGCAGACATCACTCTCACTTTGTGAATAGTCAGCTTTTTAGTAGAGTTATGCAGAACCAAGGAAGTTAAAATACATGTTTTCTACTGCATATTACTTCGTACGAAAACATGAAAATGAATGGCTGCTGGCTGCCAGTGTTGCTCATGTTGCTTTTGCTGTGAACGCAGGCCGGTGTAATATTATCTCTTCTTAACTGGTGCATTTTATTTTCTGGACAGGAGAGGGCAACAGCGATCCAACCAAACTCCTGGAGGCTCTGCAGAAGAGAGTGAAGAGGCAGGAAAACCTTCTGCAGAAATGCAAAGAAGTGATGCGCACACACAAGGAGCGCAGCGCCCAGCTGGGCACTGAGAACGAGACTCTGCAGGAGCAGCTGCAGGAGAGACTGCAGGAGCTGGAGAAGATGAAGGTGGCTAACCGTGGTCATACTGTAACATTAGGACATTTTTATGAATTTTAGATAATGTCTCAGCTTATAATCTTTATCACTTTGTCAATAATGAATTTAGGAAAAAGTCCAAAGTAACCTCATATTTTAAATCATCTTCCTGGAGACTGCTGCTCACTAAGAATTGATGTGGCAATAAACTGTGTAATTACAAAGAGGTTTGATAAAAATGGGGCTGGGCTGAGATGCCGCAAAAATGGCTGAACAGTGTGTTTAGGGTCATTAATGTTGTGCTTCAAAGTGTCTGCCAGAGTCGTTGTGGTCCCGCTGATAATGTGACTCCATTATCACCGTGACGCAGTGGCTCGCTGTGACTCTCAGAATCTGTAAAATTCAAATTCTCTGGCCAAGCTCCAGGGTGCGAGTTCATGTCAGTGTGACACGACTCAACCATTGTTTTCATTGATTTCAAAACATTTTGCTTCGTGGTATGATCGGATTGTTTAGCTTGTCCATTGCTGCTCTTATGTTCTGCAGTGTCTGATAACAGATGGTTGTTGTTAGAGAGACGCTGTGATAATAGGCAGCTTGTCTGTGACTGTACTTTCGATTGAGGGCTTTTCATTTTTTTTACCATTGCTTATGTGTTGAGTCTGTGAGCGCTCTGTTTGGGAATAGGGCAGTTCCTGTGTGACAAAAAGCAGAGGTTAACAGGCGTATAGCCCCCTTAAGCAGCATGAAGGCATCCTAGAACTGCTGGGCGGGCTGGGCTCATCCCCTGCCTCGGAAAGATAACCCATAAAACAGACCATCTGTCTATGATTCCAGACCTTCAGCTCAGGACGCTTTTTCTTAAATTCTTAATTAACAGTCTGGTTGGCAGAATATACAATTTGACATATATATCTCAAATTGTTTTTATAAATTCAAGATACTGTTAATCCAAAGTCTGCATATGACACTCGTGCCTCCTTGCAAACATGAATCAAACAACAGAGAAGTACAGTCTGCCCAGCATTTCCTGTTTAGTAACCACTGGTTACATAGTGGTGTCACGGAGTCATAGCTACTACATGCCGCTGCTGCTAAAAAGGGCTATAATTTGGGTCTACATGTTGGTTTAGCTGGGCTTGTGTACACACTGGTTATTTGGCTTGTGGGTGAGGCATCATGGGTGGTGCAGAAAAACATCTCATATTGAAGTCATTTGACCAAAGCATAAACAAAATAATCCAGAAATCAGAAATGGGTGAATAATATGTGACTTTCTCATTTGTTATTCAGTCAAATGTTTTATGTTTTATAGGAACTGCACACTGCAGAAAAGACTAAGCTGATCACTCAACTGCGTGACGCCAAGAACCTCATTGAACAGCTGGAGCAGGACAAGGTGGGTGAGGAGTTTGTTAGGCTTTGGATACATCTTGATTAAAGGTCCTGCACATTCAGTTGTATAAGAAGACAGTACTTATTTTGTTGTCCTTACTCTGCCATTGAGTGTAGAGGTCAGACACCTTGAAGTCCCATATTGTTTCTCTTAAACTTTGACCCCAGCTCTGCATGATGGACAGCAGCTGATGCGATTTCTGTGAGGAATGCCAAAATCATTTCAAAAGTCAAAAATATTACAGACACAGGGGGGCTTGAGCTGGGTGTAAAATTCAGAGATAGTACTTATCAGATAAAATCAACATCAACATCAAATTCAGTGTCAATTTGCTGTGCTCAGACTACACTCAAAAGTTTGATTTTCTTTCAGGGAATGGTTATTGCTGAGACAAAGCGCCAGATGCATGAGACACTGGAAATGAAAGAAGATGAGGTTGCACAGCTCCGTTCCAGGCTACAACAGGCTACTGCCCAGAAAGAAGAATTACAGGATCAGAAAGAAAAGGCTGAGAAATCTGGTGAGTGGAATCCACATATGTAACTGTAAAACAATAATTGTCCTTTCTGAATATCTTAATGATTTTTTTTTATTTTATTTTTTACAAAAGTATTTGAAGAACTTGAACGGGCGCTGGGTGTAGCTCAGAGGGCGGAGGAGGCCCGAAAACAGCTGCAGGTTCAGCTGGAGGAGCAAGTGAAAGAAGTTGAAAGGGCCGGCGAGGAAGAGAGGAAGAGTCTGCAGCAGGAGCTCACAAGAGTCAAACAGGAGGTCGTCACTATCATGAAGGTCAGGAAGTGACTTCTGCTGAATACTCATGTATTTGTTTACAATTTAAAGAAGTAATTAGTACATTAGCATTCATGGTATTACCCTGTTGTAATTGTTTAAATATCTGAGGTCACTTATTAGAAGCAAAGTATGGTAATTACATTGACCAACGGATTCACATTAGAAAAAATATTTTAGAAGAGCATACTGTTATTAACAGTATTGCCTGTTAAAACTACTCCACCACTGACATGGAGATGCATTTTTTGCTTTTGATGCAAATTTTGATATTTGCAATATTTGATATGTGGTTAAGGGTCTTTGTGAACACAGAAATGCACTATATCAATCACATTTGTTGTTATCGTTATCAATTATATTATTAGAAATCCTCAGAGGAAACTGTGGCCAAGTTGGAAAAACTCCACAGTGAGGCTTTGGCTGCTAAAGAAGAAGAAATGAGTGCCAGAATCAACAAAGCTGTGGTTTGTGCCAAATGTTTTCATTAATTTAAGCACAACACATAATGAAGTCAATCAATTGAAATACAATCCCTTTTGAAATGTTTTGATTTGACTTGATTGTGCTGCCTGTGTATTTAGGAGCAGTGCAAAGTGGAGTTTTCACAGTTGGGAAAGGAGCAAGAACAGCAGGCGTCTCTGGCTGTGGAGGATGTAGAGTTACAGAAGACCGCTCTGAGGACAGAAGCTGAAAGCAAGGTTAAAGAGATCCAGTTGGAGCTGGAAGCTGCAAGAACTGTGAGCATTTTTTTTTTTTTTTATACAATATTTTTTTTTTAAAGTAGTTAATATTGGACCTAATTAAGACTTAAGTATGGCTTACTCTGAACTTTGAGGCTGCAATGTATGTTTAAAGGCCTACTTCACCGGTTTGAATATGAAGGTGTATTGAATTCTGAGATCCTATGTAGTATAAATGTGCAAAAAAAATTAAAATCGGTTCATCCTAGCCTGAGAAAAGGCAGAAAGAGTGTTTTTTTTAACCCTATATTTCTCTTTCTCGTGACATTACAGAAAGAGAAATATAGGGTTAAAAAAAAACATACTTTGTAAATATTACTGTGATGTCACAGTAAAAGACATTACAGTAATATTTACAAAGTAAGTTTTTTTTTAACCCTATATTTCGCTTTCTGTGATGTCACAAGAAAGAGAAATATATAGGGTTAAAAAAAACACTCTTTCTGCCTTTTCTTAGGCTAGGATGAACCGATTTTTATTTTTTTTGCACATTTATACTACATAGGATCTCAGAATTCAATACACCTTCATATTCAAACCGGTGAAGTAGGCCTTTAATCCCCTTTATTTGGCAAGCTGTTGGCTTTACAGGAACGTACACGCACGCACGCACGCACACACACACACTCAGGATGTTTAAGATAAATGTATTCACTGCAAAATCCTACTTTAAAATAAAGGAATCAGGCAGTTAATTAATAATCAATGAAGGTCACTGCTTTTGAAATCCTCCACATATTTCAGCAGACTTGAGCATATTTATTTAAATTGCAAAATGTAAGTACAATTTCAAAATATCTATACGCTTTCATTTTAAGTCATTCCACATGGAAAAGGGGTAGATAAAAGTGACATAATGGTGTCTACCTAAAAAAACTGAAACAAGGTGCTGTTCAGAACTACCACACACCTTCATCCCTCCACACCATTAAAGCTACCTGTCCTAATTCAGTACTGTCAAACTTAGAAAAAAAATGTTTTATAGCCGTCTCACGATAATTTGTAGTGATGTTATAAAAGGATCTAACTTCCTTAATGTCTGTGATTGCAGAGAATATTGGAGCTGGAGAGCTCTTTGGAGAAGATCTCACAAGATGGATCAAGTGTGTCCCATGAACTTTCCAGCCAGATGGAAAAGCTGAAAGATAAACACAATAAGCAAATTTCCGCAGTGAAGGAGAAGCACCAGAAGCAGCTGGAAAAGCACAAGGGCACCCTAACCCAGCAGCATAACACCGCTGTGGAGGGGCTCAAGGAAAAACACAGAGTTGAAGTGGAGACCCTTCTGAAAGATAAAGAACTGCAGTTCCAAGGACACGTCGAAGACATGAACCAGAAAACTTTCGAGAAACTGGAAGCAAAACAGACAGAGGTAGAGGCAGTTTCTGCTGAACTTTCTGAGGCTTTGAAGAGTAAACAGCTTCTGGAGGAGGAGTTGGTAGATGCTCAAAGGTTAGCTCAAGACCATGAGAAGAGGCTTCAAGATTTGGCCGTAAAGCACAATGTAGAGCTGGCCAATGTCAAACAGGAGCAGGGTGGTATTGAGAAAACTCTTAAAGAGGAACTTAACGCCATGAATATTGTTCTTAGGGAAAAAGAAAAGGAAATGAAAGAACACATTCTTAGAGAAAAAGCACTACAAGAAAAATCACATTCCACTGTAAAAGAATTGAATTTTAAGGTTAAGGAATTGGACAAGCTGCAACAAAGTTTATCCCAATCCCAGCTGGAAAATGGAGGCTTAAAGGAATCTAGTGCACAGTTAAGTAAAATCTCAGATGATCTTGATCATTGTAAGAAGGAGTTGGCAGATTTGCAGCATCAGTTGGAAGTAGCAAAGAATGAATGTCAACAAAAAGAGAAGTCTCTTCAACAGCTAGAGCAGCAATTACAACAGAGCACACAGGAGCTCTCGGAGAAGGAAAAGTCCTTTACGACAGAACTGAACACTAAACAGGAACAACAAGCAGGCCTCAAGAAACGGCTGGATGACGAAAAAGCTGCCCTTGAGAAGAAATTGAAAAACACTAGAACTGATCTGGAAGCTAAGCTGAAATCACAGGAAACAAAACTGGAAAAGTTTAAACAAAAGGCCAAAGAAATGCAAGAGAGTTTTAAGAAAAAGCTTCAGCAGAATGAAGAGAACATGAAGGAGGAACTTGCTAAGAAGGAGAAAGAGCTTCAGCAGAAAGAGCAGCAAATCCAAGAGAAAATTGTAGAGATGGCCCAAACAAGCTCCGAAGGCCAGAGCAGCGCAATATCAGAGCTGCAGGCCAACCATAAGGAAGAAGTGGAAAAGCTTCATGAGACCCATAAGCATGAGATTGAGAAGCTGGAGCGTTGTTGGCAGGAGAAGTTAGGACAGCAGGAGGAAGAACTAATGGAGAAACACTCGCAAATACTACAGGAGAAGAAGCAGGACCTGGAGGACATTTCTCAGCAACTTAGCAGAGGCAAAGAGGAGAACGAGCAATGGTTGCGTGACATAAAAGCTTTAAAGGAGGACCTGGCGATCCGAGAAACCACCGTGCAGAAGCTGCAAGAAGAGCTTAACCAAGCGGCAGTTAAGCTTGAAAGTTTGTCTCAGGAAGAAGCAATGCTCCGGCAACAGATGGAGTCAGTGGAAAGGAACCTTAACCAAGCTCTAAATGAGAGGAACTCCCTCCAGGACCAGTTTAACATTGCCAAGGAACAGGACGGAGAGAAGTTAAAGACCTTGACAGATAAGTTTGAGGAGACCGAGAAGCAGCTTAGAGCTCTGGAAGGCTCCAGGTGTAAGGAAAGTGAGGACTTGCAGAATAAATTTGAGGAAACTGCCTGTCAGCTTCAAGCCAAGGAGGCAGAGTTCCAACAGCAATTAATCGCAATCCGAAAACGAATGGAGGATTACTGTAAGGAGGTTCAGTCAAAAGTGGAGTCTGGCTCTAATGAACTCTGTCAAAGAGCCATATGTAGGTTGAACGAGCTGAATGATCGACTGCTCTGTAGCCAGAAGAAGGTAGAGCATCTCAAAACCACTATCCTTACGAAAGGAGATATTATTTGCACTTTAGAGGAGAATCTTCGCCAGCGAACGGAGGAGAACAAGAATCTATGCATTTCATTAGAACAGATGACCACTCAGGTGAATGTTCACACGGAGCATGTTAAATCGTTAACACACAATAATGAGGATCGCTCTCAGTCTCTCAGTGAGAAGGTTCGGAAAATTGAGGAGCTGAGCGAAGCAAACCGAATCATATCAGAGAGTATTAAAACAAAGGAGTCACAAATCAGTAACTTGGAAGGCATCATCAGTGACATGAAAAATCAGCTAGCAAGTAGCACAAAAGAGAAGGAGGAAGCCATAAATCAACTGAACCAGCAGTATGAAGAGGAGAGACGAAAGGCGGCCGCTAGAATGGAGGAGACCATTGAGAGACTGGAGCAGGAGAGAAAGTCTGCTTTAGAGCAGGCTGATGCACTAAGGAACAGACTGTCTGAGTGCAAGAACAAGGCAGAGACAAGGTTTGCGCAGAACGACAACGCTATTAAATCTCTGCAGAGCCGCCTTGAAGAGCTGGAGCGGGAAATCTCTGAAAAGAACGAAGCCCTGCAAAGGATGACTTCAAGCATCGACAATCAGTCCATCAGCAAGTCTGAGATGGACCAGGTGTTGAGTGAGAAAGAGCAAAAGGTCAGCGGACTCACCTCTGAGCTGGAGGTTTGCAACAGTCGACTAGTTGAGCTCCGGGAGCAATTGGCCTTGAAGACAAAAGAGTGCGAAAAACTCACGGCTGACCTCGAACAGCAGCAAAACATCAGAGAGAATGAGAAGAGAGAGCTGGTGGAGCAGCTGCAGCAGAGCCAGACACAGTGCACTCAGAATGGCGATTTGGAGCAGGAGATGGTAGAAAGACTACGCTCTCTTGAGGAAGACAACCAAAAGTGTGAACACAAGCTCCAAAGTCAAAGAGAAGAATTTGAGAGGATCAAAGATGAAATTATCAAAAGCAAGGAGGTGAGTCTGAGGACCACCGAAGAGAGGTTGGCGGCAGAGAGCGCTCGCAAAGTGTCTGAGCTGAAGAAAAAAGCCGAGCAGAAAATCGGTCAGATTAAAAAACAGCTGACGGCTCAGCTTGAGGAGAAAGAGAAGTCCGTCAAGGATCTTCAGAGTAGCCTGGAGGAACTCAAGAGTAACGAAACATCAGGCAAACAGCATGCAGAAACATTTGAAGAGAAAACAAAGGCACTCGAGGAAGCTCTCGCCAAGCTGAAGGAAGAGCAGGAGAAACAACTTGAACAGGCTCTGAGTGATGAGAGGCTTGAGAAGGAAAGGTCTTTAGAGGAATTGAAAAACGTGTACGAAGAGAAGCTGTCGTCACTTCAGGGAGATGCAGCTCAGCAAGGGGAGCTCAAAGAAGCTGAGGCGTCGTTACACGAAATCGAAGCAAAGCTAAAAGACGCAGCAGAGCAGAACGGAAACCTTCTCGCAGAAATAAATCGTCTGAAAGAAGAAATACGTGAGAAGGATGCCCAGCTGGATCAGGCCACTATCAAGCAGGTCCAAGATCTATCAGAACATGGTGCCGAGATGATGGTGAAATGTAGCAGCGTACAGCAAACCAAAAGTGCCTTGGAGAAACAGTCTCTGATGGAAGAAGTGGATGGGGATTCAGTGGTCTCTCTCAAAGACGGTCTGCGTCAAGTGAAGAACGAGAAGGAGAAAATCCACAAGGACTTCTCCAGGCTACAGAAAGACATCCGAGTACTGCGGAAAGAGCACGAACAGGACCTAGAAGCCCTGAAGAGAGAGATGTCAGACGACAATGAGAAAAAGATGAAGTAAGTTTTATGATGTCCCATTGCTACAAGTTGATCTTGAGTAGTTACAATGGATTTCTTGTGAAACTGTTTTGTGGTGTCCGTTCTAATTTATTATATTTACTTTTACCATCTGTTCCTGTAGACTAGAGTTGGAAGACATGGAAATGAAGCACAACTCTGCTCTCAAGCAGTTGATGAGGGAGTTCAACACACAAATGGCTTTGAAAGAGAAGGAGCTGGATACAGCAGTGAAGGAGGCCATTGGTGAGCCATAAGAAAATATTACAGTCTACTTATGTTTTAGGCACCCAAACAATTGCCTTAAAATGTGAAGCTTTAAGTGAATATTATTGCTTTTCATGTTCAGCAGAAGGGTGGAATCCCTACATGGAAAGATTATGATTTATTTTTTTAAATCTCGTCACTGGGTGGAACAAAATGAAGTGATCATTGCATCTGGAAACAGTGCGTCTGAATTGCCCTGTGGCCTTGTTTCCTCCTTGGTTAAACCATGTTAAAGTCCAGATGGGATGTGACTTGAGTGGTTTGGAATATTATTTCTATATTATTTATTTAGTCTTTTTATGTGTTAACACTGGCCTCTTTCCTCGACATAGGGAAGGCCCAGAGTGTTGAATCAGAGCTCATCGATAGCCATCGAGAAGAAGCCAGTCAGTTGAGGAGGCTGATTGACCAGAAGGAGGATGATCTGCAAAGAACTGTTAAGAAATATGAAGAGGTTATACAGGTACTGTAAAAACATGTACATTTGATATGGTAATCATGGAAAGGATATTAACCCCACCCACCATTTGAATGCTGTCACTGTTGGCATAAACTTCATTTCAAAAGCAGCAGTGGTTCCCAACTTTTTTGTCACACACACACCCCACAGCCCTGCCAGATGATATTTTAGCTATAGTATAACGATTTCAATCATATCCAATACCAGTCAGCACTTTTGGCTATTTCAACAATATATCGAGTACGTTTTGCTTTTTTTAATCATTTATTTGACATGTATATGTATATATTGAAAAATTAAATATTACTATAAGATATAAGTAAGGGTACACTTCTAACATTACAAATTAGATTTGTAGATGTAAAGATAGTTCTTGTCTAGTTTAAAGCCAGACTGGAATACAGAAATCACTGAATTCTGACACTTAAGAAGAAAGGTTACTTTGAGAAAACGTATTTCAAAACCTTTGAAAACATTTGTTAACCATTTGAAACATATATCCATTGCTTTTTGTAAGATATTGGATTGTTTGTTCATTACTCTTTTGTCATTACACTGTCAACAGCTTGCTAACTAGTTGTCACACATTCTTAACAACATTGTTTAGATGTTATAGCCAAATTACTATGTGGATTTATTTGGCAACCCTTTCTCCTGCGGAATCTACTAAAAGCTTGACTTAATCATCAGTCAACGCCTGATGCACGATGTATATTTGGAAATCCATCAAAGTGTTCTTCATTGAACAGTCAGCTGCTGGTGAATAATTCTCTGTTTACTTTTTTTCTAGACGTAATTAAGGGCGGTAGCTCTGAACCAAGGCTGTGACTTGACTGAGCGATGTGTCTGACATACTTGAGTTGTGATGTTGAGATGAAACATAGGAAATGGGCTAGCCATTGTTTAAAACAATTTATTGTCTTGTTTTCAGAGTCGAGAGGAGGAGATGGGAGACAGGGTGTGGCTGGTCCAGAAAGAACTGGAGGAGTTGCAAGGAAAGAGCCATGACAATTCTGAGGTACAAACAATTCTGACCCTCTGCACACACTCACCAGGTCTTTAAACATCTGCAATCCCTGTCACAACTGGTTGATGTATTGGCGACATTTTTACGTTTACACAGCTTTAGAAATTTGTACCTGCAGCTATTAAAGCCCACTATATACAAGACTGGAGGTTAACGTTAAGTTTATGCAGTGATTCTGTTGAAATCATAAGTCACTTAACAATGGCTGTATGGAATCATTTCTTTTCAGCTCCCTCCTCTGAGATAAGGCTGGAGTCTGATAGAAACATTACTCATTTCGATTGACAGCCTAATCCAGATGAGCTTTTGTGTGTGTGCCAAAACATTTTTTTTATTATTTAAAAGTTCACATTCAGGTTAACAGACTAAGCAGTTTCATCTTTTTTCCTTGGTCTTGCTTGGTAATTGAAGGATTCCGTCTAAGAGCTCAGGGACAATTTGCTTATATACTTTGCTCTGATCTGCTCTCCAAAGCGCGCCGGATCCTACGAATCTTGTTTGAAACGCTCAGGAATGCTCTCCTCGGGAAACAGAGATTGTGAGGCCGCAGCCAGCCTCCATCCCTGTTCTCAATTATTATCGTATGTGGTGATTCTTAGGCCTAAGATTTATACCTCAGCAATACTCGCATGCAAGATGGGCATGCTCTAACAGGGGCCAGATAGGACAAAAACCTTCCCCGGGGAGTGATTTACCCAGGTGTTGAGGTGCCATGAGACCCCTACGCCCATTCTTCTGCCGTTACACTGTGTCCAGATGCACACAAACACAGAGTTACGCTGCTCTCTCTCTGCTGCATTTTTCTGAGGTAATAACTTTATGAGTGGATTGTATGGGGTTATTCTTCTGGAGGCCTTTCCTTACTGCGGGCCTCACAAACCATTCTTCATTTAGACAGTGGGTCAGTGCGTCCCTCCATACAGACAGCAGACAAATTCTCTTTCAAAAGTACAAGTCTGTTTAGTCTGTCTGACTCCAACAGTCCTTTACCTTTACTGTGTTATTAAAAGACTAGGCAGCTGGTATTGGTATTATGAGTGTAAGTCCATCCCTCAGTACTTTCTAACTTCTTCCACATGTATTTGGTTCCCAAAATGTCAGAAAAAACACAAACTACTTATTAGGCCCCGACCGATTTATCGGCCTGATTTTTGCATATTTCGGAATTATCGGCATCGGCCGTTTTTTTTTGCCGATTTTTGCATATATATTTTTTTTATTATTATTTATTTTTTATTTTTTTAAGCAATCATGTGTGAAATGTATTGCTGCCCTGGAGGTAGCCTAATTGAATAGCATTAATGCTATAGCCTATTTACAGCATCAGCAGGTGTGTTGTAATACATTGGATTAATTTACACTTGACAGTTCTCCCTGCAACCAATAGCAGAGGCATTGGTCATCGCTTGTTAGTTTATAATAATAATAATTGATAGAATTTATATGGTGCTTTTTTGAGGTCATTCAAAGACACTTTACATCATAGAGAATCATGCAAATAGAAAAAGAAAACAAAATACAGAAAACATTTAAATAAGGTTTGAAGTGGAGTCAGGTGTCATTCTACTTTCTTAAAGAGGTGAGTTTTGAGTTGACTTTTGAATGAGTTTATTGAGTCTGAGATGCTGATGTTTGGGGGGAGGGAGTTCCAGAGGGTTGGGTACAGTAAGATAAATTGCATAATGTCTGAATTTAGACATTTCTTACACTTTATTTTTTTAGACAGTGCATATTGCAATAAAGACAAAGTTCCTGTACATATTTTCAACAGTAAAAGGTATATATATATTTAAGGATTCAAAAAATTAATTTTTTTCAATATATATTTTGGGGATTTTTATTAATTTTTAATCGGCCGATTTAATCGTAATCTTTATCTGAAAATAATCGGCATCGGCACTCCAAAATCAATATCGGTCGGGCCCTACTACTTGTATATCATTTTAGTATACATACAGTATTATAATTTTCACAAAGAAATGGACTCTTTAAAAAAAATTAAAAACTTTGAGAAATGATAGCTTTTAGAAAACATCCGTCAAAAGAGCTGAATCGCCTATTTGTCAGGAACTATTTTCAGCAGTGGATTGATACACATTTTGTTCTCTAGCCAGTACTGAGTATGTGGGATTGAACTCAAAATCAACTAGTGCCCACATTTATCGGATTGAAGAAACATGTCACAGGTAGTGACAGTGTGTCACAGTTCATAGTTCATGGATAACAATATAACTTGGTACAGAGCAGTACGCTATATTAGACTTTGCTAATACTTGTTCCTGGGATCAATTTATTGTTGATTTTGGTCTTTTCATGGGATTTGTAGACAAGTCGAACTGTACTAAGTATTATTTTTACATATTACTTTTTTTTATTCTATTCTAACAAAATGTACTTTCCTTTTTTCATATTTATACAGGCTGAGATGAGCATGGAAGAACTACAGGTATGTCTGCTGGTTCCAGTCCCACTGGTTTCACTGTTTCCAGGATTCATATAATTTATGCCCATTACGGCTGTAAAGCTGTTTGATCGAGAAAACGTACATCCTTGCATTCCTTGTTAAACCTTCCACTTTTCTGTCCTTCTCTACCTCAGGCTCATCTAGCCGAGAAGACGACTATGCTGAGCTCGGCTCGGCTGAAGGAGCAGAGCTTTGTGGAGAGAGTGAGTGTCCGGGCCACGTGCACACGCTCTTTGCGGGGACAAGTGAAGAGCAAATCCCATGCAGTGTATTCCCAGGATTCTGTGTCCCCCAGCAAGAGGAGCTACTGCTCTCCCGCTGAATCAACTTAATTACACAGCACATCTGTTTACATTTGGTTTAACCCTATAAACAATTAGACCAACGCCTCCCACAGTTTTTCTCACACACATCGTCATTTTCACAAATAACCCCCAGAGACGATCGACAATTAAGCTAATGTATAGAATTAACCCACTTGGGTCAAAATCTCTCTCTCTCTCTCTCTCTCTCTCTCTCTCTCTCTCTCTCTCTCTCTCTCTCTCTCTCTCTCTCTCTCGCTCGCTCGCTCGCTCGCTCGCTCGCTCGCTATCTTTTTGTATTATTCATTTGTGAATGTGTGTGTGCTTCTCCATGGTAGATTCACTCGCTTGAGGACAAGATTAAATGTTTCCAGAGAAAGACTGTTGTAACTCATCTCGGGAGCATGGGGAGCACATTCAAAGGTAACGTTAACACCATGAACCGTTTAGTTCTGCTACTTGAGCCAATTTCCCTCTAATCATCACAACAAAGATGGTATGAAAAACGCCTGATCAAAGTACAGTATCAATGCAAAATCTAACATTAACTGTTTACTCTTGAAGTATTTGTCTGGTTACCTATGGGGATTTTTAAGTAGTAAAACATACAATATACAAACCAGAGCCTAGCTGCCCTGTAAGATGTCAGAGTTGGTGTTTTTGACACTCAGTCAAATCCAGTAAATCCGCCACCTCCCACAGTTCTTCGTGGATCGGAGATGGACCAGAAGCTGCAGATCCAGAGTAGTGTGTGGGCGTGTGTGGTCTGGTTAAACTACAGTATGCTTTCAATGGCATTTTGGCCCACTCAGCGAGATTTTAAGCTTACTGGTTAAGACTGGGGCTGCGGTTATAATTAGGGTTTGGTTAGGGTTAGACATATAACCGTTGTGGTCAAGGTTAGGCAAAGTCTCTAGGTACTGACTTTAAGTCAATGCAGTTTTGTCAAGTATATCATAGACTGAACGTGTGTGTGTGTGTGTGAGGGTATTTAGAGAGGTAGGTGAGATTGGGTGACATGTACATTTCTCTTAGTCCTTCCCTGCTGGTGTAGTAAAGAGAATATGCTGTCAGAAGGGGGGGGAAAGAGAAGACACCTACGGACTTAATGGGTTTTGCAGATTGTGCTCTGTAACGCTTGTCGCACAGGACCATGCAGCACACAGACTTTTACCTTTCAATACACATGCAATATTTAGCCTTAAACCTACTTTGTCCTGTTGGACCTAAAGTACTCATTAGTGAAAGGGTCTCTCCGTTCATTATAAATCTGTTGAGCTGACTTAAATAACCTAGAGCTGTGGTTGAAGGTAGAAGGGCCGATCTGGTTTCATGTATTTAGCAGCGTGACTGGTGGGGATGGTCGGCTCAGCTAGGGCAACGTGGGGTCAGCAGAACAAAGGCTATGTGATCTATTGGTGACCCTGTTACCTTGCGTGAGAGATCAAAGAGTTGTTTGCTCTTCTCTATCACCATCGCCTGCCCTCCAATCACACGGCCCTCTCTTCAAGAACATTTATTGTTGTCCGAAATGATTATTCCAGACAGGCAGAGAGTGTGTTGGTGTATCCATATTTAAGAGCTGATGGGGACGTCTCAGTTGGTAGAAGCGTCAGTCTTAAGTGTTACCAGCCCCATCCATGTTGAAACACAGTTTTCCATTCATAGTTTTTAGAGGCATAATGGTGTTATGGCTTTGGGCGGAGAATTAAAAGGTTTATTCTTTGACTGCCCCAGTATTAATGTGCCTATGCCAGTATTAATGTGCCTATGCTGAGCCTTGCACTAAAAAGGAAAATTAAATATACCTTAACAAACCGGATTTGTAAAATGTTTAAGAATTTAATTCTTAATGATGTCTTATAGCAATGTTTTATGTTTGTTTATTTATTGTTTAAAACCAGAGAGATATTTTCCCTTTCACCAGAGACACGAGGCCCATTCGTACAGGATTACTACTATGGGGGAACGATGGCTATAACATTGTAGCTATGCTGCTCACTTATTAAACACGCCAAATGGCCTTTGTTGCCTAAAAAGTGCACTGGGAAACAGTAGGTTTCTTTGGCTGGAATTAATAAAGGGGTGGTGGGGCAAAACAACAAAAAAAATGTGTGCTCTGGACGGGATTTAAATTACTGGATTGTGAAAAGTAATAACCATATTTCCCTACCTCCCCTAGACAAACACATCCCTTCCCAATAAGGCTTTGGCCAAAATGGCAGCAGAGAGTAAAACACACATGACATATTATTTGAATGTGATGATAACATTCTTACTCAAATATACACAATAGTAACATACCAGATTGCAGATGATAACATGGCTGTTATTGCTTTTTTGTTTTTTTTTACAGATCCTGGATTCACTGATGCCATGTCAGAACCCACTGAGATGGAATACTTGAGGAAGGTGTTGTTTGAATACATGATGGGAAGGGAAACAAAGGTATGTCTCTTGTCTCCTTACAATATTATAAACAAAAATCATAGAATAATCAATTCTAGTTTAAGTTCCATTTTCCAATATTAGTGAATCTCGGACATTGAATACCTGTTTCCATCTTTGATGAATGGTGAGTTGACTGTGAAAAGGGCCCTATTTAAATCTTACAAGTGCATCGACAAATACACGGCAGTAGGTGTTGTGCATCCCATCACTGGTCTCATTGCTCTCCAGCAGCTGAGCCAATCACAGTCTTCCTTTTCATTTTGAAAGGAGGACTAGTGAGTTATGACAGCACTGTGCCTGACTGTCATGGAACTTCTTTTCTCACTTCAAGTTCTACGAAAACTTCTTCCACCAAACTTACCTTCAACTTCCTTTGCGCTGCGTCACTCCTGTTTGCACCTCTCCTCCCATAACACTGACGAGAAAAACAAACAGATTTTAAGATCAGGGCGTCGCTTTAGATCGTTAAACAGGGCTTCATGACTTAATCATTCTTTCCCTGACAAAGACAGACATGTCGTACTCCATAAATATGTGGTCAATAAAGCCAACCAAGCTTCTTAAAACCAAATGACCTCCATGTACAGCACACAACACAAGACCGTTCAGGACTACATGTAAAAGTCATGTTGTATCCGGTGTTTGTTGGGTCAAATTAACAGCGATCACCCTCATTAACAGTGCTGTTGACACGGTCCTAAAGTCAGCAGGGCTTTCCCAGCTTGTCCTCTACAAACAGTTAGTCTTTATGGCAGCATGGCAGACCTCCCCTGTGTGGAGGATGTCCCCCAGGCTGCCCTGCTGGGACATACATACATCTTGCATGACGCAGACTTGCCATCCAAAGACATGCTGGCCTTGTTGAGTGTTAGTTGAGCGGTTAGGTTTCCTACACAGCAGACCTGTTTCTGATTAGGGTTACTGTTTATGCCCTGTGTTTATGGGGAAATACATGCACCCTGGCAGATAGGCCTGGAGTTGATTTGGGGGTGAGTGGGGGGCAGCTTTAATTGTCTCAGATCATTGTGTCAAAGATAGGAGTTGAGTGTATCTTGTGTTTGTGGAAGGGATATTGAAATTTGTACTAGTAACATCAACAAAGCATGCATTAAAGGTTCAGTAAGCAAAATGGTACTATTAGCTAACTTCCTGTCTGTGACTGCAGTAAGCAGTCCCCTCCCTCGTCCCCATACACCACATAAATGCACTGCGGTCTTCAAGCAGCGAGTCATCTAGCATCATCTCAGATCCATAAGTGCGATAAAACATGATAAATACCATCAAAACAGACAATGGGAAGGATTTTTACCTGCTCCGCCATTGCAGGCACATAAACATTCACCCTTCTGTGGCTCTCTGCACGTGCACCGGCAGTGAGACGTGCCGGTCTGTAGCATTCGCGCTTCTGATTGGATATCAGGTTGTGGTCTCTAAAAGTTTATTTGACGATTACATGCAGAGCGGGTGACTGAGAGATCTGTGTTATGAAGCGTGCACGCTATATAAGTGATCACTGTATGAATATAGAGCAATTTAACACTTATATTAACATAAATATATTGCTCACTTCACCTGTAACAACAAATATGTGTATACCAAAATAAAATATTTGGAGGTAAGTCAAAGTGCATTTATTTTGAACTAAAAGTCCAGGACATCTTTTTACATTTTTAAATTTGTGTCATGCATTTTCTACTCATCCGCAGACAATGGCCAAAGTGCTTGCCTCCATGCTCAAGTTTTCTCCAGACCAAGCGCAAAAAGTTTTGGAAAAAGAAGACGCAAAACCGATTGTAAGCATTTGAGGATAATAATTTCCCTTTCAAGTCCCTTCAGTCCTGTTGCAGTTAAAAATATATAACTTCTATATTGAATTGATCATTGTTTGTTTATTTAATTCATTTCGTATGTGTCCATCTACAGCCTTGGTTACGATGAGGGTCGGAATGATTCGGGTAATTTGGGAGAAACATCTGCTGCTACTGCTGCTGAATGAGAAGACTGCCATGGATTTGATCATCAAGCCCTTATTTCTGAATTCTTAATTATTTTATGTGTGTGTGAGTTTGTTTCTATGTTTTTTAGCACAAACTGGGGCGTGTGTGTGTGTGTGTGTGTGTGTGTGTGTGTGTGTGTGTGTGTGTGTGTGTGTGTGTGTGTGTGTGTGTGTGTGTGTGTGTGTGTGTGTGTGTGTGTGTGTGTGTGTGTGTGTGTGTGTGTGTGTGTGTGTGTGTGTGTGTGTGTGTGAGAACGAGAGATGCTGTACGTCTGAATATATCTAAAGGTATGAGGGAATTAGAATAAATGCCAGAAACACAAATCTTCCATAAATCCAGTTTTATCTTTGAAATTTGATTAATTTATAATCTTTAGAATAAGTTATAATGTCTTCTTTTTATTTTAAAATGTGTGTTTATACGGATTGGCTTGTGCAATAAATGATATCACTGTCACGTATTGATTCTGACAGGTCAGTTGACTTTGACAGGTTTCTGTGTTGTGCTGTTGTCTGAATCACTTCCTCTGTGAAACTGTAAACGACCCTTTAACTGTGCACTCGCACAACATTAAGATAATCTGTCCTCTTGACCGTGTGTGTTTAACACTGCTTTTCTATGCTTTATATTTTGTCACTCTGCACCAACATAGAAACCCAAAATACACAAACTGTAAATTGTCCTATGATAATTAAACCTGTACTTAAGGGCACTATATGACTTGCTGTACATTTTCCAGACTAACAGATTAAATCTTATTTACAGAACAATTTTTGTCACTCCTTTATCCTGGTTTCCACACACTATCTTATGTATTTAACTCAAATGCTCTTCCCATTCAGCCTGCCTAACAGAGGCTAAGGTGTGATAACATCCTGTTGGAACTGACACCTGTGGAATGCAGACATAGGGACACATCTGGGTTTGACACATACAATAGGAAGGGTAAGCTTTGTTTGACTTGTATTTGATTCTTCCACAACAAAGGCACACCTTTCCTTATAAAGGACACGCATCTATCAGACTATAGAAACCCTAATTGAATGAGAATCGGAATACATATTTTACTTGCTCAAGTAAGTTGACACAATTACTGAATCTGACTCCTATTCACAATATAAGTAGCACAGTGCAGAAACTGAAAAACTTGATTTAAACGAATACAGTCAGAGTAAATTTAAATACCCTTCAGAACTGTTTCAAGACACTTTCAAATACTCTGAAGTCTTTTTCGATAAAATAAAAAATAAAATGGCTTTATTTATCACTTATCTATGAAAATGAAAATATTATATTTTAGCATCATGTTATTATCTAAACTGACTGTGATGTGAGAGCAAAGTGAGCACACAACTTCAGCACATGAATTTCTATATTTTTTTCTGCAATGGTGTGTTCTTTGCCATACATAGAACGAGAGGATATTTACACTAAATCCCCACATTACAGTGGTTCCAAACCTGCAATACATTGCAAGATATGACTAAGAAAAGACAAAGCAGAAGGACAGCAATATTACACAGCTTTATTGTGCTTTTTTCAATCTACATTTTAATCTTTAATTTTTTTCTGGTAAATCTTGATTCTGAATTTTGCCAGGAGACTCAAAAGTTTTCAAATTAAACATGGACATTACAATCTTTGGTTGACTGTGTTCCCAACTGTAAAACATTGCTTAGTTTTAAGGGAACAGTGAGAGGAACCACATCAGAGGGGTCTCTTGAAACTGTCCTACCCCTAATTTGAACTCTTATAATGTCAGATCTTGAATCGATACATCAATTAAACAACAATAAACTTTATTTTTATATACATAAGAAAATAGGAATTTACTCTAATCATTGTTCATTGTGATTGGAAAACGTTAGATGGCAGCAGCGGGCCCTCCTCTCCTACATTAGGTGAGTGGAGCCCCCAAAAGCACACGGGTGAAATGTGATGCTTTGTGCCTCAAAACCATTCGCGTCTCTCCATGACCGCGTTACCCGTGTCAGTGCAACAAAGTTAAGAAAACAACATACAAATAAAATAGACAGATTCCGGGTTTACCCTTCACATTCAAACAATCGATTACTTTGAAGAGTTGTAAGAGGGGGTTCAAACAACACTGGTGCTTTTATTTTGAGACTATCTTCTCGTATTTCCGGTCCCATCCCGGCTACCTCTTGTTAACTTGACACACCTGACCGCATTTATCTCCAAGACAGGGGAGCTTGGGAGCAGCAACTTTCTCAGATTGACACAGAATGGAGAGGAGCTGACGCACCGTTATTTACCGGACCGTTAACTTTTCCTCCTCAAGCTTGTCTTCATGCCATCGCAGCCTGCATGCTGCGCTAGACCAGGAAACAATAACTGTAAAGATAGTTTTGGAACAGTTTAACCACTGAAGAGCTGACCAATCCTTCATTACTGTTTTTGTTCCCCCACCTCTCTTTTTGGACACTTTAACCGCGTTTTTACGCATGATGCGCAAAGGGATGGCTGCACTTCGGAGACACAAAACGGGAGTACAACATGTTTTCTATGTCTATCTCTCTATTTCGGCGGCTTATGCTTACAACATAGACTTGGAACATCCTTTGGTGTTCCGCGGACCAGAGTCTAGTTTTTTCGGCTATTCTGTGCTGGAGCATTATCATGACAACACACGCTGGTGAGTCTCCCTTTCTTGCAATGTTCCTGGAAATGCTGTTTTATGTCCTGTCAGACAGTGATGCAATGGATTTTTGCACTTTTTAAGCAAATGTTGAAGCGTCACTAGAGCTCGGGCTGCACCCACACCCAGTATACAGCTCACAAAACAGTACTGGGTAATATTCCATTTCTGTTTGTACTGTATTTTTATTTGTAACTTTTATTTAAAGGTTTTAGCGACACATATTGAGCATGTTATGATGTGTTTGACCGGTCAAAACCCCAAGCTGTGTCCCATTCTCTCCCATCTCTCCACATGTGTGCAGGGTAATAGTAGGGGCTCCGAAGGCAAACTCTACCTACAGTAGCTCCGTGCACTCTCCTGGCGCTGTATATAAGTGTCGGGTTCACAGCAACCCGGACCGCCGCTGCACAGAGATGGATCTGGGAAGAGGTCAGTCTGTCACCACCGTCGTGTGCGACATATACAAACAAGAGCACATGATTGACATACAGTACGCGCTGACTGACTGGAGCCTCAGGGCAACACATGATGCACCTACTCACTAGGCCTACTCCTAAATACACGTTCATCTTCCAGCAAAGGTCACTCACTAGTATCTGGTGCCATATGATAGTCCCCACAAACGCTCATTGGAGCTTTCCTGTGTCTTTTTTTGTCCACTCTTTGCTTAAAGCATCTGTTTTGTTTTATCAGAATAATGCAGCCTTATACTCGTATGCTGCTCTTAACAGTGCTACAGTTGTTCCTTTATTTATACGGTTATAGACCTGCAATATGGGGACAGGCAAAAGACAAGAGGGTTCTCTGTGCAGATTGACCCCAATACATGTTTTGATATATGATTTATGCCCCTCTGCTAATATTTTCCAAGCATGTGAGCCAAAGATTAAAAATTCATGTGCCCCCCCCACCCCACTCAACCCTACCCCAGCTCTGTTCTTGTGGTCAATAAATCCAGGGTGCAGTGCAGGCATTGCTTTAATATTAACTCTGTCAATGTTTCAACCCCCCCCCCCCCAAAAAAAAATAAAAAAAATAAAAACATACATCAGCGCAGTCCGAGAGCGTGTCCTGCCTGTTGCTCAGCGAGACAACATGGACCAGAGGAGCTGAACTCTGACGGGCCCCTGGGAACCTTTAACACACTGTCACAGAGAAGCACTCACAGTATACATGCCATTGTGCTGAATGAATTGTCTTCGGGGAGAAAGAGAATAAAACTCGGGGAAAGGGGTGATCCAGGGTTCAAACTCACAAGTGTTTACAGCATTGAAAAGTAGCATAAGCTACACATGTGTGAACCGTACAGTAAGTTATGTGGGTTATTATATTTGCGTTTGCTGGATGATGTTTCCTTTCCCACAAGGACATTTTAATGGCATTCTTGCATTGTTCTCTGCTGTTAACTGAGAACATAACTGACACATTGATGAATGCAAATATGCATTAGTTACAGCCCATATACGAGGACGCTTTTTTGTGACCAAACTTGTTCAGCACTCAAATATCGATATTCATAGTAGGCAGTATATACCTCAAAAATCCAGTGTCTTTGGGCCATAGTCTACTAACTGTCACAGTACATTTTTTTCCTCATATAGTAGGTGATACAGTTTGAGCCGTAACAGCTGTACAGTGACAGAAAAGTTGTTTGTAAATACTTCAGAAAAGAAAGAGACATATTTACACATACACTCACCGGCCACTTTATTAGGTACACCTGTTCAATGGCTTATAAAAACAAAAAGCTAATCAGCCAATCACATGGCAGAAATTTTATGCAAACCCCTTTCTTCCCCATTCTGCTGCTCGGTTTTAACTTCAATAAGTTGTCCTGTCCAGGTCTTCCTGCCTAAATGCATTGAGTTTCTGCCATGTGATCGGCTGATAAGTTATATGTGTTAACAAGAAAATTAACCGCTGTACCTAATAAAGTGGCCGGTGAGTGTATTTGTAATGATAACATTTGATCAGCTCGGTAAAAGTCACTTGCATGTTCAGCAGAAATCCCGAATTAAAACCTTGCACTCCAAAGTCCGTCCGTCCTGATGACTCAACGTCCTCAAACTGCTCTCATTGTCTTTCAGGAAACCAGCCCAGAGAGTCGTGCGGAAAGACGTGCCAAGGAGACAGGGATGACGAGTGGATGGGGGTCAGCCTGGCCCGCCAGGACACAGCGAACGGCAAAATACTGGTGAGTTCGGGGACACAGTTCACTCTGCCAAATTGTTTAATGCAAACCACGTACTGTACACTCGTGAGAACGGACCTGATTATTATACCGACATCAATGATACAAATGTCTTACCATGAACCGCACTGTTAAACCACAGCTGCTCTCAACATTGCAGCCCCCTCGTTCAGCAGAGAGAGGCCTTTCGTACCCCTCTCTGTGTTAAGCGCTTACAAACTCTGAATTGACCGAGTATAGAAACTGAACTTGAAGGATGATTTCTTTGTATGCTCAAAGAGCTAAAGTTGGACAGATTTTGAGACTTTGCTGTGTGTGTGGTTACATAATACTGTGAAACATTCACCCAGTGCTCGGAGCGACACGAACGAGTCAGTGGAACTGGGTTTTGTCAAGAGTAGATGTTGTTTATAAAAAGCGAGAGAGGGATTTAGAGAAATAGACTAACTAGTGGTGCTAATCCCAGAGGTGCTCAGCAGGGTATTTGCACAGAGATCATAGGGCAGCTGGCAAGAATTTGTTTAGGCTTCGGACCCTCTGCGGTGGTCCCGACGTAGGGCAGCCAGCATTTCATTAAACATTAACCCCCCCTGTCTGCTGTGTGGTGGTGGGTATAGCGAGGGAACCTGCAGCAGCCCTTTCCATGACAAGTTTGAAGGCGACCGGTGGACCGAGACACTCATGGCAGGTGTGAATGTGTTTCGAATATCTGCTCCTGATTGACCTCCCCCTCTGGGAATTCTTAAAGAATCACAAGAATTCCTCCCCGCGTGCAGAGGTCCAGAGAAACTGTTTCGGCCTGTTAAACCTCTATTCCTTTCAATGTGTTTGTCTTTGGTCCATTTCTTTATACCTCAGTCAGTGGAATGCATTGGCTTGATTTTCAGACCAATACCCTTGGCCCTTACTCGTCGTCAGTGGGGGCCGGCAAAATGTGAAGGCTTCTTGGAGTTCTGTCAGTCTTGGGAAGCTGAGCGTATAGCGTTGCAGAACAACACAAGCTCCTAGCTGCAAAGCTGTTTTAGCAGACAGGGTAATAACAAATGAAAGGTGCTGATACTCCAGAGCCACGTGTTGTTGCTGTGCCTTCCATATTTCCCCTTTTTTAATCTCATCTGAAAGACGTTTCTATGCAACAGGAGGTCTGCTTGGCAGATGTGCACCGTGGTGATTTCATCTGCGCTTTCAGTAAAGGCTTTGTTTGTGACCAGCGGGCCCGTTTAACTGAACAGGAACATGACAACGGCAAACACTCCATACAGAATGAAGCCATGAAGGCCTTCTATTGCAAGAGCTGCCTTTGCTATGTTTGGATCAGTGGATTTCTTTCTTTTCAAATAAATACGCTTCTACTCAAGAGCGACAGTTCATGCTGGTGTTGTTACTACTGTTGGCCAAGCTGTCATTTAAAACACGTGTTTTCTTCTTGCTTCCAGACAGTTATCTGACCCTCTGTTTGCGCCCACCACAGTCTGCCGAACTCTTGTTTTCTTTTAGATTGGCTCTGTTAGTGTGTTTGTGTGTGTGTGTGTGTGTGTGTGTGTGTGTGTGTGTGTGTGTGTGCGTGCATGTGTGTGCGTTTGGAGTGACTGGGGTTGGGGACTGGGTGAGTTAAAAAAGTGCAAAGGGGAAATTAAGTGAACTTTGTCTGCACAGAGGCGTCCAGATCAGTTCCCAGAGCCACAGGAGGCTCACCACCACCCCCCCCCCGCCTTGCGGGTACCAAATTATTACCACATTTACGCACGAAATTTTTGGAGAGTTGGAAATCCAGTCTATATTATCCTGTTTGCTTACCGATCTGTGGAATGTTTTATTTTTCAAAATACACAGCAGCAAAATATTGTTTCGAGAATTGCTCACTGTCAGTTTTAGAAATGTTACTCCCCTGCATGATAAAGTAGGAGTTTGTTCTTTTGTCTTTTGATCCACTGTTTTTGTTCATTGTCTGAACTTTTGGCTTCTGCAGCAGCTGCCTTTAAAGGCCCTTTAAGGAGCTTTTGTTATGAAATTAAGAATTTTTTTAACATTGCACATTGCAAAACGTTGCTGAGGGATCGCCAATGCCGAACTGCAGCTGAGATATTCACACCACAGACCATGGCTGTTATGGTCAGGGTTATGGTCTTTAATTCCTCCCCTCTCATTGACGATCATTTGACAGCCGCAGAGACGGGCTGACTCCAGACCAGCCAGGGAAGGGTCTTTAACTATATCAGCGTGGCCCGAGAAACTGGCAGCAGCATCCCAAAGTGTTTGTGTTTACAGAAGGAACATGTGTCTGAACTGGTTTTCCGTTCTCTCTCTTGCAGGCTTGTGCTCACCGCTGGAAGAACGTCTACTACGACTCGGAACATATCCTTCCACACGGATACTGCTCCGTCATTCCTCCTAGTCTTCAGGGCAGAACCAAGCCGCTCATCCCCTGCTATGAAGGTACAGTAGGAGGCAGGCACCTGAAACTGTTCATTACATGTTCCTTTTATATGCAAAAACAAATAAATAAGAGGACATTACATAATTCTGTGTAGGTATTGTTTTTTGTTACTCTAGTGGTTTGGTCAGTACACCACTTTAGTACTAAAAATATCTCAACAACCACTACATGGAAAACATTTATTCAATATTGTGCCTGTATTAGATCCCAGAGGATGAAGCATAGTTACTCTGGTGATATCCTTGCTCATCTAGCGCCACCATAAGAATGACATTTATGGCTTTAATTGAAATATCTCAACAACAACTGGATAAATTGCCATGGAATTTGGTACACACATTCATGTCCCCCTCATGGGTGAATTGTAATACATTTAAAGGTCACTTAGCTTTACTCTTCGATAATGCCATAATGAGATCGAAAGTTTGATTTGTCTAAAACTTTGTACTTGTACTTTTGGTTCAGAGCGAATAAGCCAATGTTAGCGTGTTAGTATTCTATTATATAAGGGTGGGGTTTTGCTAAACAAAAACTCATTATAGTTGTTTAGAATTGCAATACTGGAAATTCACCCCTGGGAGTCATTTAGGGCGTCGAACTTAGCTGTTCACATGAACAGCAACATAAATAGTTTAAAAAAAGGGATCTAAAGAGGGAAGTTAAAACCTTGCTAACTTTCTCAGCTTGCGTAGTGAAAATAGGATACACATTCAGTAGCTCAAAGTAACACTGTGCCTCAAGTACAGCCTAGCAAAGCCGCTAACGTGGCTGAAGACTTGCCTTGCTTATTCCTTCAATAGTATTGTTACCCCTCTGATTTATCTTGGGACCCCTTCACAGGTCCAGACCCCCAGGTTTGGAGTTACAGGTTTAGTTGGTTTATCCTTTTCTGTGGTTATATTTTTATTATGGCACGTGATCTCTGTTGCCGGCACCATCAGTGCAAAGCCCCACATCTGTTTCTGGCTTCTCTATGGTGTTTTGGCACAAAGAAACAGTAGCGGGGAGAGCCTTGAAGTGTGATCTCTCTACCTCAGCCCAAATCGAGTACTTACTGGAGGACACAGTTTGTTAAGATGAATATATTGGCATTCGTAAAATGGAGATGGAGAGTTTATATTCCCAATGCAGCTTTTAACAAAAGAAAAAACATTTTCACAAAGGTGTAATAATGGTATATACTTTGCTGAAGCACAGATTTTGTCTTGGTTAACCCGCAAAGATTGGCTTGCAAGGTGGAGGAATCTGATTTTATTATGGCTTTTGTAAATCATATCTATTTCGGCTGCAGGTTGTTTCCCTGTGTGCACCCTCTATAACACTTTAAGAAATCAAGTTCCATTTAAAGAAATAATGTACTGTATAACATTTTAGGCTGATTCATGCAAATGTGTTCTTCACATGTTTTGATATGTGACTCAGAGCTATTCATCACAAGCTGTTTAACACCTTAATGGTGCTCCCAGGTCAGGGTTTTCACTTCCTTCAGTAACTCTTGTTGCCAACAGTTGAGGAGAAGCCAGAACGAATTAGCATAGGACCAAATTTACAGGGCATTTTGCACGGATCCAAACTCAATATTTTCGTAACCTGAGAGCACTGTTTCTTCCTCCCCCCCAAAAGTAAGACGTCTTCTTCTTGCATGTGGTGTTGCACCCCTTCTCCCAGTCTACTTTTTGGCCCCCCAAAAATTCCTCGTGGATGGGATTGGGACTTTGACTAGCTCCATATGGAATGCAGGAAAAACTCCAGTAAATGCTGGCTCAAGCATACAACCAAATCATTTGCGGTTTGTTTTTTGTTGCAGACCATAAGCAGAAGTATGGGGAAGAGCACGGCTCGTGCCAGGCCGGGATAGCGGGAGTTTTTACGGAGGTCAGTAACAGTCCTTGTTCATCTTTTTAATCCGTGTAATGCTCTCTTTCTGCTAGTCTAACATAGAGATATGTGTTTGTTGTTATCCAAACTGTGTTGCCTGGGCAATCTCTGAGCTTCAACAATCAATTTACTGTTTGGTAAAAGAGAAGTTGGATCATGTCTTCGAATGTAATAACCGTTTGCATTTCCTGTTAGGACAACCAATACAACATTTTAGTAGTTCTCATCTAATTTACTTTCTCTTTTTTTAACAGGGCACTCATTTTCTCACTTGAAAGTATGATTTTGTTAACATAACCACATCCCTAATGTTCTTCGCTGACTCTTTGTTGACTTTGACTCTTTGGCATTGTGAGGATAGTGTGCCGTGATGTCATAAATGGAGCTGAAGGGGAAGTTGTTTAAGTTGTCAAATGGTGCGGAAAATCTGAATTCTACAGCCGGAGATACTTGAGTATTTTTTTGCAGAGCAGCCAGCACACTGCTGAGGAACTGCTGCTAACTGTTAGCTTATGTTTCCATAGGCTGTGGCGGCCTCACTTCACCCCTGGTGTGGCTCCACATGATAAAGTGTTTGAGAAAACACAAGATTCCTTTTCTATAGCGCATTACTGTTTTTTATATGATAGATGACATCATCCTTGGTTGCACGATACCTTGTTCTGTATCTTACAAATAATGTATCGTATGTAAGCAGTCTAGAAAGATAAAGATTGTTCAGCGAGTAGGAGTTGTGAAAGAAAGGTCAAATAGATTGAACGTTTAAATGCAATTGAAATAATATATAGCCTAGTTTGTCAGGAAATAATTTGGCCAGTTTAGACATTTGGCGTTATCTGCATTAGCGATAAAATTATTTCCTGATGTTTCCCCGTGACTGACATGTTCTGCAAAGGCTCTTTTCAAGTCTCGAATAACAGTTACGCTCAATTTGGGACATACAGTAAAGTACAGTAGACTGTAAGTAGCTTAAATGTGTCCTTGGGGCACAAGCTGGGTGCCGCACAGCTGTGCCCTTTTTAATGGTAAGAAAGCAACTTTCAACTTAGTAACATTATATTAGTCTCATAGTTATCCTGGAGTTAATCTCAAACCCCTCTACTAGAGCCGCAAACAACTAATGTGTTGGTTGAAAGCTGTTTTACACACTGATTAATCCTTAAAGTAATCTTTAAACTGAAATTATTCACTGGTTCTTCAATGTGAGGATTTTCTGCTTCTCTGTTTTATAATTTTATCAAATGAATAAATTCAGATTCTGTCTGTTGGTCAGACAAAACAAAACATTTGAAGATATCCACTTGGGCAGTGGGAAAACATTTTTTTAATTGACCAAATGATTCATCAAGAAAGTAAACTGCAGGTAACAAAATGAATGGTTAGTTGCAGACTGAATCTCTACATTTACTTACACTTTAAAATACACTTGACTCAAGAGCATGCTCATACAGCATGGAGAAACTAAAATAGGATCCTATCACATGATCTGCCTGCTAACTTGTTGAACATTTCACGACAGATTATTTGATATGCACTTTTCAATGCAGCGTCAAAGAGCCTTTGAGAAATATTGTCCACTGCTGTAATAAACACTCAGGCTTTCCCCAGTGTTGCTGTTACATAATGTTTATTCGGGTTTAGTTTCATTATTTTACTGCGTAAACCTCTGTCGAAGAACTTTTTTTATGTTGAATTTATAATCTAGAAATAACTGTTCAGGTGTTGAACTGTACAAGTTTGCAGCAGAAGAAAGTTAGCCAGCATCGTCTGAAACCTGTGAGTAACTCTGGAGAGAAAACTTTTGGCTTCAGGTGGTAAAATATTCTGATAACCTTGGATTCCACAATGAACCCAGTTGTTTTTTAAACCAAAAAAGAAAAGAGCATCGGACCTAGACGTTTTTCAGCAACTGGGGACGTCAGTGTTGATTAGAACAAACCCCTCCTTTGAAGGAATGTGTGGAATTTCAAGAAAAGATCTCCAACAGTTAAACCTTATCCTTGTCTGAACCTCGGTGTTCGTACGCCCTGGTGGTGCCCATGCTTGACACCACACCACAGGCTTTATAGACACTGCTGAGTCAGGTCCTTGCTGTGTTGTTCAGACGTTGTTTGACTTCTCAGTGGTAACTACACACATCCTCTGACACTGATAACATCAGGAGTGAGAAAAATGCAGGAAATGGTGAGCACTGCAGTGGAACAGTACCTCTGGTGTTAGTCAGATCAGAGCATCTTAATGGTCGTGCTCTGGTCCCCTTTGATAGCCGTTGAGCATCGCGCAACAACATACAAAGCTGTGAACAACTCATTTTACAGCTGTCAATTTAGCTGAATTCCTCGTGGCATCAAAGGACGCACGCTTCAGCTGGCATGCCATCTGGATGTGAGGTTATACGAGCAGATAGCACAAGCTGTGTCTGTGGGCTGTTGGTTAACCAGACATACACCCAGCAAGGTTTTGCTATTTCTTTTTTTCTCTTTCTCTCTCTCTCTCTCTCTCCCTCTCCCTCACGTTTCTCCAGGAGGCTATTGCAGTGCAGAAAGAAGGTGAATCAAGATCATTTGAATGAATGTATGTGTTATTTTATCTAAATTTCCTTTTCAGGAGCTAGTGGTGATGGGGGCGCCAGGGTCGTACTACTGGACCGGCACGATCAAAGTGTACAACCTGACCTCTGACACCTTCTACAGCCCAGTCAAAGAGGATGTGGACTCGCACAGATACAGCTACCTTGGTGAGAGAGAGTTATGCCTGATGTTGACAAGGATGATTGTGTTGAATGTCAAATATATCAAGTGGAAAAAGAGCAACGACTGATTCTTTTGGACTGTTTTTTTACTGCGTCTCCTCTCCAGGCTATGCTGTGACCGCTGGACACTTCTCCTCTCCCAATGTAATAGACGTAGCTGCTGGGGCGCCTCAGCACAGCGGCAGTGGAAAAGTAGGGATCTTCATCTCCTTGTCTTGTTCCCAGCTGTTGGATTGAAGTCATCATGCTTGCTACAGTGATTTTGTTTTTCTCCTCCCCGCACAGGTTTACATTTTCAAAATCGATGGCTCGTCTTTGGTGAAGAGTTTTCAAGCCTCAGGGAAAATGGTATGAGCTTGGGACGCAATCTTAAAATTCTTAACCCACCTTAAATCATTGTACAGCATACAGCATATGTTGAGGCGATTGTCATGCTGTATTTTTCTTTTCATCGTAAACATTACAAGAGTTAAAAAAAAAAGAAGAAACGTAGGATGCTTCAGGGATCATGCCTTTGATTCTTGTGATCTTGTGTGCAGACATGCTACTCTATTGCTTGTCTGACTTTCACTGTTCACGTCTACGTCAAGAGTTTAGACAGCAGCAGGGATTTAAACAAGGAGCACACTTGCCATAAAACCAAAGCCAGGGAGGTACCTAATGCATTCCACTCTCAGAGTAAATACCAAGGAGGTCCGGGGATAGCTTTAGGACATAAGTTGTGTAAATAATCCTTTAATATTTGGTGTAGATATAAAAAGAGATAGTCAGAGCAGTCAATCGTATGTCAATCATATGAAGTGTCTGTGTGATCTGACCCATTGCTCTGTGGCTCGGCTTGGTTCCAGATGGGCTCTTACTTTGGCTCCTCATTGTGTGCAGTTGATTTGAACCAGGACGGCTTGTCAGACCTGCTGGTGGGCGCACCCATGCACAGCCAGCTCCGGGACGAGGGCCAGGTGTCTGTGTACCTCAGCAAGGGCAATGTGAGTGGGATCCGTGGGTCAGTGCACTGTGGGAACATGATATCCTCACTCGAAAGGCTTATTCTACTACAATATGTCCAGTCTCAGTCGTTAAACTGTACAGATGTACATATCTACAGTCCCCTCCATAAGTATCGGAACAGTGAGGCCAATTCCTTTATTTTTGCTGTAGACTGGAAACATTTGGGTTTGACACCAAAAGATGAATATGAGACAATAGCTCAACATTTCAGCTTTCATTTCCAGGTATTCACATCTGGATCCAATACACAACTGAGAAGATATCATTATTTGTAAAGGAACACCACATTTTTAGGCGAGCAGAAGTATTGGAACAGATAGACTTTAAATAAATTAAAGTGAATAAAACGTACTATTTTGTCGCAAATCCTTTGCTTGCAATAACCGCATCAAGCCTGTGACCCATTGACATCACCAAACTTTTGCATTCTTTTTTTGTGATGCTTTTCCAGGCTTTCAACGCAGCCTCATTCAGTTGCTGTTTGTGTTAGGGGGTTACTCTCTTAAGTCTCCTCTTTAGCAGGTAAAATGCATGCTCTATAGCGTTTAAGTCTGGAGATTGACTTAGCCAGTCTAAAACCTTCCACTTCTTGCCCCTGATTAACTCCTTTGTTGTGTTTTGAGTCATTATCTTGCTGCATGATGGAGGATCTTCCAATCAGTTTGGTTGCATATTTCCAAAATTTACAAAATGTTTCTGTAAACTTCTGAGTTAATTTTGCTGTTGCCATGATGTGTTACATCATCAATGAAGAATAATGAGCCCGTCCCAGAAGAAGCCATGCAAGCCCAAGCCATGACATTGCCTCCACCGTGTTTCACAGATGAGCCTGTATGTTTGGGATCATGAGTAGATCCTTTCTTTCTCCAAACTTTAGCCTTTCCATCACTTTGGTAAAGGTTCATCTTGACAACAACACAGTAACACATGATGGCAACAGCAAAATGAATTTAGAAGTCTACAGAAACATTCGGTCTGCCAATTTAAAGAAAGATGCAACCAAACTGATTGGAAGATCCTTCATCATGCAGCAAGATAATGATCAAAAAAAAAACTGCAAAAACAACAAAGGAGTTCATAAGGGGCAAGAAATGGAAGGTTTTAGACTGGCCAAGGCAATCTCCAGACTTAAACGCTATAGAGCATGCATTTTACCTGCTAAAGAGGAGTACGAAGGGAGTAACCCCCCAAAACAAACAGCAACTGAATGAGGCTGCGGTGAAAGCCTGGAAAAGCATCACAAAAGAAGAATGCAAACGTTTTGTGATGTCAATGGGTCACAGGCTTGATGCAGTTATTGCAAGCAAAGTATTTGCGACAAAATATCATGATTTATTTACTTTAATTTATTTAAAGTCTATCTGTTCCAATACTTTTGCTTCCCTAAAAATGTGGTGTTCCTTTTCAAAAAAGTATATCTTCTCAGTTGTGTATCAGATCCAGATGTGAATACCTGGAAATGAAAGCTGAAATGTTGAGCTATTGTCTCATATTCATATTTTGGTGTCAAACCCAAATGTTTCCAGTCTACAGCAAAAATAAAGGAATTGGCCTCACTGTTCCAATACTTATGTAGGGGACTGTATACTGTTTTTTTTATCCCTGCACCACTATGCTCGCGTTTGATTTTTTGAAATTATCATGATAGTCTACTAAAATAAATAGCGTGTGACAGAGAGAGATCATTTACAAGTACGTGATCGTGACTACAGCATCTGTTTGTACATTTTATACTGGTGAATTACTGCGAGTAAGTCCACTGACTCTCTTTTGGGTTGTTGGATTGTTTGGTTAAAAGCCAAAGAATCTGAGAGAAGCTGCAATCATTTTTATTGCAGCCATTTATTGTAGGACAGTTCCTTTTTTTCTTCTGGCAGCTTATCTCTCCTGCTTTTTTTTAAGGGGGTGATGGAGGAGTTGGCCGTTTTGAGTGGTGACAATGCCTTCAATGCACACTTTGGAGAATGCATTACGGCAATCGGAGACATAGACGACGACGGATACCAAGGTACTGTAATAACATATTAGATAAAGAACACTAAATTCCTGCTTTACACATTTTCATATGTTCACTTAGTATTGCTTGTTCCCGGGACTATTGTTAGTATTTCACAGAATGATAACATGTTAAGAAAGATGGCAAACTACGGTCTGGTGTTTATTTACTGTATTTTGCCAATGGAAAGCCAAGTTGGAAAGTTACTTAAAAGAGTGGTTTCCAAACTGAGGGATTCCACAATACATTAATATGATGAGGCTATGAGGTGATTAATGGGATAGGAAAGAAGAAAAGCTATTTCACAATTTTATTTTTCTTGGAAGTTTAAGCTTCTCGAGCCTCAAACAACAATTTAATAACACAACCTGAGTTATGTATAGTGGATAAAATCAGTCTTTAAAGAAATCCTATTACACTACTTTTCTGGTCTTAATTTCTTGTTAAAAACTGCTATAGAGCAACATGACATGAATCACATCACAAAAAACTATGTAGATTTTCGGGACACTCTTCCTCTTACCCTAGCCAGCACAGCAGTCTCTCTCTACACACTGCTTTGAGCTTCTCCGCCCCTCCCCCCCTGCTGCAAACCCCACTCCGTTGTGATTGGTTACCTTCCTTCCAGTAGCGGGACATTTCAGGAAATTTCCAGGAAGGTGGGGGCATGCAGCCGGAGCTTGCCTGAGCGGCAGCATTACCATACGTGGAAACATGAAAGAAACGACCCGAGCGTGACAGAGAAAACCCGGAAATTTGAACAAGTTCGGCTCGACCAGCTGCCATAGTTTTTAGTGCTCTGCATAGCCACCCCAGACAGTCAGCAGGGAATACGTCGAAATGCATGTACGTAATTATTTGATACTCTAGTATGGTTAAACATGACTATAAATCATTATAACAACGTTTATAGGTCATAAAAGTCGAAAAGTATCATAGGTCCTCTTTAAAGGAACTGCTCACAATCTGAAACCTGAGTTAACGTGTCACTGCTTTACTCTCAGGGATCAACAGCCAAACCTCTGACGTGAAGGACCACCGTTGGGGTTTAAGATGTGTCAGTCCATTACACACTGATCACTTGAGTGCTGATTATTTTTACAAAACCATGCCACAAGGCACAGGACCGACTTCTTAATTGGTTTCTACACTGCGATCAAAATCAACTTGCTGCAACTTCAAACCTGTTTGACGCAGGCATCACAGTCAGAGAGTGCAGAATTTATTTGTTTGTTGTTACCGTGAAAGTTTATTTAGAGTCCATGAATGCACCAAAAACTGCTGGCATTGTCCTTTGACCGCTAAGCTATCCCTGGGCATGTAAACCGCCACACGCTGTAACGAAACACCGGAGCCACCAGCTAGAGGTCAGACCAACTCACATGGGGGTCTGTGGTTTTTCCTTTAATGTGTATAAGTATTGTAATGGCCCTCCAGTGGTTGATAAATCTGTAGTCCAGGCAATGGCAACCACTTTGCAATAGTATATAGTGCTATTTGTGTGATAACGTCCTGTAGTCATGCAACAAAGCTTTTTCCTCCATCATCTGGTGAATGATAAAGTCCCACACTTTATATTCCTGACCACAAGTAGAGGTTGGCCTGGTGGGATGCTCCGGAGGTGCAACAGAGCCCGTCATTTTCACAGACATTTTGTTTCGATTACCCTGCGGCGAAGGGGGGGCGGGGAGGGGGGGGGTCTTCTTTAGAAAATATTGTTCTCTGTCACCCTTGTGTGCACAGAGCCATCCAGACGTAGACCAAATAATCCACACACCCACGGAGACGTACAACATTTTCGTTTTCGGTTTTCCTGGCACTCGCTCTGAGGGGCTCGACTCTGGCGTCCGTCTCCTACTCCGGGCTGGAAGCTGTGGCCCGGTTTCATCTCCTGCATGAGACACGCCTGGAGGCTTGCAGCCTGGCACAATGTCTGTTCCTGTGTGTGTGTGTGTGTGTGTGTGTGTGTGTGTGTGTGTGTGTGTGTGTGTGTGTGTGTGTTGAGAAGAATGGCAGCTAGGAAGTATAACTCATCCAGCAACTCTTCACTCTCAAAAGTGCCGAAAAACCAACACTGACACTCTATTATTTACAGCTAAACTGCTACCGTTTAATTTGAAAGAATCTCTATAGAAATCAGAAAGCACATTTTTTCCACAAACAAATGACTTGTTTATTTCTTCTTCCGTATAATAGGTGATTAATGTGTGGTATTTAGAAGAAGATTTTTTTTATAATTTCTGCTTTGGTATTTGCTGCAGCAAATGGCACATTTAAGTGTTTTGGTTTATAAAAAGAAAGTTTAAATCTGGACTTGTTGTGGAAATGGGATAAGGAGTCATTGTTTCAGTGCGCGTGCCAGCACTTTATAGTCCTGTTTGTTTCCACTCTCTCAGAGGTCGCACACGTTTTTATGGCCACTAACAACACTTCATTGTCTATTAAGAGTCTTACTGTAACAGCTTGTTTTCCCAGGCACAGGCCGGCCGAAAGTAAACAGAGGGTCAATGAAAGCCTTTCTACACCATTAACAGACACACAGTAATTTACGTGCTCATTCATTAATTTTTTATTAATTTTTTTAAGATATTTTTGGGGCATTTTTTATGCTTTATTGATAGTGAGAAGAGACAGAGGTGAAATGGGGCAGAAAGGGGAGTGACATGCAGAGAACGACCGCGGGCGGGAATCGAACCCGGGTTTGCTGCTGGGCCCAGCCCGGGGGGGGAGGGGGAGGGGGGACCCCTAACAACTGAGCTAAGGGCGCCCCCTACGTGCTCATTCATTTCTGTGTTCTGTTTTCAAAGAGACACTTTTTTTGTCTTCTGTTTGTCTCCTCAGATGTAGCCATTGGAGCACCTAAAGAGGATGACTATGGAGGGGCTGTTTATATTTACCATGGGGACGCCACAGGAATCATCAGAAAGTACTCCATGGTAAGATCTCTTCCTTGTGTCCGACTACGTACAGATATCATGTAGATTAGAGTGGTGTGCAAAGTAATATCGTGATGTGATTTTCCCTCATTTGTGTATAATAGAAGTTTCTCTGTAGCTTCATCAACGTGTGCTATGTTTTGATGAAAACCATGTGTTCACCTCCTTATGAAAGGAGCTGAGTCATATGTGGTAAAGTCGCAGGTGGAGCCTTTAAAGTACATTTAACACCCACGCAGCTCTGAATGAGGAAAATACAGTACTTCCTTGGCTTTTTTTTACTAGTGTCTACAATATATAAAATTATTAAGAAATGATCTATTTAGCCTACACATGCTGTTGATCATCATCACTGCTGAGTGAATGCTTTTACAATTCTTTGCATACAGATTAAACAAACAAGATATGCCCCTCTCCCCCACACAGTTGTTGCTACGCTAACCAATGTGTTATTTACTGTGAAAGAAAAAGTAAATATAATTGTATCTATGAAAAAGCAAACACTGAGCAAAAAACAATCTTACAACGTGTTCTTTTTTCCAGGTTGGCTCATACTTGTTATTTGAAGACTGGTATCATCTCTTTTACAGAAACTGTCTGGGCGCAGTGTAAGCCCTGGTCTGCAGATGTTTGGCCAGTCCATCTCTGGCAATGTGGACATGGATGGCAACGGATATGCAGGTACGGTCCTACCATACGTAATGGAAGCCTGAAAGATATTTTTTTCTTACCATATCGAGGTGGAAAAAAAGAAGAGAAAATAAATGTATAAATATTTGGTTTTCCACACTCATGGTTTTTCACTTTCATTCTCTCGTTACGACAACACTGCAAATACTCGTGATAGAGGCATCTTGTTTACTGCATTCCACAGCTGACATCCAGACTTAGCCAGCATAGCAGTAAAATACCTCTGTGCATTGTTTTGGATTTGCGGATGCAACAAGAGCTGTTAGCTGATGTTGCATAAAAAAGAAAATCATCTTTATGTGCGTTCTGAATCAATCATGTGTATGATTTTGTTGCAGATGTCACTATTGGGGCTTTCATGGCAGACAGTGTGGTACTGCTGAGGTGAGTGGCTGGAGGATCACTCTCTGTGTTACACTGCAGTAGGTTGTTCTTCTTAAACCTCTGACTCGTTTTAATGTCCACTCTCTCCCTCGCTGTGTCGGTTGATGTGGTTGCAGGACCCGGCCTGTCATTACGGTGGACGTCTCCATCTTCCTGCCCGTCTCCATTAACATCTCTGTGCCACAGTGCCACGAGGGCCACCAGAACCTCAACTGCTTCAACGTCACAGTCTGCATGCGCTTCAAGGGAAGGCAGCTGCCCGGACAGATAGGTAAGGAGGGACATACCCTGACAACAATACTCTAGTTGTCAGTCCACTTTGAATGTGCCACTAGACCAACTTTGACTGATTTTACTTCCACAGACCCCAATGCTCTCAGCCATTTAAACAAAAACACATTTCAGACATATTTTAGTTGTTCTGTCTCTTATAAATATTTTAGGGAAATCTGCTAATTTGATGTCTCGCCGAGAGATAGAAGTTTGATACCACTCTAGTCTGTGTGCTATATGTTTGGAGCTAGAGCCAAAAGGGGCTTTGCTTAGCTTAGCATAAAGACTTGTAACAGAGGGAAACAGCTTGCCTGGCGTGCTCGAGTTGTACAAGTTACATTCCGTTTTTGTTATTGCATTCTGGCACAGTGAATCTCAAAAACCCATACATCTTAATGCCGGTGTTGATCAACAACCCGTCAAAGCCCTACATTTTGGTCATCTTATGTTGTGAGGAGGTGAAATTCATACTCCTTGAACGTTTAGTGGTCGTTTAAATGGGGAAGATTTGTAAACACGTTCATGCTGAGCAATTCTCCCTGTACTGGGAGACGGTCGGTGTGGTTAGCCTTTGGCCCGTGGCAGAGTGTCAGTGTGTTTGCCCGATGGTTTACCCCTTCAGCTCTTTGCTAACTGGTCCTGGGGTGCGGTGCATGTCGAGTGCTGAGGTGCAGTGCTGTTCCAGTGTTAGGGTGGGGCCATTCACAGTCCCCCCCCCCCAGGGAGCAGGAGCCCTGTCGTTACATAATGACCATGTCCCTGGCTCACAGGAATAAAGCCTCTCTGTTTAGCCGTCTGGCCAACGCCATGGAAAATGCAGCAGCATGTGTTTGGTGAGTCCCATAATGAAACCTTCCTTTGCCTTCTCTGGAGTGAGCTCATGGCGTTCCCTCTGTTGGACGGAGGAAACAGTAGGCCTTGGTCCAAGTGGGGTGTGTTTGCCACCCTTCCCACTGTTTTACCAGGAAAACACACACCCTCTTCTTGAAGCAATTACTACAGACTGAAGGTGATTCATTCAGAGAAAGGGGGTTTTAAATTTCCCGAGGCCTATACATGGTCTTCCCGGAAATGTTGGTAATGTTTGACTTCATGTTTATGATTTCCCGATTTGAATTATATTTGAAGGGGCTCTGTGTCTCAGTGTCACTGAAGCCAGGGGTGTAACCATGAGGAATGGTGTTATTGAAATGTTTTATTTCACAGTAATACTAGTTATTCTTCTGGAAAATGTATTTCTGTCTATTGCCAATCCGCGTGGGCTCACCTTAGGCTATAAAAATATGGGCACAAAAACTTTTTATTTATCTAAAAAATCAGTGTGTCAGCAGTCATTCTGGCATGAGCTAACACTATAGCTCTTCTTCATTTGAAGGATTGTGCTGAATATGATCTTAATACTCTTCTACATTAATATCTCTCTACAGTAAATTAAAATGATTGATTTCTCAAAGCCAAAGCTGTCACTGTTCACCAACGGCAAATAACATTAAATGTACCGAAACTAGCACAGTTGTCATAATAACCCAATATGAAATAAAAGGCTTTTGTTAAGTTAAAGTAATATCAGATGATATGACCAATAATTGTCGAAAATAATGTACCCAATTGCCCTCTGACTCAAATTCATTTTACTGTAACAAGTGATCATTTATTTCCCCCCCCCCCTTATATTTTGATGGCAGTTACCAGAAAACCCAAAGCCAGCATGCTTGCAGAGTTTGTCAAGATTATTTTACACACAAAGAAACCATCAATATCGGTGGATATTGTGTCTAAACAGAGTTTTGTCTCTTAGAATTGCTGTATAACTTGACGGCTGATGTGGATAAGCGGCAGAAGAGCCAGCCTTCGCGGGTCTACTTTGCTCAAAGCGGATCTCAGAACACCCAGATGAGCCAGCAACTCAGCCTGGACATAAACCGGGAGGAGTGCCAGCGCTACACTGCCTACGTTAAGGTAAGGTTTGGGATTTTCTGCTCTAAGCTCTGGCTAGCGTTTGTGTTGGGTAGACCATGTGTGCTTGCTCGTGTCCTCAACTGATCTTTCCCCTCGTCCTTGAGCACTCTCCCTCTGCAATGTTGACGGGCTACATGAGTTATTTGCTTATGTGGCCTGTTATTCCTTTCTTATCTATTCATGACGCTAAAGTAAAATTACGACCTTGTGATGAAAGTAAAGGCCATCACATAAGGTTGTGGTGGTGTTAGAGCAGTAGCCGCTGTGGCTTTAAGGCTACGGATCAACAGGCATCTGCTGGGGAAGCTCATTGTGTCACCCTGCTGGGGTAAGGTTAAAGGTGACAGTCAGGCACTTTATGGTTCGTGAAACCATGCTGCTCAAGTGTGGGTCTGCAAAAAAAAAATTACTGAAACAGGAAACAGGGTCTCCTTTGTCACTGCATAGTCCCTCTATTGTGTTCCTTTGTGATTTAGCTCCCTGGTCTCAGAGAGGGTCCTCGTCCTGAGGGCACCATCCATGTCTCACCTCCTATAATACGGAGGCCCCACTGTGCGCCTGCAAATTTCACAAGAATTCTTAACTGTGCTCTCCAGGCACTTTCACTGTGGGAGGCTGAGCTGCCAACTGAGGGGAGTAGTGGGGTGGAGCTGTCATTACCACGCCTGCCTCTCTTCCTTCAACCTTTCCGTCTGTAATGAGTATATATCACACAGCGCTATTGTAGCAATAAGCTCCTTTATTTTATCACAACATATGTAGGCCAATCACAGTTACCGGGGAAGTCTGGCTTGTGTTTATTTAGGCTCTTCAGTAAACCAGGGTAGAGGAATCTAACCTTTCAAATTACATTACAAGTACAGTTTCTGCCTAAAGACATTTCAATGCTTCAACCAAACATATTTTTATTGGTAGGTGGACATGCTTCTAGCTGACACATATCTGTGGCATCTCTCTAGCTATGAAAGAAACAATCTTAAACTTTTGAGGGCCATCAGGCCAGATGTTACCGCTGGGACAAGACTTGTTTTGAATAGTGCTCTTTTTGGAATGTTTTGGAAATATTTTGGGTACGTATTATCTTACATGCTTTAATTTAGATTGTTCTGTCCTAGAAAGTCCGCCTATCAACACCATAAAGACTCCCTGATAAACATGTATTTCAAGCTTCTTAAATCTTCAATCCAGTCTAAAGTTGAAATAAGCAGTTTTAAAGGAGGGGGTGCAAAAGCTTTTCTTGGCCAGGCACAGCAACTTCTCATCCAACTCACAGCAAAAATAAGCCAACTTCCCATAATGTAAAACTATTCCATAACTACTTAATGCTACAAATAACGAGTGACTTCATGCATATAACATTACATCTTCTGTCTGTAGTAGCATGTGGATTGGCAGCCTGGTTTGCCACTCTAGCTGTTTGGATTATTATTTCGCTATATGTGGCCACACATTTCACCTGCTCAGCAGCTAAAAAAGCTTTCCCAGATTCCCAGAGTTACCAGAAGATGGAAAAAGCCACACAAGACGTTAATGGTGTGGTGCCCCGATTACAACATAACCCAACTGTTTACCGGGTAAATGACCTTAGATATGAATCAAAAGTAAAAGGGACAAAGATTATGGCCTAGCACGATAAGTGTCTGCCATAAGCCTTCATCATATGGTCTGTGTTTGTCCTAAACTTGAGAGAAGAGCTAAAGAATCACCGTTATCAGAGGTCATCTTGCTGTGCTTTGAGAAACGGGTCTAGTCTGCTTGACCAATCGTATCATTTATCTTCCTCATGTGTCTGCCCATATGAGCCAGTCCTCTCATTTCCCAGTAGAGGTATGTTAATGGAAACCAGCTGGTTGCCAGACTGCAATCTCAAGGGATTGGACACCCCTGCCCCACTCTTCTTTCAGCTAAAACATACAGTGAAAACGCAGGATTGAGGGAAGCGTCACAGCAGGGTGCTGTTGTGTCAACTGGAACGGCAGTCTGGCGCTGATGATGGAAAACCTTCACGCCAGGGTTGATTGCTCAAGCCCTGATGCATGAGGGGCCGGTGGACTCAGGCCATGAGCTATTCTGAGCCGCTCTCACGTTTGTATCTCTGCTGACCGCCTGTCGACCCCATTTGTTGACTCAATGAATTACCAAAACATGTTTAAGAGGGCCTCAGTTAACAGCCAAACTTAATGATGGGCGCTGTTAAAGTTCTATTTGTTTTACATAATGTAGGGGCGAGTGGCCTAAGTTGTGCATTTTGGAAGTTGTGCCACCCCTTGTTTCTAGAAAACCGTGGAAGAAATTGGAAATGTGACCACATATTTAAGAAGAGCCATCCATTTGACTCATCCTGTAAAGAAGGGAGACACAAGGAATAAGATATAAGCACATTTAAGCTCAAAAAACTGTGTTTTGCCTTTCAAAGTAAAATTTCCACGATCAAGATTTTTTGATTATTGTGTCTGAACAATTATAGACAAGTTTGAAAACATTTGACACATGTTTTAGTGCTTTGGTATGCTACATTTTGAGTCTATACAGTTAGCACAATGTCAGCCCTAAATTGCTGCATCATGCTTATTATCCAAATTTATGGGATTGGGTTGATTTGTGCCTAAGGGCCTGGGTGAGTTATAAGTAAGTAAGTAAGTAAGTAAGTAAGTAAGTAAAATGTATTTATAAAAGCACATTTATGACAGTTTGCACTGTCCAAAGTGCTGTACATAGTGCATTCAGTAGGTAAACAATGAAGGTAAAATAACAATAAACAAAATAAAAGACGTAAAGCCCATACATCCACATAAACACAGATAGTAGTGCAGAGGTAAGATAGTTAATGGGGAGGAAACACCTGGGTGTACATATGGGTTTTGAGCCTTGATTTAAAGGCAGAAATGTAGGGGAATCACATTTGTCAGGTGGCAGTTGGTTCCACAAGCACGGAGCAACTAGTGCAAAGTACATTTCTGAGAGTTGTGCCAGTGGCATGGCTGTATACGCTGGTCACCAAAAGAAAGTGATTGTCTACAGTAGCTCAGAAGAGAGTGACATCTCAATTCCACTTAACGACACCACTGATGAGAGTTCAGATGGCCAGAAAGATGATGATGGTGACTTTGTCATTGTGAGCTTTGCAGGTAAAACCATTCGATCTGCTAGGCCTTGTTTAAGAAAATTGTCCTTCAATCTTTGTCAATTTACTTTACTTACTTTAAATACACCTTAAATAAGTGATTGTCTAATGGATTTGTCTTGCATTACAGTTTATGAGATATATATCAATGGCACAATTCACCCCATGGTATTCTCTCCAACCGCACAACTTACACCACACCAGGGGCAAGTTGTGCATCAAGACAACTTTTTTTCCGAAAGCTATATTTCTTCAACAGTTTATTCCAGATACAAAGTTTTTATTGCCAGGGATGCACAACACCCTGAAATATATGTACATATTTGAGTTGGAGACTTTAAAGTCACTTTGAGTGAAAAGTTGAACAACTTAGGCCACTCTCCCCTACATGCTGCAACAACACTGAAACAGGCATGCTCAATTTTCACCATCTGAAATCAAGTAAAAAGCTGTAGAAGCCACCCAGTAAATCATGAGGACACAAGAGCATAACAAGAGTGAGAGTACAGGAGAGCAGAGTACAGAAGCAGAACAGAAAAAAACTTGTTCAAGAGTAATTTCTTCTGAAATTATGCAGGTCCTTCATTTTGATAATTTTCAACATGTTTTCATTGGCATCGTCTAGCAGCATACCAGCCCTACAGATGGTCTTTGTTTGGTTATTTTTAGCTAAATAAACTTCATGCTGGCTTACACTTCAGTTGTACCACACATTTAGGAAGGGAAAACAGTTCCGAGCATTGGTGATTGATGAATGATTGGGGTTCAGATGGCCAGAGGAGCTGGGAGTGAGCAGGAAGGAGTCATTTAACTAGGGAACCACTGATTTGTCAGTTTGATGTGTTTTACTAAGACATTTTGCACTACTCGCATGTTTTCCTGCTCGGCAGTATCCAGGTGTCTGGATTATTTTGCCAGTTACAGCTTAAAGCTTTCAGGTTTTTAATATGTCTACAGCCATGCTAGGTGTTGTTGCTTGTAGCTAAATGCTAACCATGCTTACACGCAGATGTTTAGCAGGTTTAATGTTAACTACATTCACACCGTCTTAGTTTACCATGTTAGCATACAGATAATTGCTAGTTGGCAAACAAAGTCATTGGGATACATCATCTGGAAACCATATTCAGAATTCCATCCAATTTTCCAATTTAATTAGAGATCCATCCAATATTTATTGAGATCATTCAGTCTGGACCAAAGCAATTGATTGAACGATTGGCTTCCACAGAGCGATCAGCTTGCATGGCTGTACACAAAACAAAGAAAGTAGTCAAATGTATTGTATACTGTATGTCTTGTATGTGAAAACTATTCAAATAATGTTTTTCTAATATATGCTCTCTATGCATATGTTGAGTGAAGGACATCGATGTCCATGGATTTAAAGTGCAACAAGTGTAATGTTAACACTACATTTTGAATTATGTCTTACTATAAACTATAAAGGATTCATTATTAATCTTGTCAAGTGTTATTTGGTTTTAGAATACCTTTTACTGCCCACTTGGCTTTGATTTATTGATTGTCTTAGTGAACATGTTTTAGTATCCCTTAGTATTTAAATGTGCTACGATTATGTTTACATTTTTGGCAATTTATCCATTCCTGTATACTGTACATGTTCCTACTCCAGCAGTCCCATTACAGCTCAGTGCACGTGAGCCTTGAAATTATGCCAAGAGCCAATTCCATTTGTGGCCATGCCAAGAGTGGTTTTGTGTGGCTCTGCATATATGTACATCGTTGTCTCCGGGGAGGAGCTGAAATAGGCAGCTAAAGCCCTGCCTTTAACAGTTGTCTGTTTAATTTAGCTCGTAAAGTATCCTGCTCACTTTCCTCAAATCTTTCCCCTGGCCTATATTCCTCTCAGTATGTGGCCAATATCTCATGTCCCCGTCTCATATGCCTGGCACCACCGGAGTATGTAAAGCTCCATCAAACTTTAATCTGATGACTGCCGCTGTTATCAGGGCATCTGCAGAATGAACATCTATCTTTCAAAGCTAAATGCACTGAGGCCATCGCCAGCCTCTTATGAGCGAATGGAAAAAAGCCATTGAAGCTATTCAACGCATGAGATTTTCAGACTGGGTAGATTGACTGATGGTGGTCTATGAAGCTACAGATGGAACCAGGTTGCCTATATCATTACCTCTGCAAATTCAATTGAAGGGAGTTAATGTTTTAACCTGCCTGTGTGTCTGCTTGTTAGCGTCACACTGTACCACATTTGCATCTCATTCAGCTAAATTTGGTGGACACAGATACATCTGATAGAGTAGAGTGTTGTGTGTTCTGGTGTATCTTACAACGTCTCAGTGCTACTTAAATAAATGCTACTTGCAATCAAACAATGTTTCCACAAATGACCAAATTCTAAAAATGTATCAATAGTATGCTACAATTATCATTTAATTCAATTATAAATTGTTCAACTGCAACAAATGAATGATATTTGTTTAAGCAGCATACCCAGAATTCACCAGTTGAAAACTCTGATGACAGTTTTATTGAATTTAAAACCAGATATTTCCCTAGAGTTTCCATTCCTTGAAAACGTTGGTATAACAGTTTGAAAATGTATTTTTAGTTGCTTTACCTTTTATGGATATAGTACCAGACAGGAAGTGTGGTTTTCAGGATATTATTTTTAAGTCCCACCAAGTCTTCAAAATTGCAATTGACCGACAGACAGGGTCCTACACTTTTCTGCGACAGCTTGCCTCACAGTATTTGAGCTGCGTTTTGCAGCAGTGAAATCCACTAATCTGTTCTTCCAAAAGAGTCCAAACACGTACCAAAACTCATTTACACCTACTGTTTGACCTTAGTCTGCTCTCCAAAGAATAAACAGGAAACCCTGGAGAGCACGTCAAGGCAGGAGTTCCTGTCGCTACATCCCTAAGAATCTCCAGTAAGACAAAGTCCCAGGGTCTCAGCACTGTCTTGCACGTGAAAAACCCTGCTGCCACACTGCCTGCTTTGTTTGCCTCTTAACAGTTCAACAGAAACGTGCCATTCCCTTGACGCTGTTCCCCCCGGTTTCATTTACCTCGGGCCAAGAGAGCTGATACAATGAAAGTATATAGCAGAAAGTTAATCAAATCCAGCTGTCTGCTATTACACATGGCAGCACGTCAACCACCTAATATCTGAAGATTACACTGAGAAAAGGTATATATTGCTTTTACGCTCATATACCCAAGCATTGAACTAGGATAATAAATCAGGTAGAACATTTGACACTGTCATATAAATAAGTTCAGCCGAGTGCTTCTTCGGCGAGTAGTAGCGTTAATAGTATTTACGGGATACCGAAGACGAGCCATTCGGGTTAATTTTAGCTCAGGGTAATATTATGGTCAGGATTTCCCTACATGGTCGTGCCAGAGTGACCATTAGACAGTTCTTTTCCAGGCTTGTTTTGAGAGTGCAGGGCCAACATCGCTTTTGTTCCAGTAAAATAAGTTTTGTTTCTCATGAAGTTCCTCCCACGCATGTGCATTGAAGATGTTAAGTGGGGTATTATTGTTGGTATGGCTGCTGATTATTAGACCCGCTCCGTGTTGTTGTTGCCATAGTAGATCCATCGTTGCTACCCATATCAAGATTGACCAAAGGTCAGGCAGATTTTCGGGATTGTTGACTTTGGCGGCTAAGCATGCTGGGCAAACTGTTTCTGCAGTCGTTTGGCCGCGTTACTGCCACACGATGCCACCGCAAGGCAACGTAATGGGTGGCCAAGTGTGACCACAATGATAGAGTTTCTCTTGCTGTGTTTCCCACTTCCACTACAGAGGGAACATGTATGTGTGTGAGTGTACAGTGTAAACGTGTGTGTGTGAACCCAGAGTAAGATAAGCGTTGCCTTTGATGTGGCCTTTGCTTGACCAAGACAAAAGGCTGTTATTACTTCACCACTTGGCATCCTCACAACACTTCCTTAACAACCTGGCAGTAACTCTGTTATCATTTCCCACTGCTTGACCCATTTGTTAATATTACTATGTATTCCTGATGTGGTGGCGTTCTGCTTCCTGTATAGACGTACAAGATCTGCCACAAAGGAAGGGGAGCAGGTCAATACACAGGAGATTTGTTTGTGTCCGGCAGAGGCTGTAACCTGCCTTCTTCAGGTGGATTTGACAAATGTGTGTGTGTGTGTGTGTGTGTGTGTGTGTGTGTGTGTGTGTGTGTGTGTGTGTGTGTGTGTGTGTGTGTGTGTGTGTGTGTGTGCGTGTGTGTGTATGTGTGTGTGTGTGCTGCCGTTTTATCAGGTCTTTGTCTAAAAACAATGGCTCCAATAATAACAGTGAAGTAAAATTGCCCCAGATTATGTGCAAAGTGACGAAATCAGTTGCAGGAAGCATCTGGAGACCTCCTCTATCACCAGAATGGAACCAACTCAAACACACACACACAAACCCACTGAACTCCCATTTTAAAATCAGCACATTTTGAGCTCCTGGTGGTATCTCATCTACCACTGCGTTGTTTTCTCCTAAGATTTAAATGGCAATTTTCCAAAAAATACACGATTGTAATCACTGGTTAGTCCGTCACATGAGGCAAAGATCAGCAACTGCCAACTTTACAAATGAGTCTTCATTCTTTTGAAGCAAAAACAAAAACAAACTGCATCTTTAATTAATTGCATAAGAGTGCAGATAACAAACTTCCTGTTTATTCACATAGAGACGGTTTATCAGGATGTTGAAGAAAATTAATCTCTCAAAGACGGGACGTCTTCAGATGCTTGTTGTTCTTTCTAAACAGCAACACGAATCAGAAATAGAATTGTTTTAGTTGGATGGGTTTATGAGCAAAGCCAAATAAAATAGTGTCTGAAATCACTTTTTGTTTGCTCCCTAGTGCACTATAATTTAGCCCCCGCCATTTCATTTGAGTGTCTGAGACCCGGAAACTCAATAGCATGGCTTCATATATGTCCAGAAATCGAAATTACTCTTCACATTTGAGCAAACAATTGATTGTTTATGAATGGAATAGTGCTAGTGAACTACCAGTGAAAAACTGTTATCTCAGTTGTCTAGAAGCATGCCTCCTCTTCTCCCTCTCATTCATATTAGCATTATTCCCATTATTGCATAAAACATAATACAGACTTAAGTGTTGACTAAAGCCACCTTGTTTCTATTTGGTTCGCAGTCCTCAGGAGCTGAAGACGCTTCCTGAAAAGGACCCCATCTGGTTCTTCCTTTGTCTTTTCCTTTTTTTCCAGCACTAGGTTTGTTTTGCTTCTTAGGGAAGCCATGTGTGGGTCCCTTTGGTGACTCCATAACTCGTCATTCAGGTTACAATAGAGATCAGCGAGGGGTTAAAGGTATATAGACGATGATGATGATGATGACGGGAATCCTGGGTCAAGAATTTGAGGAATGAAGAGGCTAAGTTACAGTACCTTTTAGACTAATTAACACTTGGCTTCTGTTAATGTTGCTGCTGCTGGATCTCCAGAGCTGACTTTTTCCGGCTTTAAGGGTCATTCCGGGAGTGTAAGACCGCGTAACAAATGAGATGCAGTAATGACGCTAAAAAATGCAGGAACAAATAATGGGCTGAAAATATCACAATGAGGGAGTGGAGTGGAGGAGGAACTGAGATACGAGGGAACCCATCTGGATATTTATAGGAGGCTGGCTGGACTTCAGTTCCAGATATTACAGTAAACGGCTATAGTTAGCATTGGCGTTAAATCAAGTTGTTGTTGATAGAATGTAGTAAAAATAACACACTATTGAATTTGGTATGTTTGAGCAGCAAACCTATTCCATCTGCCAATTTCCACTGGGGAAGTGAGGCACCTTTTCTCTCCTCATTTTTATAAATCCCAGCTGTGGCTTTAACTGTCCAAGGGTCAAATGTTGAATGCCTTCTTCATGATGCATGCGAGGCCATAAAAGTTTCCTGTAATTTGTGTTTACGCAAACGCTGTTTTAAAAAGCAGTAAATTTGGTTACACTTGTTTTTTTTTCCAAAAGCGAAAGAGACGTACATCTCTCTATATCTGCACCCTCGGGAATCTTTATTAGGGAGAGTATTTTTACTGAAATTCTGAAGAAAAAGAGCTTGTGTTTTTGATTTGCATGCGGTGAGAAAAGTCAGTGTGGTGTGAGAGAAGGACTGTAGCATCTTTAGTATGTAAGTGTGTGAATGAAAGTTCCCATGTGCATGCTGCGTTAAGAGCAACGTGGTATTTGTTGGTGTGACGGCCTCGTGCATGACAGTACAGATGGTATACGTTTCCTGTCAGTTAAGTGATGGGGCTTCTCTTTGAGCCCAGAGGAAATATGTGTTTGCTCATGGGAGGCATTACAACACAACACACACTGCCCCGTATCTAGCTGCACTCTGTCTTTGCTAAAAGTTATGATTTGATTTAATTTATGTTTTCATGGAGCAGCAGCCAAACAATGTTGCTCATGATTCAGTTTTCTTTACAACAGTTAAGCTTATCACTCATTTTTTCTATGGATTTTTTCTCTAGTGTTCTCTAACTTTTTTTTGGAGGGACGCAAAGGAAGTACTTAATCAAGCACTAGCAGTGACTCATGATCCTGGCAAATGTATGGTCAAACTGGACATGAATCATGAATGAAGTGAAAACATGAGAGTCATCTTTGCAAAATAGTTTTTTTTGGGAGAGAATAAAGGAATAGAGGGGAAAAGTTGAGAGGTAGAAGTAAAGGAGTAAATATTCTATATGACTCCATGATCATGTGATTGTACCCATAATACAACTGTAATTCAGAGGGGGTTTTGATTTCTTAACATATTTAAACCCTGTTGGTACTAGACACAGCGTATGCTGAACTCTGTACCCTGCTCTACCCTTTTTTGAAATGGTGAAATGATGATCTGTTTGATTTGATTGTGAGCACGTAGTTGCAGTGTGTGCTTTATTATCAGGTTTGTGCCTGAAGCTGGTCAGACATCTAAGAATCACTGTCTCTACTACTAACATCAGGCAGGCTGAAATATTTTCCAGTGGTTGAAGTAAACAGGGGTCATTTTCAACGGGAACAGTTCTCAGAGGCATAACTGCATACATTTTGTATGACTGGTAGTCTGGTATTTTCGGATTACTCAATGATTTGGTTTTGGACAGGCTGAACGTATTAGAAAACCTAAAAGTGCATTTTTTGTTGATTTGCAACTTCCTTTAATCAGGCAGGCCATTCAAAACATGCTTTAGTTTCACTGATCCATTGTTTGAGACAGCTTATCTTGCTTAAAGCAGCTATGATCAAAAATTTTTTTGTAATAACAATCTATCAAATGACACGTGAAAACAATTTAATTAAGTGAAAGGGTCCCTTTTACCTATATAGAATTTTCACCTGGATTTGCAGCTCCAGGTTCACTGACTTTAATAGGGAGTCTTAGCTCTTTGTTTTGCCATCCACTCCGCACCTCTTACCTTTTGGGTTCACCCTCCGTGGTCTCATCATTGTTGTTTCCAGCAGAAGCCGGCAGCTGTTTTAAGTGAAAAAGCTGATAAACCAACTCCATGCCATATGCCCAGCATGCCAGTGAACATAGTGGAGCATTTAACAGGTAAAGAGCCATTTCCCTCGGGAGACCAAAATAAAGCTAATAGGAGAGTGAACTGTGGAATTATATGCCAGGTGACCAGAAACATGTCTCCAAATAAATGCTAATGATGCATTGTGGCTGCTAGATAATAAGCAACTATTCGCATCATCAACTTTATAAGGTGATAATATGTCAGGGGAGTGTTTACAACTTGTTCTGCTGCCCCCAGGTGTCCAGAAAAAAAAATCAATTGATTCCAAAATCACACCAGAAACTTGACAAATATACAAATGAACAAAATAAATAAATAAATACAAGAAAAACTTTAATTCATATTTAAGGGGCAAAAATACTCCTAATTTGAAATGACAAGCCGATGAGGGCACAATGGTGGGTACAGGAAGTGAACAATAAAGGCACATTTAAAGAGGAAAAGCACATAAACTTAATAGTTAAAATCTCAAGGTTCAGAGGCAGCTGCAGTCATTCTTACTAAGAATGCCTTGACAATGTCCTTGTAGGAAAGTTTTCAAATAAAAAAAGGAGATCCAGACAATGTCAACAGCAGTCTAAACCGATGAGCTGCCCCTGGGCCTGGGGATTTGAGCAGGAAGTAAAGGGTGGTTGTCATTAGACATTGGCGAAGTTCATGGCAGATAAATCGAGTAAGAGGGGATCAAAGCAAAAATATTTATTTTAGATATGAATATGAGCCATGAGTTTGTTAATAGATGTGTGATCTTTTTTGAGTTTTGGAGATCAGAGATTGTTGTCATTTTAAGAAGCTATGGTGATGAAGCGGGGTACCCACTTTGTTCTTCCTGCCATGACAAGTGTGGCCGGAAAGATTTAGGAGCCGGAGGATCATTTCCAAAGACAGAATGAGGCTGTTCGCTCTCAACTTCTCCAAAAAGAGGTTCCTTGCTAAAACAATTGGACGTGTCTTCACTACGCCTACACAGTTTTGTCAATCTAGGCTCCTCAACATCTGCTAACCTATTTGGAGCAGAGCAGCTGCTTTACATTGACCTGCAGTCAATTTGGCACAGAGTTGCTTGCTCAAAACTTTAGCTATTGTCACACTTGTAGACGTGTTTCAAGGACGAGCTGAGATACGCTGCTGAAGTGCATGGGTTGCCATGTGCTGCAGACATTAATGTACATAAATTAAATGTTAAGCTGTCTCCTTGTATCTCAGTATACACACATAACCCTCCTTTGACAGGCTGAATCCATTCATCACTTGACTAAAAAGCTTTTTTCCATTTAAACCTAAGATTTGCTGGCGTGTCGCCCCTGAATGAAATGGCCTCGACCTGCAATAAACAGTCATTGTCCAAAAAGGAGAGTTGTGTGCGCAGTTCACTCACAAGTTAATAACGACTTCCCATGACCAGGCTTAAGCTATATGCTTTTGAGGGAATGGTTTGGCTGAGAGAGGAGCTCTTGTGTGTTTCAGCCAAGCATGAGGCGTTTAAACTGAGGATCAAAGCCATTTACAGCCTGACGTCATCCTCCCCGCACCCACCCTGGTGGAGCTGCCTCCGTGAGCTTGGAGGGGCGACTTGGTGCGTTGCCATCTCGTTGATCAGATGAACATGTGAGAATCAGGGTTTGCAACATTAGCTCGAGGACATCCTACATTTCAGGGAGAAATCTATCCAATATGTGCATCTACAGTCGGATTCATCCATACAGTAGCGCTGCTCATGTTCCTAAAAACATGCAAGCATTAAGATGCGTGGGGAAGAGTGTTTCGCCAGCAGAGAGGGAAATGAAGATGAAATAATGGATTGTAAAAGCAGGGAGTTACGCTCTGCTGTAGCGAATACATGTGTCCTGAGTGTGAACATAAACACTGGAATAGTATATTGCCAGGAACCTTGTTCCACAGAGAGTGGGTGTTGTAGGTGAAGGTTTGATTCCCAGTTGTTTTCTCTTAAAACATGCAGAGTGGCAAGCTGTTCTCCATCCTGTGGGTTAACTAAATTAATATGCATTCAGGGAAAAAAGGAGTTTGTGTCACGTGATGTCATAAACGATCGCAACTGCTGTAACATAGATCCTTTCGTCCTAGCCTTGAGAATTTACAGTTGCCTAAGTATAGCGGGAACTGCTGGAGAACAGTTGCTTCCTGCTGAGTTTGCTGGCATCAGTACAGTACACTGGAAGACTTAATACTGTATGTCATTTTGTCCATGGGTTGATGAGAGGGGTTCAGACCACTTTTTTTTTTTTTTAAGATTTTTTTTTGCATTTTTCATGCTTTATTGATAGTGTGAAGAGACAGAGGTGAAATGGGGCAGAGAGGGGAGTGACATGCAGAGAACGACCGCGGGTGGGAATCGAACCCGGGTCTGCTGCTGGGCCCGGCCCGGGGGGGGACGCCCTACCAACTGAGCTAAGGGCGCCCCGATGTTCAGACCACTTTTAAGTGAACATGTAGGACATTGACCTTTTTTATTGGAAGTATAAAGTTCGGTAAAATAAATTTTGATTGAAGCCATTAAAGAGGACCTATGATACTTTTCGACTTTTATGACCTATAAACGTTGTTATAATGATTTATAGTCATGTTTAACCATACTAGAGTATCAAGTAATTACGTACATGCATTTCGACGTATTCCCTGCTGACCGTCTGGGGTGGCTGTGCAGAGCACTAAAAACTATGGCAGCCAGTCGAGCCGAACTTGTGTGTGTCACCAGATATTTTTGCCATATATGGTCAGGCAAGCTCCCAGGTTGCTATATATAGCAGGGGGTGACAACTCTAGACCAGTGCTCGCTTAGCTCAGCCGGTAGAGAGATCGTTTACGAAGCAGTAGACCCATGTTCGTGTCCCGCCCGGGCTGATTCTTTGCAGACATTTAGAATCACGACTTCCCTTCGCAAGGTAACCAATCACAACGGAGTTGGGTTTGCAGGAAGGGGGGGGGAGGGGGCGGAGATGGCAGAAGCAAAGTGTTTACAGGGCCTGCTGGATCGCCAAAATAAGAGAAAGAGCTTCCCGAAAATCTACATAGTTTTTTGTGATGTGATTCGTGTTAGGTTGCTCTATAGCAGTTTTTAACAAGAAATTAAGATCAGAAAAGTAGTATAATAGGATCTCTTTAAGATTTGGAGTACATTTTAGACTTTGGCAGCCCCTAGTGGTTGTATCAAAATCAGACCGTGTGTCACACAGGAATACTGTATATGCCCCTAAACTGATCAATGGGGCTGAAATATTTACTGCACAAAATTTAACCAAGATTCTTTTCACATTTCTTCAAAAACAAATACAACTTGATAATCAACATAAATGAATGATTTATCCTTCCGATGCTAATGTCACTTTGAGTCAACAGGAAGCTAAATGGAATTGTACCCAAAGCAGAAAACAATTAGCATGTCTCCGTTGTGAAGTGTTTTAGTCTTGAATTGAGAATTGTTTTATGTTGATAAAAACACTGAAATGTTTATCTGTGACATGTTTAAACAGTGTAACTTAGTAAGTGAGATAATACCAGTTATAATTGCTAACATTAGCTCACTTATACTACTATAAATGTCAGGTCATACCAGACCAAGTGAGGCTATTGCAGCAAAACCACTTAATGTATTTAATTAAGCCATGGTGCTTATGAGTAAAATTTTTATTTGTAAACGTTTTTGTTTCTTCTTTACAATTTCATGCACTATAAATTTGAAACCCAGAAAACCTGTTAAAAGTTTCATATATCCGCTTTCATTGTTATGGTCTTTATAATACAAATTCCAAATTTGCTCTATCTGATCTGAGAACAGGGACCCACACTGTAACCTTTGTGTTTGAAGGAGGATTAACACAGTGCTAGCCTTTGAGTAGAGAATGACCTGTGACAAGCTTTCTCTTGTGAAATTCACCAGCATGTAAGGAACAGTTGTTGGGGTTCCTTTCCATGAAATTTTAGGTAGCAGGCAGTTAACAGTAACACTAGCCGGTGTCCCTCTCAGCTGGTGCTCAGGAACTCCTCTGTTCCATAAATACAGGAATTGAAAGCAGGAGGGAGTAGGTGACTGGGCCACGGGCGACGGCCTGGGTGGGGCAATTGGCAGCATTGATCAAGGGATAATAAAAGCTTAGGCCAAGTGTTACCAACTGGCCTCCGGCACTTCTAATTTGCACTTGCTGTGTGTCTTGGGAGCTCTCCGCTTAGTTAACAGTCCATGTGTTACAAGAAGAAAGTGATCCTGTATGTGCACAATAATAGATGGTCTCTTAAAAAAGAAAGATTATGTCTGTTTACTTGTGCATAAAAAATCACTCTTGTTACAGTGATTTGAGATGTGAGATAAGCGGTGGGAGTTTGGGGCTGGAGACCCGGGCAGTCGACTCCCAGGGGGTCAGTTCACTCAGAGGCCACCGGACAGGGGCCATTTCAAGCATTCTGCTTTAATGACCGCTGAAGCTGAGGGCTTTTCCAGTGCATAGTATAGTACAGCAGCACTTGTCCAGCACTGACTACAGCATTGTGCCGTGTTACCTCCCAGCTGAGCCGACATACTGCTAGAACAACACCGTCTCTATAAGACCAATGAGGCGTGAAATGCTTTCAAGTGATGGATGGGAGGTCAGCCCTCATGCGTCTGGGTTACTCATCTTAATTATTGACCAGTTCTACTGCGGCAATGGGCAATTCATGTCATTTTCAATTAGAGATGCAATCATTAGTTGATTAATCGATTGGTTGTTTGTCAGAAAATCATTCTGCAATTCTTTTGATGAATTGTTTAAGGCTAGGGACAGCCATATCGTCCGGGTCAGTCCATTTGCAAATGGCATGCTGGTGAACTTGGTACGTCTCATAAGAATCAACATATTAGACCTGACATGTCATTGTGGCCTGCCCCCCTCACTGACCTCCAAAACAACTTGTTCAAATACAGTTTCTATCCAAATGCAATATAGACTTTGAACACTTTCTTGTGTGCTGTGTATTGTCTTTTCTGTGTTGGAACCAGCTATGTCAAATGCTGCAGTGTACTGAAAATGAACTCCAACAGCGTGGCTGTGTGGTCATTAAATAATCCGATCTAAACTTAGCTATCATTCTGATGTTAGCATAAAGCACAATTCCAAAAATCACAAAAGATTGATATCACCATCAAGGCCATGTCTTTATCTGTGTGCAGCGCCATTTCCCAAATAGTCTGTTATTGTCTGTTCATGTCCTGCACTAACATTGGCTCTTTCCTGCTATAAATCTCTGGCTGTTGATGAGTTGGGTGGGTTAGCAACTGCTGATGTGTTCAAAGCCCCAAACTGGCTGTGCGCCTGCCTGAGGAAAAAGGATGGGTGGGTGGACACTGGAAAATTATACGATAACTGACAAAACGAGATAAAGTGCAAATGAACGAGTGGCCTTAGTGACCCCAGGGAAGCCCTTTTTGTTTACATAGTAGCTTTGTCTTCAGGTTGGTAGACATCAGTTGGGCAAAGGGACACAGGTTGCCTACCGAGCTTGTGTTTTGTTTTTGAAGCAGCTTTTAGACACTTAGACCCAAGGGCAGACCCACCAATCCGCCTTCAAAGAGTGTAGCTGTAATGGACAGAAGAGATGAAAAAGAGTTCCGAACTCAGTATCTACTTTTCCCATGTACGTCTTTCAGCGCTGTCAACTAATGAAGATATGGGATTTGATCACATTCAGCTCTCTGTTTTCATTCTGTCTGCATCGTTTCCAAACCCCTTGCCAAATCAAACACTTCTTTTGTGGTCTCAGATGGAGCCGCCAGCAACGCAAAGATATCTCTCAGAGACTGTGCCAGCAGGTTAAAAAAAAGAGACCCATATGTTTTCGTTGCTGAGATCTTGGTGGTGGCCCTGCTTTAATCGCTTTCAGCAATACGACAAGTATTGATGAGAAAGTTGTGTCACCCGTTCATATCAACCAATTAGAATGTTTTTTGTGGTTCTTTGAGGCTTGCATCTGCGTTCAACCTATATGGATCTTTGGCTCAGCGATTACAGTGACAACATCATATCCCAGACTGTATGATCGTCCTGTAATCTGCAGCGTAAACAGTCTTCGTGCCAGGGCGTCAATTGGAGAAAGATGTTCCAATTACTGTAATCTCCCGGAGCTGTTACGCGACAGTTATTTCTTTGAGGTTAGAATTTGTTTACACAGGTTTTGCGCCGATGGCATGACACTTTCTTAACACGAGTCCTTGTTGTTTTGTGCTCTCTCCACAGAAAGATGTGAAGGAGGTGTTCACACCCATCACGTTTGAGGTGGCCTACAGCCTGGGGCAGCATGTGGTGGAGGGACACCAGGAGCGAGACCTGCCCGCGCTGACTCCGGTGCTGAGATGGAGGAAAGGAAACAAGATCGCAGTGAGGAATGAGGTAAGACGCTCTTAGAAACACTGATTCAATTATGGGGTTATCAAGACAAAACCACATAAGACAATTAAGCGGATGTTCCAAGCATACAACATGAACAAACATATCAAAAATACCTAAATTGAAGCCTATTTCAATCTCATTTTGATTTATAGTTAGAAATGATTCAGATTCTGTATAATCCTAATGATGTGATATAGAAAAGCTTGGGTTCAGGCGTGATGCCACATATGTGAATAAGAGGACGATCAAACTAATACAACACACTTATTTTCAACTATTTGAGATTCCGATACAGCTCATCTCCTCCGTTAATTGATTAGAGAGAACAAAGTCACGTCTTGGCTCGGACCACAGAAGGAATGGAGGAAATAGCTTTAAAATTGAGGTTATAACGATTTGGTGTTGGTTACCAGCTTATTATTGTCTGTGTTAGCTTTTCTTGAGCGGAATCCAAAAAAGCCTGATTCATTTATTTTCTTTGCAACCACCTCTAACCTGCCCCACATGTGTTTCCTCACTGTCTGCACCTCTTGAAAAAATTTTAAAAAAAACTAGAGGGATTATTTGCATCTCTCAGCACCTATACAGAATCCGTTTATCTGAAACTCATCAACGTTACAACCAACTTTTACCGCTTGACTTAAGTTTCCTTTTGATGATTTAGCCGTAAACCAAAGACCATCCATCCCCTGATTAAAAGGGGAGATCAGACAGAGGAAAAGATGTGCTCTAACAACAACACAATACCGCCCCCTAGTCCGAACATGGAGTCATGGAGTGTGTTTCAGTGCGTGGACAGCATGAGGTCATATTAACTGTGTGTACTTTACTGTTTCCTCCTCAGACTTGGTTTGAGAAGAACTGCCTGTCAGACGACTGTGCTGCAGACCTGAGGCTTCACGGGAAAATGTTGCTCTCTGGGTAAAATCCTTTTCGACTTTTCGACAGTTTTTGATTCATTTTTTACTGTCTTGGTCTCGGTCCTCATGCACTGAGGAGGAAAGCAAGCTGACGTCATAGGCCATGTGGGTGTGGGCAGTGGAACCATGACACACGCTTGGAGGATATCCATGTGTTTTTCCATACTTAGGGAGTTCCCTTTCTCTTTATTATGTATCTTTTGTAGCATATCTATCTTTGTCTTACACCGAAAACAAGCAAGAGCTCCATTTGAGTTTGTTTACTTACAATTTAGAGTAAAAGAATTTCAAAATAAAACAAGCTTAGATTCCCTGTTAATATAAATTGTTTCCTACTGCCCCTTCAGTGATTTTCCCACAGCACTTACAAGACATTTATTTATCTCTGAAATTCACTGTTTACTGTGTGTTTCCATCAGCCTGCATAGCGTTCCCCATTTGGCCCTCGGAGGAGTCAAGAACGTCTCTCTGAACCTGACCCTCTCCAATGCTGGTGACGACGCCTACGACACCAACATCTACTTCAACTTCTCCACAGAAGTTTCCTACATCAACTTCTGGCAGAAGGTCTGTAGCTCCGGTCCTATGAAGCATCCGCTGTTTATTTACCCGAGTGCATGTGTTTATTTCTGTAATGTATCTGTTTTTTTTGTTTTCTTTTTAAGCACAAGTGAACCCCTGAAATGAAACAGAGACCCAAATTGTACGAAAACGTATCATCTCAATATCCTTAGTTGTTTTTTTACTGAGGTGTGTGTTCTCTAAAAGACGGTTTATTTTAAAAGACTAAGATTAAATGTCAGGAGTGCCGTCTAGACACTAAGCCATACACTGCGACAGTTTGGCCTGAGCTGTGTTGGCAGCCCTGCTAAATTAAAGAATAAAGAGCAGTAGAGCCCCAGCAGCAGCAGCAGCTGTCCCATCTCATAGGTCGGACGCCTCTGGCCGACCTGTCACACGCTTCTCTGACTCATTCAAGCCAGACACACCATGTCAACAACATATGAGCTGTGTGCATGAGAACACGGCAGATCACACGTACTTCATATCCCCACAAGCTTGACTTATGTCCCGTTCAAATCGCGTTACCTCGCATACGGCCATATTCAGTCGTGGTAAGTGCACGTATGCAAAGTTATAGGATTGCGACTGACCTTCATGGAGGCCTCCTGATCAGGACTCACACTCTCTCACCTCTAGCAGGAAACGATCTCAGCATTCCGTCGCTGTTAAATAAATATCTACCCACTGCCATCCTACATTAAACCCCAGAGATTTTTTCCTCAGAGTCCGTGTGGATGGATTTCACAGCGGCCACCTCTGCTTTTGTCAGGTCTGCTCACTCACTTGTTGCGCTGCGGCCAGCCAGGTCTGAGAGAGACGCCACGTCAGAAGCATCGGCAGCGTTTCAGATCGCTGCCGATAATAATGGACCTAGTTTTGCTGCGCTTTGCTCCCCTGTGATGGATCAGTCCATCTCTCTTAAGCTCAAAAGCTGTTACATGATTTAAAGCACCCCCCTCCAACAAAGCTAAAATTGAGTTAAAATAGACCACATGCTGCAGGCAAATATTAGAAAAACAGTGTTTCAGTTTGAGTTTCATGGCTAATCTAATGAACTGAGTATATATCAGTTTACCAGCAGCCGCAGAACCTCATTTTGTTCAGGAACCTGATAAGGCAGGGCCGCCCGCTACACAAAGGGGAGACAGGAAGTGAACAGTATGAAGGGACGTCAGAGAGGCCACAGGGCAGAGATACCACCATATGCTCTATGAGACATCTCTAGTTACTACTGGATAAGTCCGGGGTGATGTGGTGACCCCTTACTGCAAAGCTAAGGTCAGCTCCCAATCCTCCCCTGAAGTTTTTTTTTTTTCTCCAGCGAGCGAAGCATGAACTTGTACTCCCCTCATATATTGAAGAGTGGGCCGTTTTTATCTCGTGTCTGTTGTTCTTGCAACACAAGCTGTCAGAAAAGCAGCGGAGGTGAATAGGTTCCAGGAGCACTGCCTTCACTCCCGTGAGACTCAGAGAATGCTGCACTGGCTTCTGTTTTCTTTTTCTTTCCTTTTTTTTATCTCTGAAATTCTTCAGTCGTCTTCTCGACGTTTTGGTTTCCAAAAGGCCAGAGCTGAGGCAGATGTTTGGTGTCATTGTATTTTCGGCTACAGCTTTATACTTCTGCTCCATTCCTTTTTAGCTAGCTACTAGTCTCTTTGCAGATTGGGATTTTATGCACAAAACACACATACCTGCCTCTAAAGTATGATTTCCTACCACACACTAATGAAGACTAGAAATAGAAAAATGGGTGCAAAATCACATATTAAATTAAGAAATTTGTGATCAGTACAATGCACTACGTTCCATTGTTATGTATTAGATCAGACAAACAACTAACTTTGGTAGTTTATGATACAAATGCACTCAGAATCTTTAACAAAGATTAAATATATTTAAATTTTCAGAATGTGATCCCACTACATGTATTACACCACTCTGCAGAATGAGTACATTTACTTTTTAAACTTCACATTTATTTTGCTGATAGTGCTTTACTACATTTTGAATCCAGAACTTTAACTTGTAATGGAGTACTATTATGAGGTGTACTTCTGTTGGAAGAAGCAGCTATCTGATACTTTCTCCATCTCTGCTTTCTGTTGATGCCTTCTGGACAGTTGAAACAAATGGGCATAGTGGTGAAACACGCAGAAGTTGAGAAAATGCAACTGAGAAATGTGTGAAGTTGTGAATTTAAGTGGACCTTCAAACCTTAGAATATTTGTTGATATTCTTGGCTGTGAAGTGTACATTAGCACATGCCATGAAAGCCAAAGGGTTGCTCATAATCTGCATACCTGCGTCAAAAGCGTCAACTAGGGAATGATTCTGGCTTGGAAAAACTAGACCAAAGTAAAGCCAAATGACATGCAGAACATGCGGAAAATTGGCCTCCTGTGGGTCGTCATCCACGCTGTCATACCACTCCAGTATATCTTCAGCTGACACAGAAGCAATGTGTAAACACATGGGATATTTAATGGGCCGGACATTTGTGAAAATCCCAGCGTGCGTTTACTTGACAGACAAAGACAAGAGAAATTAAGCAAGAGCACGGACGTTAAGAAGTGCTGAACAAACAGACTTGTGTCACTCTTCCACCCGTGGAGGCACAGCACGCCACATGTCTGAGTGCTCTGCTCTGTCTCAAGGGCTGCCAGGTGGATGATGGGTAAACAGCCTCACTTCCTCAATCCTGCCCAGTCCCGTGGGACAGGCGGTGTTTGCACAGCAGCGTGGAGGAATACAGGAAATAGAGGAAATTCCATCATTGCCAGTTGGGCATGGGTCCCCACCTCCCCCTGATGGACTCGTCGTAAAGTCTCTGTGCAGCGCTGCTTATTTTAGCTGACTTAATGAGGATGGAGGGCACGGCCACACCCTGGACTTTCACTGGTAATCTGCTGAATAAGGGGAATTGGAGTGTTGATAATGAAGCGATGGACCTTTAAATGTGGTCAGCAGAGACAACCTTCACACCTCTTTTCTTTATCACTTTTGGAAACATGCTATAAACACATTAGGCTCAAACTGGAAGGCAGCCCATGTATGTAGACCTTTTGTACGATTTACTTGAAAGCCTCAATGTTCCAGAAGTGCACGTCTGTTTCTTGCTTTATCCTTGAAGTCGTCAAGTATACAGTATCTGCCTTCTTTCTCGCTCCCAGCCGTCAGCCTCTCAGTGAACTCTCGCTAAAAGAATTCTTACTCCTTGTCGGTTCAAGGCCCAAGTGTTTACACAGCGCAGCCGGTGAAGCTCCATATTGTTTGGACAAGCTTCCAAACACACAGCCTGGAGGCTGTCCAATCACCCACCCGCTATGATGTGTGTGTGTCCCATCACTGCTTCGTACATTCTTCTTTTAACCTAATTTAGAACTTCAATAAGATATAAGAACCAATGGTAGTCTGTTAATGATAGACTTTGATCTTACTGTAAAGGTTGGCACGTGTATGTGTGTGTGTGTGTGTGTGTGTGTGTGTGTGTGTGTGTGTGTGTGTGTGTGTGTGTAAAACTTCAGTGGTTATGATGTTGCTTTTGCCATGAAAATGATGTGAATTACATTATATCTATGATATTTGCAATTATTTTACTATCTAAAGCCATTTCTGATGCTTTTTGTCAGGGAGCTTGTCGAAATTGTTGCAGTCTGGTCCTCGTCTGCCGTCTTTCTCTCTGTGTATTGTGTCTCCATGAGTGTCACCCACTCTGTCTCCAGCCTGTCTGCTTTTATCGCCTCCTCATACTCTCTGTTTCTATCTGTCTTTTTCCAGGAAGAGAAGGGCATTTCCTGTGGACTTGTTGATTTGGACTTCCTCAAATGCAGCGTGGGATTTCCCTTCATGAGAGCACAGACTAAGGTAGCTCAAACCGAGATAGAACTAATTGTTCAGTGTAAAAAAACTGTATGCAGTCTACATGTCATTTTTAAGGTGTTTTAATCTTTGTAAAACACAGTGCATCGACGTGCAGGAGGCTCCTGCAGCCTGTATTTTGGATGTATGGAAAAAGAAAACTAACAGTCAGTGACACCCTGGTTTATTCTGTCTTTTTCTCTACAGTATCATTTTGCAGTGATTTTTGACACGAGTCAGCTTTCTGGAGAAAATGACACATTGCAGTTCTTAGTTAAAGCAAAAAGGTAACTATTAAGATTCTCGAATGCTAGTATGTGACTGTAGCAGTTATGTTGTGTAATGAGAGGATTCCTGTGAATATACATGCTACCGTATCCACATTAATGCGTGCAACTTTGTGCCCAATGGATTACATACTTTTTGAATGTAATCCTCAATTCATTTTCAAAATGACTCCTTAACTTTGTTGCTTCTTGTTTTTGTAGCGCTAATCCTGAGCACAAACTCTCCGACAACATTTTAGACCTGTCCATCCCTCTGGTTCATGAGACGGACACGACTATTACTAGGTAAGAGCAAGGCAAACACGAACACCCATAACAGCGTTAATATAGCCAAAATGGAGACTGTAACTGGTTGCTCATTCGTTGGCTCTGGGGAGTAGAGGGAGTCATTTTGTCAGTATGAAGCACGTCAACTTGAAAGGCCTTATCTTGGAATGCTTTATCATAGCTCTGCCTCAGAGTCAAGGGAAAGAGATGTAAAACAGCCCAAATCCACCAGAACTCTGACATCTGATAAGCTCTGTGTGCTCTCTTTAATCTGAAGCTGGACAGGTCTGACTCATGTCTCGCTGGCTGAAGAATCTCTGCTGCCCAGCTAGTGACAGCAGAGATTCTTCTGTCACTAGCTAAAGCCACAGAAGCCAGAGGTTTTCATGAAGCTTTGCTTTAAAGATGATGTTCTTATGTGCTGTTGTTGGCAGTGTGGTGACACCGAGCTCCTTTGTGTATGGAAACTCAATTGACGCCTCACGCTTCGTCCAGTTGGAGGACATGGAGTGCCACTTTCAGCCTCTCAACATTACTTTCCAGGTACTGCATTTTTCAGTGTTTTACATGTTTCTCTTTGAATATATTCTCTCCTCTTTGCCTTTGTCTTCATCTTTCCCTGTGTTCTGTGTGATGTGCTTCCAGGCCATAAACAAGGGGCCCAGCAGGCTCCCTGGCTCCACCGTGGACATCAGGATACCAAACCGGCTGGCTGGCAGCGGAGCTGACATGTTCCACGTCATTGAATCACAGGTGGATGCCAACAGCAGTCTATCTACATTATTTATTCAGCCTATACAATTATTTATTAGTTTATTCGCCTTCAGGCGGCCACATTTTTACCTCATTCCATTCAGCCTGTGCCTGTGGATCTCACATCTCTATGTGGCACAGCTGCCTGTTTCCACAGCGGAGGACACTTTTACAGTATGTACAGAAATTTGCTAAACCGTGGGCCTTTTGTAATGGCTTTGGCAATGTGCTAAGTGTGGGGGCACAGCTTGGCCAGTGAAAACCTATGCGAGACTGTTGACGTTGCTACTGAAGCTAGCCAACCATTTTGTTTCACAACATTATACATTTAGATAAAGAAACATAATACCCCCACTGGGTTTGAATGTTTTATTAACCCCTGAATTGCTCCTTTCATATAGGTAGATTGTGAGGGAGCTCAAGCTGTTAATTGTATTTGCTGTGAATGGGCAGACGGCATAGACTGTATCCCACCCTCCTTGAGCCCATCTGGAATCACTTTCAGGGGATCAAACATCTTGCACGAAATGGGAATGGGACACCTGCGGAGCTGGCTACTCCCCAGTACCATCCCCAAGCCTGGAACAACACATCATAAACACTGTTAACACTGCATCTAGCCTGTGGCACACTGGACAGTTGCACACTTATATTTTATAGCCAGATATTCTTACCTTTTACACAGACCTTCATTTTCCCATGATATACAGGTTCCTGCCGTTTGCTCCATATGTTCTAGCATACGTCCTGTGCAAAATAAATCCCTCAAGCTTGGTTCTCTACTGGGGAAACAGTGCTCTCATGACAAGGGATTTTACCAGGTTAACGTTTGTGCAGCCTATCAACTTTCACACCAGCGATGGCAGCAAGAACACAGGACATGAGAAAGTGCGGCGAAGCAAGCAAGTCAGTCAAAGCTCAGACATGATGGGTGGCAACAGAGCAAACAATGAGGAAAGCCAGAGGAGATTTCCACCTCCAGAGCTTCAGGTCATACTGCGGAGGGGGGAAAGGGGAAGTGCTCCCAGGGGGGTGGGCAGTAAACCAGACACCTTTAAATCACTCCATATGGGCAAGTCTGTGTGTGTGTGTGTTTTGGGGGGAGGGGGGTAACTTCCTGTGAGCCCTGGAGACCCGTAACAATAGTAGGGATTAGGCCAGTTTAAGTGACAGAAGTGCTACTGTTGAGATTTGTGCTGTAAAAACAAAAACAAATCCATATTTAACTTTTTCAACATTAACTTTTTCAACTTAAAGCTGGGGTGGAGGATTTGGGTGAGAAAATGGCAGTTGGGATAGAGATTCGAATCCAAATACCTCAACCGCTCTACTTGTTCTCTTTGGTCCCTCCCCTATGGTCCCTCCCTGACACACTCTACACACCAACAAAGTCAGTGCCAAAGTGAATGGACAGTCCCAACAGCCAATAAGAACAGAGAATCGGAGCCTCGCTCTGATTGGTCAAAGTGTACAGCTCATGTTAACTTTGACCAATCAGAAATCACATACCCCAGCTTTAACACAGAACTCCTGCTCCGTGCCATTATTACTGTACTGTTATATTTCAAACTTCCTTGGCGCATTGGTTGTAAACTCTTGTTTAACACAACTCACTGTTTCTCCACCCTTGTCCTGTTTGTAGGTGGCTGACGGCCGAGGGAACTGCACCCCTCACAGGAACCCGACACCATGCACCGTCCCCCAAGACAGAGAGAACATCTTCCACTCCATATTTGCCTTCTTCACCAAATCGGGTCGCAAAGTCTTGGTAAATATGCAGCGGGCCCTTATGGTGCACTTTGACATTTCAAAGGCCACCCACGGTCACCCCATTGGAGGATTCTTGTTTATATGTTGTTGTTTTTAGTCGGTGCAACATCTGTTCATCACACGTCCTTCTCTCCTCTCTTTCCTGTCTCTCTCTCTTTTTTCTCTATCTTCTCTAAAAGGACTGTGACCGGCCTGGGAGAGCGTGTATGACCATCTCCTGCACTCTGGGTCCGCAGTTAAAAGAAGAAGCGTTGAGCATAGATATAAAACTTTTACTCAACACGGAAATTCTTAAGAGGGTAAGAAATACGTCACAAGCTTTACACATTTAGTTGCAGGTTACTGTGATTGTACTTGTAACTGTAATCTCCTGTCTCACAACACACAGGACAGTTCCTCTGTGATCCAGTTTGTGACAAGGGGCAGCGTGCAAGTGAATGACAGGGCAGTGGAGGTGCCCAATGGCCTGCCAGAGGACATTTCTGTGAGTATATCACCTTATACCTACATTCATGGCAATACTTGACACCTTTGACAGAATTACAAAATAGTCATTTTACAGCACACTAAAAAAAACTGTATCAACCATCACATTTGGTGATATATAGCAGCTTTAGAGTATCAAAGTTTGGGTGGTAATATTGAAATTGTTAAACTAGGTGTAACCTACAAAATGATAATCGCACTCTGCAGTTCCCCCATAGCTATTTCTTTTTTGCGTTTTAGCTTCTCTCAGCTCATTGTTTTGGTTTTAAAGCCAGCAGCTTAACTTTGGTTGATTCTCACCACCCTCCACTACTTTCCAGCCACAGCCATTGAAGGTGTAATTCAAGAAAGAGAACGTGTACACCAATGTGCATGACCAGTATCAAATGGGAGACAGACAAGTGGGTGTCTAGCTATAGACCATAGTGGAGCATTTAGCTAAAATGCCCTGATATACAAATCCTATTTTGTGTAGGGTGAACTGAGCCTTTTAAACGTGTTTCGCATAAGGCTCTGTATGGTTGAAGTGCCTTGATACATTTTTCTCTTGCCAAGATGTCACAGGCTTAAGTGCAGAGCAGAACCGCTGAAGCTGATAAGGCTGCTTTTGTCTCGCTCAAAGTCACCGTGGCAGAGGAGACGATGATTGAAGCTTGTGTCTAGACGTTTTGGTTGAAAGAGATAGTACTCACTACTACACGGCTATGCCAATAAAAATATATCAATAACCATAGATTTTAGCTTTAGATGCACAGTCCAACATACTGTGGTTAGACAACTCTCGAGCTGCTGATGTGAGCCTAGGGAACAGCTGGGGGACTGTGAGTATAGTAGTGTATGGTATGGTGGCACTTCTATGGGGGCCCTTTTTTGGAGGTGCTCAGCTGTGCTCAAGGCCAGACCCTCCCCCCCTACTGTTGTTCGCTGAGTGATTAAATGGCCCACCAGATCAGATGTGATGATCACATTGAGGGCCCAGCACGCTCGCAGTGGGATCTCTCAAGTGATTGGGGTGCTGACCGCGCCACAGCCCACCTCCCCCTCTCCTGACTCCGACCTCCAGACGTGCTTGGAAAATTCGAACCTGCCGTTAATATGTCCATACCGTGAAACTCTTTCAGCACTTAGTGAGTGTGCTCATACCCCAACAGACTCCCCACTCTCCACCCCTATGGTTTTAGTAAACACAGTTACCTTATACCCTCAGGAGCCCTGCCGGCTAGAGTACACACTTTAAAGTATAATTTGTGGTCCCCTGGTTGTCAGCAGAATGACAAGCTCACTTTTTTTATCACCCGTGAAATGTAAACAAACTGATGTGAATCCGTAGCATTCCGGCCATAAGTCTGCAAGTAACAAACTTAGCATCGCAGAGCCAAGGTATAATGAACCTCATGTCCAATCGCACATTCCCAGAATGAACTGATTGTACAAGTTATATTGGGGAAAGTCAGAGAGCAACGACCAGTAGAGCTTTCATCTTTTCTGTACACGCAAGCGCATTGGCATGCATTACTACAGCTAGATACCAGAACGTGGAATAAGGGGGGCTGGGGAGGTGTTAATGTGGGAAGCCATACAACTGAGAGATTAATCATCACTTGTCCGCTTGGTTTTGTCTTGGCTCCCAGTTGTCGTTTCATACCGCACTTGTGCTGAAGGAACATGCAGCACAACACATTGAAGCAGCAATGTTCCTCAGCCAGTTCTGAAATTGTCCCACCATTTTTTCCAGTAATAAATTACCCAGGGTGATTTAGGATGTTACACACGGTTTGCCTTTGTTAAAGATCATTAGTAAATAAACCCGTTTATTTCACGACCCTAGTGAATTTGTAATTTTTCTATCTAAGGCCTAGTGCTGACATGAAAGCATGCTTAACTGTGGTGCGGAGTTATGCAATATTTCACTCAAACCACAGTTAATTTAGTTTTGTTTTGATTTAATTTAGTTTGTGTACAGAAGTATCAAATAGCTTCAAAGTAGATCTGTCACACAAATAAAAGTGATGGGAATCTTTAACATCAAATAAAAATTCAAGCACTGCTGCTTGAAATTGATTTTTAATAACTTTGTTTGACTTAAGTTACAGCAAACATAACACAACATTAAATAATACATTAATACAATGGTTACAGTTTGCATTGGTTTGATCCCCTGACTTTTAAATTAGTTTTCTGTCAGTGACAGATTATCCAGCAGGGTCAGCGTTTACTCATGTCATGGGAAACGGCTTCAATAGCTCTTATTTATTGTGGAACCAGGCTATTTTCTAAGAGTTGCCAAGCCTCCCAGGCTGGATGAGAGAATTTCCGGAATTCACCACGAGACTCCAAATTGCAAAGAAGGAGAGTGGATGATATATTATTTTGAAGTGCACTGACCTAATAAGATGAAAACGTGTTGGCATCAAGCACATATACACGTGTTATAAAACAGTGATGGTCAAGCTAACTGAATAGTTCAATGATATTAATCCTGCTACTGATAAATGCATATGGAGGTGGCCACTTGTTAGAAAGTTGGAGCCAATGATGACCACCAAGAGTGTACAGCCCTTCTGCTCTGTAAGGCTGTACAGCAATGCTTTGAGCTAAAGCTAACTTAAGGCAATGTCATAGTGTTATAGGAAGTGTTTCGTTGACCAAAGCATTAGACAAATTCAAATGGAGACCTAGATAAAAGTCCACTCTGGGGACCACCAGAGTCAGTTAGACTTATTGTGTGGAGACCAGGAATGTGTGTATGAAATGGCCTGGCAATCCATCTTACAGTTGTTGAGATATTTCAGTCTGGACCACAGTGGTGGACGGACGGATAGGCTGACATCACTATCCATATAGGCCAGGCTGCACAATTTGGGAAGGGAAATATTTGTTGCAGCACAAGTCATTAACAGTTTTTTTTTGTGATTCTTATTTGTACGATTGATTCATTGATTTGCTCTATATGAAATATACAATATCATGCCGTACGGTGGGGCTTTAGGTTGAACATGCAGCTAATTTTTAATACAGATCAACAACAGTTTGAAGAGCAAATTAAAACAAGATGTGTCCTGGGTGTTTCTGTTGCACTGCATTGCATCACAAGCAACGCATGACTTAATGAGTGCTCTCATTTGTCCCCGCACGTGTGTGTGTGTGTGTGTGTGTGTGTGTGTGTGTGTGTGTGTGTGTGTGTGTGTTGTATTGTATTGGAGCGTGACTCACAGACTGACCAAACCGATTGTGTTTCAGCTGGTGTTTGAGGCTCTCCACAGTCAGGAGCCGAGAGGTTACGTCGTGGGTTGGATCATCGCCATCAGTCTGCTGGTGGGAATCCTCATCTTTTTGCTGTTAGCTGTGCTACTCTGGAAGGTAAGGCAACACATGAACGCACACTGTGATTTTTTTTCAGTTATGTTTTGATCAAGAAGTAGAGGCAAATAAATTGTCAGTTGTCACTAAACGTGTGCGTCTCAGCCAAAAGCCCTGTCTAGCACTGGCTAGAGCAGCACAGTGTCCAGTTGTGCCAGAAAACAGCTGGAGGTTAGCGGAAGAGGTGGGGGTGAGAGCTTGTTACTTGTTTTTTTTTAACAACAATGAAAATGACAAATCGCAGACTGGGACAATAATTCACACCATAGCACTCACATGAAAGAAGGATATAAAGGGGAAATGGCAATTACACTGCTGTCTAGAGCTGTGATCACACAACTCCTTTTCACTTTTTTTCACTCCCTCCTGTTCCAATGGGAATACCACAACTAAACCTTGGAATGTTGGTCCGGGGATACATTCCCCCCGATCCCCAGGTCCTCGGACCTTGCCAAAATAAACCCCACTTACAAGAGCAGCACATGTCCTGTAGTGCTCTTTTCGGGAAATGCCTGAGGAGAGTACAGGTCTGTATCAATAAACTTTAGCAGTCAAAACGCAGATAATGAATGGAGTCGTAGTGAGGGAGGCATCATCCCAGTGTGGCTGCTTTGTTTAGAGACACACCAGGAATCTAATGCTCGCTTCACTCTGTTGATACTCACACTTGATAAATGCTTAAGTTATTCCTGACGAAACAGCAGACACGCTTGATTTGCTTCCATCCACGCTGGTGGTTTTGTGTGGTTTGGCCTATTAACTTGAAATTGTGTATGTTTTATGTTGCTGCCGCACATTTTTCAAAACATACCACGCCGTGATGTTTTAAATTGATTTCCTACCTCCCAGGCATCTGTTGTATTCCATTTGTTTCACTGCAGGAGAAATCCCAACCTGCAGATATTTGTAAATTGAAGATATGTAATCTGTCACTGTGAATTCAAGGTTTGAGTTATTTCACGTTAAAAAGCTTGCTATTATTGTACGAAGGCAGTGGATAGAAGAGGCTGTTTTATATTAACTCTCTCATTCAGTAACACTCCTGAGAGAGTCAGTTGCTAGATAACATTGCATTTACAAGCTATGTCAAATCAAATCCAGAACACAAGCAAGAGAATGTAGGGTTAGTTATTTCACATTAAAAGTGTTGCTGTTCTGTAACTGATTCTCATAAGTGATAGGCTGTGTTTTTTTTGGAGCTCTCCTGTTTAACAAAAGTGACTTTTTTGATTTTTGATTTTTTTCATTGCCCAATGACCAGTGTGAGAACATTTTACCGTGGAGAAATTGTTTTAAAAGAAGAAACCACACAATGACAACATAGATTTAACATCTACTTAATATTGAGAGTATAGCCTGACTGACACAGGATATGAATAGGCTCATACACATTTTGATATTTAAAAATTTAAAAATCGAATGATATCCTGGAACAGACAACATTTTAATAAATTCATAACACTTACATACTCTTTTGATGAGGAGAAATATTCCGGCACATAACTCCCCCAACACAGCATTGTGCTTTACGCAGCTAACTGGCGGCTGTCTCCACCTTCACATTTTCTTCACTGATATGAGAGAGTTATCTATCTTCTCATCTCTTTGAAAGAAAGTGAATAAGCATTGAACAAATCCTTTTGAAGGGTGACATATCTGCAGATACTGACAAATCTGTGTTGAGCTTTTATGGGGTGATAATATCAGCAAGTGGTTGTGTCCCAGGTCACAGCTATGCATAATAATCCATCTCAAGTCAATTTAGTTTGAAAAAAAAATGACGGCCATAAGATATGTCATGATATGCTTTGGACTAAGGTCAGCGGTAATGGTAAGTATATGAGATGTGGACACAGATCAGATGCACCTTACTTAACGCTCACATTTTCCTCTCTCGTTCCCGACAGATGGGATTCTTCCGTCGGCGCTACAGAGAGATCATTGAGGCTGAGAAGAGCAGGAAGGACAGTGAAGAAAGCTGGGACTGGATGGAAAAGAACCACTGAGACTGGCAGTGGGGGTCCCAGAGGAGCCAATGAGATTAGGGATTGGGTCGGGAAGGATCCAATAGCAGCCCAGCCGCCCCAGTGGCACCAGGCCCTTCAGTCTTCCATATGTGGAAGAGAAGAATATTCTCCATATTTTTTGGAGCCTTTTTTTTTTTTTTTTTTGTGGTTGGTGTCCAGGAAACTTCTGACTTCTGAGGTGACAGTGTGGCTTGCCAGAGGACACTTGATGTGGAATTCAGCTAATCTCAAAGGAGGTAACTCCCAGCCAGCGGAGCTGTTGACGGAGACCCATATCCGTACGGGGATGTGGAGACGGCATGAATACTGGTGCACAACGAAACCCTCAGGGCTGTGTTACATAGCAAATTTATTTTTATACATACACTTTAAGCCATATTGTGTAAAACTGGGCTTGGAAAAGAGTTGTGGTTTTGAAAGGCCATTATAAACATACTGTATCTACGGTGTGTTTTTCTAAAAAGCACTGATGTTTGATAAGAATGAATGCCTTGGCTCCATAACTTTACTTTTTATGCCAAAGATATGTCTTGTATAGTATTTGATTGGAGTCGTTTGTATATTCAGTTCTTCCTGGGGAGTGAAAGATTGTATCTTTTCTGTACTATTTCCGCCTTATGAATATCTGTGTCACACATCTGACTGTCCCTCCCTTCCACAGATAATCGGCCTGAGCTAATTCTCTGTTTTTGACCCGAGAACGCAAAGATCAGAGCACTGGGTCCTCATGTCATGCTCGTGTTGTCAGAGAAGTCTCAGAAGGCCTAGTAAAAGTGCACTCTGAGGTCATTAGGGCCCAGTTCAGGATGCGGCAATTAGCAGCACTGCAGAGTTCTCTATTAACACTTTATTTGCCATGTTTCCTTTATTATCCACGCCTGGACGGCAGAGGATGGGGTTGTAAATTATACTGTAAGAGCCGCTGGTCACATTTCAAGCACTGTGACTCTCCATTAGTATTCCATTTGTCATGGCCTGGTTTTTTTAAGCGAGTTGTGTGTAGGGGGATGACAGTAAACGTAAATGATGTTGTCAGATTTTAAACTTTTATCTTTACTCTCTGCAATCCTCAACCACCTCGAACGTGCAATGTGCCGTAGATCGAATTATCTGAAACTGCGTCTGCAAATAACTATAGGAACTATCAGGTTTGCAGCCAAAGAGGGACCCCCCAAAACGTGAGCAGGTTCAAGTGACGATATGTTAGTTAATTCATACTGGAAATATTGTAGGACATGATTCACTATACGTCATGACACTAAGACCTGATCGTGATTTATTTTCAAAAACCTTCCCAGACTTCACCAAAGCGGAAGTATATATAATATTACTATAATGTTATTAGGCATTTGGTTTTTGCGTGAAATGTGAGATGCATTACTCTCCACGGCCAGATGAAAGTCTGCGTTGGGAGTCCACATACAGTCATTTACAGGGGGCCCATGGTATGAGTAATGCCCTAAGAATAGGTGGGAATGTGCTGCACTCAATCACTACACATAAACGAGCTCTTTTGGGCTCCTGGGAAAAGCGTATTTAAAGTCAACATGGAGGAATGTCAGCGCCCTGAAGATCTGCCACTACTAAAGTTCTCAACTCCTCTGTACTAAACTACTTTTTTACCCCACATGTTCTTGAGACTTTCTTAAAGCTGGGCTTGATTGATGAATTTTTGCAGAACACAGTGAACTGAATTTCTGTATTAAAATTACACAAAATAATATTAACTATTGTATACATTTTTGTATCTTAAATCATGCTCCAGAAAATGTTTTGACGAATTGGATGATGATGATTTGACGAATGAATTATTTTAACAGATAAGCGGTAAACATTGCAGTCTTTTGAATGAAAGAGTTTTGGATGATTTTGCAGGAGACCTCGTCAGATTTTAACGTGCAATGCCAAAGAATAAAAAAAAACTATATTCTGACGAGTTTCACACTTTTCTCTCAGACTTCAGTGCTATGACACTTTATGGCTCAATTTGATTGCTCTCCTCTATATTGTGCTGATTCAATCTTTTATTGTTCCAATAGTCTTTATTCTACCATTTATTTCCACTGGCTTGACGGCATATACTGTAAACATTCACGTCTTCCCTCTGCATCCGATTCCATATCTGAATGCAAAGAAACCAACACTTGACATTTTTTTTATTTGTAAAATTTTGACTGTGATGGTTATATATATTGTATGTTTGTTATCACTGTTAATCACGCCGTTATTTGGGGGGTTTGTTCTGAGTTTACTACTGTCAATGAATATCATTTCCATTATAGTGTGCTTTATGTTTGATGTTTAAAGTTGTGTCAGAGCTGTATATTTATCTGTTGATAAATTTTAGAGTGAAACGTGGTGGCTTTGTGTGCTGTTTTTGTCAGAATGAGTGCAAAGTGTGACCTTTGGTGTGTTCACTTTTGATGGTGTGTGGTGCTCTCTGCTGGCTGCTTTGCTCTTAATGTGCAGGAAAAAAAACACTGGGAAAACACTACACACTACATGAAGAGCTGCATATTCAAAGTGCTTGGGAAACTCTTTTGGAAGTTGTATTGCGCAAAAACAGCATTTTAATTATGAGGGTCTAACTTTTCATAGCTTTATGTGTATGTATGTGCATTCTGGAGCTGACACGGATATAGTCAAATCAACGGGAAATTAACCAGCTACAGTTTTACTTATACTAATATACTAATTTGTAATTTAGCAGGCAAAAAAAAAACATTCTAGTTCCAGTGTGTCAAATATGACCATTTTGGCGTTTCATTGATATATTGTTGTAAATTAAATATCAGTTGATTTTGTGTTATTGGATGTTAAATTATACCATCTTAATATAAAGTTAAGACTGAACAATTCATAATTACTCAAAGCCCTTGTAGTGTGTAAGGTCCAATGGATTGTATTGCTGTTTTTGAAGTTAAACCCTGCCCACAATGAGGATGTCTGAAATAAAACTGACTGTTCAATGGCAATGAATCTTTAGTCATTTCAATCAGCAAATTGTCTACATTCGGCATTGTCACTACAGGCCTGAATACACCACAACATGTCATCACTCTTACAACATAGTGAGGTTATGAAGTGTTTGGTCAGGTGATCCCAGTTGCTATGGAACACTTAAAACAAGCACAAGAGTACAATGAATTATTAATACAGCCACCACACTGGATACAGCAGGAACACCACAACAGATGGAGCGGCTCTCTTGCCTTTGAGCAGAGAGAATCACTCTGCTACAATGTCCTCTTTACTGGATCATGGGTTTATCAGGACTGCGGCTGTGGAGAGAGTGGTCGCTCCAATAGCAAGTCACTTGTGCCACTTGGTGCTGCTGTGTGACAGTGCAGAGGACCCCGAACAGTTCTGCCAGTTGGAGGGGGCGGCTCAGGCTGTGGCTAAAGCTACTCAGAACATGGCAGCAGTGGCCTCCAGGTATGTCCAATGTGGAGTCTAAGGAGGAAAATAATAGAGATGTAATGTACTACTAAACGGCAGATCCAACAGTCCATAAAAGTCCCACTCAAAACACTTTTAATTCATGTGAGAGGCTGACATGTGTATTGTATTATCAGATGAACATCAGGCTCTTTGCTTCCAGGCGAATCCGTGGGACAGAGGATGAGGTTTTGCACATGGAGATGTCGTCCCTGCTGGAGTCAGTCACTGTGTCTGGACAACATGTGCTGCTGGCAGCGCAGAAACTCAGCATCCAGCCCAGTTTGACTGAGCACAGGGAGGAGCTCATCACTGCTACACAAAACGTCTTCCTGGGAGTAGTCAAAGTAACATGGGATTTTCCTCCTTTAGGCTGTTCATACATACACCATTCAGTGTATGATATCACACCTTTTAAAATGAACAAATAAGGAATGGATGATTAAAAGCACGGATTGGTTTCAATAGATTCCTCTTCCACAGCTGCATCTGGCTTTTACTTTCCCATAGCTTTCCTGAATACTACTTGACAGTACAAGAGGCCAAATTACTGGCATTAAAAATGTTCACCTGAATTCACTCTGGTATTCACCCAAGATGCTAGCCTGGTCCTACCAGACCATCGTACCTCATTTCATGACTATGAAAGGGAAATGGAAATTGAGCAGAAGTATGTAGGCGGGCGGTGCCAGGCTTTACCTAAACTCCCAGTGTCATTGGAGATAACAGCTTATATGACCATTTGTTAAATTGTGATGACAGAGAGCCTTTTCCAGTGTAGCTATACTGACTGATATCTGTAATGTTATGCCAGTATACAAACTGCCTTTACTTATTAAATGGAAATGCAAAAGTCTACTCTGTTACTGACAGTGAAATACTCATGTATGCATTGTATAAAAGTCTATACACTGGTAAAACATGATCATATGGTAGATGACAGGCACCATATGCTCATATACAATATATGTTATGCTCTTCAATCTGCTAAAACTATTTCAACAAAATAGATTTTTACCCACAGACTAAATGTTTGTGAACCATAATTGTCCAAGTTATGGAGATAGATTGCAAAATGATCTGGGACTTCTGTCTTTACCCACACATGCTGTAAAACAAGTTGCTTTCTATAAACACCACCTGTGCACCACGATGAATAACCGTGTAGTTAGTCTGTGTTTGATTTATATGCACACAAATGTTTATTGCTAACATAAGAATACATAATATCATACCTGTTATCATGCCGATGATCAGCAAGTATAATCTTGAGGGCTGATGATGGAGGAATGTTATTTTTTGCCAGCATTTTAACTAAAGTATTGGACAAATAATTTGTTGCTATCTGAATTACAATTTGGGAAACATGAATGTCTTAACAACATTTCATGTCAATCCATGCAACAGTTAAGGCCAAAAATCATGATCACACTATAGGAAAAAAAATAGGTGTTAACCGTAAAGCAGTTGGCTTAATCTTTTTTTGGCAGCATAGATGTTTGAAACACAGTTCAAGGCAACCTACCCAATAGTTTTTGAGACATTTTAATCAGGTCCAGGGCAGTGTAATGAGTGACCGACCGACAGGCCGACATTGCCATCCACAGTTCCATGCTGGAAGCACGGCTAAAAAAATGACAAGAAACTTTTCAGCAGCAGTAACAAGAAACCTCATCTGTCTCTCTGCCCTTAGGTCCTGTTGGTGGATGATGATGCTACTGTAAGAAGAGTTGTAGCAGCTGCTGAAGAAGTTGTGGAGTGCCTTTCTGAGCTCGGCTCCTCCTCAGACATCAACTCTCTGCTCAAATCATTCCAGGTGTTTTCTGAGGCTCTACTTGTCCTCAACCGTCTGACAGCGGAGAGAGCAAATTCCCTACAGGATCCCAGACAAGAGAAACAGCTTCTTGATTCCTTGGAGACCCTGAGGAGGTGCATGTCCATGCTGCACACAGCCATGTGCACAACCATCAATCACCCAACAAGTGAACAGGCACAGGAATCCAAGAGGTACATTCTGGACAAGGTGCAGAGCACAGTGAATGACATTATCATAACCCTGAAAAGTGAATGCTACAGTGGATCATCACTGGGTCCCTGTGGGGACTACATAGGTAGGAGGAACAGTCTGTTGCAACTAATTACTAGTTCCTCCACCTCCTCAATCCAAAGAGGTGGCTTTGACAGCATGGTGAGAGATCTTGTGTTTCACTGCATGGTCGTGGCAAACTCTTCTCGAAGAGAGTTGCAGCAAAGAGTAGTGGGTCATTGTCAACACATCCTGCAGTCCTGGTCTGACATAAAAGGGATTTTAAAGTCCCCGGAGAATCCTAATGATTCTGAGCAGAGCCTTGAGAAGACGTGCACTTCGTTGGTGCAACAAATACAAATACTTGACCAATCTTTGATGACTTCTGTTCTTTATCAAGTCTTGGACACATTTCTTACAACATCTTCTACAGTTGAGGAACTCTCAGGTGTGACAAGACAGATTCTGGTCGAACATTCTTCTAAGAATCTGGACCTGAACTTTATTCAGCCGCTAGTCGAGGATTTCATATCTTCAACAGACAGAATAATCAGAGTGGCAAATTTTATCTCAGCTGTGTCTGTCGATGCAAAAAGTTTGGAGAACGTGGAGAACTCTCGAGCATGCCTTACAAGACTCAGAGGTTTTATTGCATCTCTTTCACTGGAGCTGGCAGATAATTCAATGAAAACTGTTCATAAGCTTCTCGAAATGTGTCAAAAATGGGAGGAGGAGACAAGGCAGCTACAAGATGCTCTCAGTGATGTAATGGATGTGAGAGAGTTCACCAGTATTGCTATTAATGAGATGGTCAATGACCGGCATGGGTGTGACGCAGCGTACAGAGAGCAAAGTTATAAACTGTTTGAGGAACATGCAACAAACCTCATTTGTCACATGAAGCTGGTGATTCACTCAGTGAGGAGGCACCTGAACAAAAGTGATAACCCTATTTACAGGAATGGCCTCCTTGTCCTGCTGAAACTGGTTCAGTCCACTCAAACCAAAGTGGGCGAGTCAGTCAGAGACATGCTTTTAGGTTCCAGTCTAAATGTAGAAGTATATACAACTTTTTCAGATAACGTCTCTACTGCCGTTCAGCATTTTAAAGTGCTCCGAAAGGGACTGGACGGACAACAGCATCCACATCTCCTGAGCCCGCTGCGAGAGGGGGCACGCCAACCGGAGTACTCATATTCATGTTTACCAGTCAAAGACGACTTTGAACAGAACCTGGACCATATGAGTAGATGCTCTGATACTCCGGTTTTAGAGGTTATGGAGCAGGATTCCCAGGCCGAACATGAGGAGGAGAACTTAGATGAGGAAACCGTAGAGGCAGAACTGGCTCGTAAATATGACAGAGATGATTTAAAGATCCCAGCTGTCTATGATGAGCCTAAACTAATCCACAAGCCCCTTGAATTTGACCTTTTGCCCCTCTTGCATGAAGTTGTGACTGTGACTAAAGGGAAAGATGTGACAGCGCTCAACCAGGCCTGCACTGGTGTTCTCGAGCTGTCAAACTGTTACGCTAAAGCTGCAAAGGAGGCCTTGGCCATTGTCGATGCGGTTGATCGTCAGACTTTGGAAAGTTTTAGAGCAGAGCTGGTGTCCCTGACTCCGCTGCTCGTCCAGACAGCTCAAGAGACGGCTATGAGCTCAGCGATGAGTACAGAAAGCATCCACAAACACACCACACAGTTTTCCGACCTTATTAACAACACCCAAAAGGTTTTACTGCCAGTGGCCGGAACCTGGTATCATGCAGTTTGCAATGAGCTGCACAGAAATCTGCCAACGATGGCAGCAGCTGTAACACAGCAACTAAATGAAGTGATGACGTTATGTGCTGATGTGGTCCAACTCTTGACATCATCCGAATTAACCTCCAAAAGTGATGGTCAGGAAACATTTTGCATTTTGCACAACAAGCTGAACAAAGCACAGAACAACACGAGATATCTGGTAGAGTTTGCCACCTCATTGGATGGACAGGTAGATCAACTTGAGGGACTCTGTATCCTCTGGGGCCTGTCTATTCAGATTTTGCTGAATTCTCTTGATAAGATTTTGGGAACGTCCACTGCAATTAGCCAGTTGTGTCCTCAAAAACAGCTATCAGTTTTGTCTGAGAACTCGCTTCGAATCCAAGAGGCGGCGAGGCTAACCAGCCTGAATTGTAAAAGTGCTTACAAGTCAAAACAGTTAACGGGATGCCAGAATGAGCTAAAAACACTGACAGAAGCCTATCTTAAAGCTGCTGAAGACATGGACATAATGCCCAGAGTGATGCAACTTGCAAAATCTGAATTCTTTCAGAGGCATCTTTTGATCAAAATGAAAGTGCTTTCTGGTCATCTCAGCAAAGCAAACAAAGATTATGATGTTGCACTACAAAATGTTGCCAGCATTGCCTATTATGCTGCTGAACACTACAGGGACAGCAACACAGAAGATGAAGAGCAGAAATTTGAATGCGCAGCAGAAACACTTTTTGAAAATGTAAATTTTGCGACCAAAAGAGTCGAGAACTGCTTGAACTACATCCACGAGCCACGTGCCCGTTCCAACCTGAGGTCCATCAACGACCACCTGTCTTTTCAGATCTCAGATATTATCAGCAGGGCGAGGCTCATGGTAGAGACTCACTACATATGTGAAACACTCAGTCTAGATGTGCAGATACAGTGCTGGTCAGCCAAAGCTCACTATGTGGTGGAGGAGATGATGAAGCAGGATGGGGTTCACCAAGAGGCTAAAGAACACATCAGAGCTGGTCTCCAGGGACAAACACCTGAGGACATGAAAGGAGTGTTGGCTGCAATCCCATATAAATTTAAAGAGGTGGAATTTCCATCTGTCACATTCTGGCATAAAGGCAATATAGAAAGTGCAGACAATGCAACAATACCAAAAATGGACATGGCAGCTCTAGCCAAATATGAACCTGGAAGTATCGAAAAATATGTAGGTTTTTCATGGTTTACAAGATTTTACAGTTCAGTGATTCCGTCATGTCACAATAAATCATGTCTATATTTTTCTCTGTAGGATGGTGTCGGATCTGGAGCATATAAAGAAGCTTCTTCTTTGACCTACACCTCCCTCTTTCTAAAGCAAGAAAGTGACAGCTGGGATCCCAAGGACAATAGAATTGTCCAGGTCACCAGGAAGATGGCTGACATAATATGTTACATGACTCAGTACTTGAGGAACAAAGGCCCAATACTGGTAATGAACGCCAGAGGGCACTTTACTGCCTTGATCTTGATATTTGCTGGGGCCCTCTATCAACAATCATTTATCTTTATTTTTTTTTCTCAGAATAAAGAGGCATTTGTCACTGCAGCCAAAGATGTGATCTCAAACTGCCAGTCAGTAACTCAGTTTATCAGAGTTATTGCAAACCACTGCCTGGATAAACAGTGCACAGTTGAACTCTCCCTCGTCGTTGAACAGATTCTCACCATCACCAACCAGCTCAACATAATCTCCAGGTCAGAAAAGTTTAGACATGAATCACTTGCAGAAAATGATGCTAGAAAAACAAACAAATAATAATCTAATGGGAGTTTCTCTTAATGTTTACCTAGTGTCAATGCTGTCACACCTGGATGCAAATCATCCGATGAGATCCTGGTGAAGAACGCACAAAATCTACTCCAGACGGTCCTGCGTGGTGTCCATGCTGCAGAGACAGCATGCATCACAGTAAATCTAATATCTAAAACCTTACAAATCTTCACATGATATAGGATATCCTGTGATTTGTTTCCTAAGCCATTAAAACTATAACATTATTCCAGGGTTTGAAGCAGCCTGAGCCAAACTCAGACGGCGCAGAGGCCACAGCCTTGTGTTTCCAGTGGAGGAAGAAGCTGGAGATCCATCGTGCCCAGCAGACCTCAAACCCAGAAACCGATGAGCTGGGTTTAAGGAAGACCTCATCCCACCCTGTAGCACCAAGTCTGGCCCCGCAAGTTAATCTGACCGCTCCTCCTTTAAAACACAAGTAGTTGTTGTGTCTGAAGAAATAAGAAGCATAACAGTTATCACTTTCTTTGTTTCCTATTTGATTTAATAATACAGATGAAAATCCAGTTAAGCCTTGGGGGCAGCGTCCAAACACTGTCATGCTCAAAGACACTTCAGTGAGGTGGATGACGTAAAATGAATCTTAGTGTTGAAGCTGAGATTTACAGAACACAAGACATTTTACGAAATGCATGTGCAGTAAAATGAGACACTGACGCTTGATTTGTGATTTTAAAATAAAAAACACTTGTTTTATCTCTTTATTTCAGTTATTAATAATAAAATCACAGAAATGTGATGGCCATGTGTTGTTAAAATTTCATACAATATTAATACAATCATTATCACCATACTGACAAGGGAATAAAATAAAGCATTATTCATTAAAACACTCAAAACAGACTGTACAAGTGATAGAAAAAATGGCATTTACAACGTGAATTATGACAAATAAAAGTAAATAGCTTAATTTCCTTACCTTACAGGACTGGTTAACATCATTATAGCAAACATCAACCCATATAAATTCATTGACAGTGAACTTCAACAAAATTCAACTTCAAACATAATCGTATACTTCATATTTGTTATATTATACACTGTATATCTGCAATGTGACTCAGATATTTCGCTGCACAGTACACTTCTCTCTTTCTTTCTTGATTTCCCATTCTGATGAAAACAAGCTAGTCACCAGGTAATTTTACCATGACCATGGCAAATAAAATGAAGTAACCAAAACCAAGTCATCTGCTTCATTAAGAGCTGTCTTAACTGCTAGGTAAGCAAGTAAAAAAAGCATGAAATCACAAAGGCAACTCAAAATGAAATAAATCCAACAACAATGCACAATAATGACAAGTGAAATGGTTAGGGCAGGATCTGCAGGGGTTTTCCAAATTCATAAGGGTGTGTGGTAAACACATTTAAATGTTCAAGAAAACAGATGTTGACTTATAGTGCAACAATCCTTCATCATAAAAGTGAGGATACACATGAGGATGTCATACTATGAAAGTGTCTTCAAATAAATATGAATAAATACAAAAAGTCTCAGGGGAAAACTTATAATATTGTTGCTTGATCGATTACATTGCATTACTCGGCATGTAGAGTGAATCAATGCTCTGTTCTACGGGGTGTACAGCCTGGAAATAGAACCAGAGGTTTATTTACTTTTATTTCTTTGATTTTTTAGATCGTACAAGAAAATCACACAATGATAAAACCCTTAACAAACACACTTCCAAAACACACATTTCAGCATAATATGATCTGTGCACATATCTTACATCATCTCCCTACCGACAAATGTGTGGTGCTCTAGATCTCATGTGCTTCTATACAGGCTCATTTATATACAGAAATAAATAGACTTATTTAAAGCTAAATTAAGATTAATCGTGTTTACTGACAGAAAGGGGAAGCAGTGGGATCAAAAGTCTTGAACACATCTTTAAGTGTCCTGTCGTCTGCCTCTGGATCATCCAGTTTTGGTTCTTTGTCCATGGCCTCCTCCTCCTCCTTCTTTTCCTCCACCTCTTCTTGTGGCCCCGTAGAGCCCTGTCCTCCTTGTTTGGCCTGCCTGGGGTCAGTGTACAGGGGTCGGATGAGCCCAGCCAGCGCCTGGATGGGGAGATTATGAACTGCTGGGGGTTTGACAGGTGAGGCAGGGGTGACTGTGGGAGGACTGGAGGGCGGTGGTTGATCTGAGGCGACGTCTGTGCTTTTGGACTCTTCCAAAGAGCTGCTTTGTTGGGTCGGCGAGGTGGACGGTGGTGGAGTATTTTCTTTCTTATCTGGCTGTTTCAGAATCCCCAGCTTTTTAGTAGGCTCCGTTTGCTCCTTCTGATCCTGCTCGGTTTGATTGCGAGGATCGTACAGACTGATGCCCCCGAGGATCGTAGTTGGACTCTCTAATCCCCCACCGGAGGATGCCAGACGGGGGGCATACGGTGGCAGCTTCTCTGGCTCTGGCTCGGGCTTGGCTCGAGCGGTGTGAGGTGGCGCACTAACACTGGCCTTCTGTAACCTGGGATCAGCGAGTCCTCCCCCAGAGGAGGGCTCCTTTTGGCCCAGCAGTTTGGAGTCCAGACTACATGTACGCCTAAGTCTGGGGTCCAGAGTCTTCTGCTGACGCGGATCGGCAGTTCTTTTTTCAGAAGACGATCGAGACTCAAGAGATCCGGAGGACAACCGGGTCATACGCTCCTTTAAACGTGTGGCTGCCAGTCTGGGGTCTGTCCGTGGAGGGCTGGAGACGGGGGGATGGTCTGTCAGGCTCGTTCGGTTCATCTGAGCATCTGCAATCAAAGGTGGGAGGGGCAGGTTGATAGAGTGTTCCTGTTTGGGCACTAAAGAAGGGAGGAGATCTTCGGGGGCCCAGACCACCGTCTGAGCAAAGGAGGGTCGCTGGAGCAGGATGTCCACCCGGATGTGGCTGAACTGCTTTAGCTGGCAACGAGGGTCCCGGAGCACCGCACCAGAGCTGGCGTCTAGTGGGATGAGAACAGCTTTGTCCTTGAGCTCCCTCTCGCCCTCCTCATCCTCCTCTCCTGTGGGAGGCTTGCGAGGTGCAGGGTGGCTGTGCTGGCGGTAGGAACTTGCCTCTGTCGGTCTCACCTTCCTAGGGTCTCTGGAGAGCCGAGGGTCCGCAGCTCCGTCCGGCTCCTTTTTCATATCCTGCGGTCGCTGCCGAGGGTCTGCCTTCACACGGGGGTCACTGGGCAGGGCCCTCTCCTGCACTAGTCGAGGGTCTCCCAGTGCGGGCGCCACAGGGTCAGCCTGGGGAGGCTTGGACTGAGACTGCAACTCATTCTGCTTCTTTAGAGATTTAAGAATGGAGGAAACACAGCTCCCATCCTCCTCGTCACTTGAGTACCAGTTTGTAGTTTCATCTGCAAAAATACAATAAAATCATGTGGAGTCTGCACTTTGGAGAACGCTTGTTTACACAATAACTTTTTGCCAATATCTGTAAATATCTCCTTATGATCCGCACTGTGTGCACTGAAATAAAATCCAGTGTATAAACACAGCATAGGCTATGTAAACAGATAAGTTGGTAGCTATGGTGGGCCCCTTTGTTTACATACACTTTGTTTACATACCAGTGTGCATAGCCTATGGCTGTGTATTAACAGGTTATGAATCAGGAGGAGATATTCACTGATTTTGACAAGGGTCATTTTTGACAACAACAGTTCTCCAGAATCACTAACTCAAAGTTTAAATGTTTGTTCTCTCCTCGAGCATGCTTGTAAACAATCTATGAATCTATGCTTTGTCACACCTGGGGCTTGTTTCAAAAAGCAGGATATTTTTTTTATTTATAGTTTTAATTCAGCAAACCCGCTTCTTACTTCTGGGCACTTACCTCTGTTTGAGTTGTTATCATCCTGGCACTCTGCACGCTGTGGCTCATTCCCCGCTGGATGTGACTCTTGTTGCTGCTGCTGTTTCAAGTGCAAAAAGATGGCTTTCTGCACTGCTGGTGGTAAAGACTGCAACTGTGGGTCTGCGCCCATCTGCTGCTGGAGGTTCTGCATGAAGGCCTGACTGGGGTCTGCCATTTTGAAAAATAAAACAGAAATACACCATCTTGTCATTTTTAAGAAGTGTTTAAAGGTAATTCACCTTTTGGGTAACCCTGCCGATGTAACACTGACCTCCTTGTTGACCCATGGCCTGGTTTGGGAGGAAGTTTCTGAAGAACTCTACTGGGCTCTGACCCACCGGGGGAAAAGGGAAGAGACTTTGCATCATCTGTAAATCTGGTATAGGAGGGAATGGAGGCATCTGCATATTGATCTGAGAGTTCATATTAGGTGGGAAAGGTGGGGGTGGACCAGGGGGAATTGGTGGCGGCATTAGAAATGTGTGTGGTGGATGCAGTCCGGGGGGGCTCTGGGGCATGGGCGGTCCAGTGAGGTGACCCATTGGAACAGTTGACACAGGGGGGAGAATAGGAGGAGCCGTGGTGCTCGGAGGCACCAGACCTCCACTCTGCGTGTCCTCTGGTCCTCCACTAAACTCATTAGTGCCTTCACCTTCATCCTGGGAGTAGTTGGAGCCACTGAAAAAATAATGTGCACAATTCAGTTGAGCTCCAAGTACTGACTTTAGAGGTCACCTATTATGCAAAATGCAATTTTCTCATGCTCTTTCAACATTATTATTGGTCCCCACCAATGTGAGAAGACACTCCCATAGTATGAGAAAAAACAACCCACTTTTTCTTTACTGCCATCTTTCTGAAAACCTGTGTTCAAAAACCCCAGTCAGACTTTTTTCCCCACATGACATAAAAGGGGAGAAGCATCGCATACTCTTTCTTTTTTCTATTCTACATACTACATCCGACGATAAAAATAATCTAGTTAGGATGCAGTAGGCATACTATTGGGACATACTTTCACTCTTTTATTTCATCATAACATTGCGCCTTGATCTTGCCTCTTGCTGTTGCGCATCCCTGTTTGTTTTCTTGCGCATCCCTGTTTGTTTTCATATTGAGGCTTCGTCGATGTGACGTCACTTCACGTGTGCACCGGATTGTGGGTCAGAATCGCCCTAATAGAATGCAGTTTTCAACACTAACAATCTTGGCCGGATGAAGTAGGACATCCGGGTACTTCTACCCATCCTAAATCTGGCCACACGAATCGGGACATCCGATTTTTTTCTACATTGTATATACAATAGTAGAAAGTATGCGATTCGGAACGCAGGGAGAGTGTTTCAGACAGAAGGTGAAAAGAGGAGATTTAGCAATGGCACTGTGATAAATATAAAGGTTTTTTTGGGACACCACCATGAAAACGATTTCTATTGCTAACCCAAATTACAATTCTGAACCTGAAAATGAGCATAATATGTGACCTTTAATGTTTGATTTGAGTTTCATTTAAGATGATCTTGGTTACCTCTGAGCAATTTTTTGTGCCAAGTCTACTGTAGGATGAACCTTTATTTCAAAGAGGGAGGGGATCTTCTTTCCTGCTTGTCCATCTGTAGGGCTGCTCTGACCAGGAGTGGGCAGCAGCCCCACCCCAGGAGGAGGCTTGGGAAGTGGGGCGATACCCTGCTTCCTCAGATCCTCCAGCTCCAACTCATCCTCACGGGCGTTCTCCTCTTCGGTGTTAATTATCTGATACATGAGTCACAAAGCATATGCAAACGTCAAAGCAGAAAATCCCTTGGCATAGAGGAGTTAGAAATTAACATAAAAAAATGTTTTGTCTTACCTTATCCAGCAACTCTTTGGTCACATTGTTCAAATTGTCGTGGGAGAATTTGCAGTTGTCCCCTTGATAACATTTGGCACCAGTATGAAAGAACTTGCATGGGTATTCATGTGCAATCACAGGTTAAGGAACAGCACTCATTAAACGGGTATAATGAGATTAAAGTTCATTACGCATTACAATTACACAGAAGTGCTTAAGAACAATTGTCGTCATTAGTGAAGGATATTGTGCATGTAAATGCAATTATCTCCTTTACTGCAGTATCCCTGGAGGTAAAACTTACAAAGCTCCTTCTTCTTATCTGGTATGACGAGCTCGTGTTCGAACTTGCACTGTTCCCCCTGTGTAAAAAATTTTATAAATTCTTAGGTAGGGAAGACATACTTTATTTCAGATAGTTCAGCAAATATAGGCTGAAATTGATAAAACAACCCAAAAAAGAACATTTGTGCCACTATACCTTGATGCAGCGTCCCTCCAGGAAGTACTTGCAGATGTATCTTCCATTGTGTTCAACTGTGTGCTGATTTATGAACTCCTTGCTCATGATTGGCCGTTTCTTCTGAAAACCGCAAGGATTTTTCCCTTCCTGTGACACAAGATAAATAAAAATGTTAGTCTTTTCCCCTCATAATGTATCAGAAAGCTGAAAGAATAACCAATTTTCTTATTTTGTTACTTCATTGATACCAATAAATGTCTATCATCGGTGGGTGAGCGTGTGTGCGTGAATGGGTGAATGACTTGCAAATTGTATTTTCTCTGTTAAAGGTGGAGTCAGCGATTCTGGAGTCTTGGGACAAAGCTAGTGTTTGTGAGAGGGGACGTAAGATGGAAAAGAGTTTACAGCGTGCCTGGTCCAAGACTTCAGGGCACTTGACCTCATGTCTGTGTCACCAGTTTTTAGTCACAAAAAACACTTATGAATCTATTATGTAATCCTGTTCTCAATGGGAAAATGGCCACATTACATGACAACTGTCAAACACACAGAGAACGGAAAACGTTTACTACTTTGTCCTGTAATGTCCCCTGCTTAAAGGTGCAGTCAGCGATTCTGGATGTTGTCACAATCACTTTTTGTCAAAATCAGTGAATATCTCCTCACGACCCGCCATCTGTTTATACTGTGTGTGCGTTGAATTTTTTGTTGTTAATACACAGCCTAGGCTCTGTAATCTAAATAACGGGGTTTGTAAACAAAGGGGGCCCATCGTAGCTAACGAAATTGCCAGTTTAAAGAGCATGGGCTGTCTACTAACACCGTATTTGTTACAGCACACACAGCATGTACAGGTAGCAGACAGTGAGGAGATGTTCAATGATTTTGACAAAAAGTGATTTTGACAACAAACATTCTCCAGAATCATTTACTCCACCTTTACGGTAGAAACGCACCATAACGTCCATTTAGCATTATTTCTAATTAAAATATAGTACCTCTGGCTGTATTAAGAGGGCTTTACTTACCAGTGGCATGTCTTCCATCTCCTGGTCTCCTCCTCGACCCCTTCCGCGTCCTCCCCAGGGTTTGCCCTTCAGCTTCTTGTTCTTGTTGAGCATCCCACGCCCTCTGCCTGGTCCGTTCCCTCTGCCCCTTCCCCTCTGCCCGACTGAAAATTTAAAAAAATCAAGGTCTGTGCATCCATATTGATGCCTTACATTACACTTCCTAACCGTGTTAATAAATTGACACTGACTACAGTTAACAGTAAATATACAGGTTTAAACTGATATCAAAAGAGTTACACTAACAGTGCTGTTGTTTCATCCCCCTCATGTTTCCTCTCTTCATCTGGCCTTTAGCATGGCGTCCCCTTCCCTGATTGGGGAAAGTTGAATCTTTTGATGACTGCTGATACTCGGACATGTCGTCTTCGTAATCCTCCTCCTCCTCCTCGTAGTCATACTTGTCATCGCTGTAGTCGCTGTATTTGTCGAAATCATTGCTCTTGTGCGGCGGGGACTTGCCATGGCCTCCCTTTGAATCCCGTGTGTGCTAGAAAGTAACAAAAACAAAAAAAAAACAACAACAAATAAGTCCTGTGATAATGCAAACGTAAAATGAGGTGTTAGCATCAAGTGTCAGCAGTGAAGAAGTCACCAGAGTAGACTGGCCATCAGGCTCCCGGCTAGATCCCTGGCTCTTGCGGTTTTTGGGCCTTTCTGAACGCTCGTAGTCTGAGTCGTAACTTTCGGAGCTGGAGCTGCTGGAGGGGGAGTGGTGCTGAAGGAGGAAAAACACAACATCAAAGTGAATTTGTAATTAATCTCCACAGGTCACATGTTAATGCCTTAACTGCAAAAAGCCGTGAGTGATTGTTATTACTTTCTGTCTGTCGCGCCGCCTCCTTTTCGACCTCCTTTTCTCTCTGGTCTTTTTGGATCTTTTCCTGGAGTGCCTGTGAGTCTTTTCTTCTTTCTCTTTAGCTTTTTCCTTTTCCTTCTCTTTATCTTTGTCTTCATTCACCTCTGTGGCCTCTTTGTTTTCCTCCTCAATTCCAATCCCTTCATCGTCTATCTCTCCGTCTTCCAATTCGCCGTCCTCTCTATAAAGAGGAAAACAGTTAGTACAGTTTGTATAACTGTAAGGGGTTTATACAACACACCTGAGGAGAAAATAACCAGAGTCACCTGCTTAATCATTTAATAATAAATTACATTATGCTAAAACTATCATAATGTGTTTTCCCTTCATTTGGAGCAAAGTAGCATATATCATGCCTGACAGTTTCCAATATGCCCCGAGCCTTTCCTTCCTACTAAAAACATCCTGCCATTAATTAAAGGCTAAGCTTTGATTTCCTGTGAACTGGTGTGTAGTTATTTTATTAAAAAATCAATTAAATTCCAACTTAGGTTGAGTAAAATTAATGACAAGAAGAGTTATGTGTGATTCAGGCACATATACTGTATGAGTTGATGACAAAGGTTCAGTAAATGAAGTCTAAGCTGAAAGGCTGGAGCGCTCCTACAGGGACTGGCTCTCCAAATAAATAAGTGCAAGGATTGAAAACATCATAGTAGACACTTGATAAGTGGGCATAACATTGGAATTATTGATCATTTCTCAGATATGGATGGTATGGGTAAATTGTCACACCTTGGCAAGCTTTTATGACACTTGTTCCAAATTCTAAATGTTGCCTGAACCTGCTTTGATTTAAATATTCAAAACTGAAATGAACAAATTCTGTCTTATAGTCGATGGCCATTACAGAGCAATACTTTCATGTAAAAGTAAGGCCTAGGTCTTGGAAAAATTATCTCCACTTTCTCATCAAACTATGACAATGATAAATATTGGCATTACAGTGCTCATAATGCTTTCATAACTTGTAAGATGATTTGATTTGAATACAGTGAAGGTAGAAGCATGGCATAAAAATACAACAAAAGGGAAAAGAATGTCCACCCTCTGATCCAGTTGTCTGTTTTCATAGACAGTAGTCTTCCTCCTGACACCAGTGGCTCACGATCAGCCTTTAATCCAACATTTTCCACATCCAAAGCGACTAAGATACTGTACGGTACCTAAACTTCACTTTCAGTCCAGTTAGAGACCTCAAGATTCAATAACAAAACACTTGCCATCTTAAATATGCTGCATAGGATTAGGAAAAACTGGAATGAAACCACCCTTTCCTAGTTGTATAATGATGTACCTAATTTAAGATTAAAAATGTTGGCAAATACTTGATCCAACAACAGTAATACCGCAAGGTGCATTCAAACCATAATTTACCTAATCCCTATTATTTAGAATCATACTTGATTCTATTTTAATTCAATGTGACCTGTCTGATCCGCTATAAGGAAATGTAAGCAGTGGGGGAAAAAAAGATGCCCAGAGAGAGGCATGGGAGGAGTAGAAAAAGAGACTGCCAGGCGTGCCTTCGACAGCTGTGACTACACCAGCTTTTGTTCCAATCAAACACCAAACCAGCTGGTTATTCTTCTTAGCTTTGAACTTGTGTTCCACAGTGAACATTTGGTAAGATAGGCCTATTATGTGTGAAACCTGAACATTCTCTGCGCTATTCTGTCAGTTGCTATAACATGTATGTTGGGACTAGAGTGTAATCATAAGGACCAAGCCACAGGCCCTAAACCCAGCAGGAACACACTCTCTCAACCCTGTGTGAACCCTGTCTCAGCAGTACCGGCAGGTGACCGCTAGGTGGAGGTAACGTAAGAAGATGGGCGTGGCTTTGACATCATAGTCATTTGCATAGTCTCCTGCAGATGGCAACAATGAAGCCATGAATCCAGCCCAGGATCACAACGACACATACGACGGAGGTGTGCTATCTCGCATGGAAATGGTCATGAATGAGTTTTATCAACACGGTGATGGACCGTGGATAGAGACACCAAAGAGGCATGCAAAGATTTTCGAGAGAGGTGGGGGGGGGAGGACCGTGGACTCTATTCTCTGCACCAAATGGTTTAAATAAAAGAGAGATTACAGTAACACAAGCATGTATAGAGCCACAGCACTGAAACGCACAGAAGAGCGTATTAAGAATTGCATAAGAATGTTTACTCGACCTTTCATCCCCTGCAAGCTCAGAGTCTGTCATGTTTTTGTCAAGAACAGGGGCTGGGGGACTGGATACAAGGCTCACAGAAGCCATTGGAAAACGGATGTGCCTCCGTTCTCTCCGGTACAAGAGTGCATTAAACTCAAGTCACTCAAGGAGACGTTGTGTTGTGAGAGATGCTGGAAGATGTCAGACTGGAAAAAAAACTCACGGTGTTACATGTCTCGACAGAGACAGTAAACAGACACTCTCCTCTTTCATGTCAATGACGTTTTAACTCTGTGAGCACGGCTTGATACCCCGCTTTGCTAATGTCCCGTCGGTTGACAGCTGCCATGTTGAGAGAGAGGAGACGGAGGGAGAAACAGACAGAAATGTAACCATGTTCGTTGATTTCAGCATCTTCATAGGCTTTTCTCAACAGGGACATAATCTCAAAATGGCTTCTGAGGTCTGCAGCACATTCCTGGATCGTGTGGTCCTCACGAAGCCTATTTATAGCCCCATCTGGATCTATCTAACGTGGATACAACAAATCCTCAGCAGTCATTGGCCAGACACCGCACGGGTAGGGAGAGCTGCGATTCTCACTGGTTCAAAGCGACGTCATTTATATTCAACATCTGCAACAATAAAGTGTATACGACGCTCAGTGTTCTCCTTTGTCAATGTTTTAATTTACGACCTTGTGTATTACGCAGTCACAACAATTCGAGTGCATGGTATTTTTAAAGACAAAACACCGAAAGCTCTATGACGCTTTATTAATCCATATTTCCTTCCTTGTTGTTTTCGCTCGCGGGCTCACGCGCTCGCGCATAGCGCACGAGCTCTCCATGAGCTTGACTTCACGCGCTCGTGCAGTGCTGTCATTGACCACCAGGTGTAGCTCCGAGTCTACTTTATTAAACCCTGCAAGCCAATTCCATATTTTATTGTAGGACGGACGGTAACACCGTGCTAATAAACTAATGCAGGTCCGACATTAGGACAAACGTTCAGACAATAGTGTAACAATAGGCTCAATTTGAATGGTGTTCTTTCTAGTCGACAAAACATTGAAGCCTTGACAGGTACGTTAACTTGATATTAGACTACAGCTAACCACCTTGGTCGTTTTAGGACGGTGCGTTAAGGCGACTTTAAACCAGAAACCATAACGACCTGATGAATGAACAGTGAACAATAACACCTTAATGGCTGTGTAAACAAACATAGCCTATAGACGTACTCGCGCAGTTTGCCAATGATTGCTGACTTCATATTGTGTGAAACTTTCCTCGTCCGCCACAGAGAGATAAATATATAAATGTTTGGGAGTATCTCAGTGGGAGGGATTCCTGTCGTAGGAAACCTAGGTGGCGTGCAGAGCTCAGAGGCTAAACTTTCCGAGAGCGCACATAAGAAGACAGGAGCGCATCCCTCTCTCAGACACCTGACGAGCACCTCCCTTAAAGAACACAGGGGGACGAAACTTCTCAAGATATAAGAGTTGTGTTTGGGGAATTTGACCAGAAAAAAAGTTTTTCAGAACACCAACAGGTCACAGTACTTTTCTGTTGCTGGACTTTCGGCGATGGCACTGTCATTTCGGCGCAGGTGTCTGCTTTTTCTGTGTTTGACAGCGATCCAGAGTGGTCATGCTGCCGTTCAGGTAAGAACAATTCCCTTTAATTAACAACTTACTTCTCTTTGATGTTCTGCCGACTGGGCAAACTGGCTCAATAAAAAGTGGGTTACTAGATCAAATCTCTCAAACTGACCAAACCATATGTTGGGAAAAGTCATATGCTATCAGAGGTAATTAATTTGTTAGATCTCTATTCTATTATCCATAACGTGTTACCCCACATGTTTCCTTCCCCTGCTTTATCCAGCTAACATCTATTGTGTCATTTTAAGTTTTGTGATCTCAGTCAACAGTAGCCCACTGGAGAAATGATTCCACACTTTTTGCATTTCCAGAAAATGTTCATTGCAGCATCCTGCAAGGGATCCTCTCATGTCTTGTCAGCTGGTGGTATTTCCCCTTTGCCTGGGGCAGGTAAAGGAAACGGAGCACTGTCTAACTACTGCCAAGGGTTTAAACTATGTTCAAAATGAATATTACATGTATCAAAGCTTGTTCTTATTGTGCAAAGCCCCCATTGAATGCCCGTGCAGGAATTTAAGGTATGCTGCACAGAGATATTGTTCCAATGAGCATGTGATTAATAAAACCCTCCTGAAAGGATTAGATAAACTTTTTTTCCCTGATGAACTTTGTAATGCCTTGACAAGCTTTCTACATCAAGTAACTTCTCCAAGTGGAACCCATGCTATTTTGAGTCTGACCATTCAGGATTATCCAATGAGCATGTGCCTTCTTACCGCCATGCAAAATATACAGAGGAACAGCATCTTGGACTTAGGTCCCACTGACATCTGCCAGACAGCTTTCGTCCAGCTGTGTCTGCCATTGGAGTTGAGGTAGTAAGTGGAATGGGATGAGGGAGAGGAGAAGAGAGATGGTCTGCTCAGGATATCTCGCATGTAAGCTCGATGAGGTCTAACGGAAAATAGTGGAGAGCAAAAATATTTGTTAAGTGAGAGAAATCCTGGTGAATTACTGCATGAGGCAAGTCCAGTAAAAACATCTCACTAATGCGTCCTGTCAATGTTAGAGAATATATTTTAATATCAATGAAAACTCCTTGTAACCATAACGACCGTGTGCTCACCAAAAAAAAGATGTATTTAGTTTCAATTACATCATTCTCTACAGCTGCACATTAATGTTTATCCGCCGCTCATTTTAAATATTTTATGACCGTTGAACTGAGGTGACCGCTTATTCTTTTGCTCGGTTCCTCATTGGAAAAGCAGAGATGTTTTGCCAGGACTCCTTTTTACAACTCTTGATCCTGCTTTTATTCACAGACGTGCATGGACAAGCACCAGGTAGTGGGGGTTCTGCGTCAGATGGAGAAGTTTCTGAAAGGCCAGGAGATGAGGTTCACAGAGGGCCTCAGGATCATGAAGTCAAAGCTGGCGACGCTTCAGAACTCGGTCTCCAAGTTACCTCAGGCCGACCAGTCAGCCTGTGAGTAATAAAACAGAGGACAGCCATCATATTCATCACCATTAACACCACTGTTGTCATTTTTATGGTTCCTTTTTCACAGCAGGCATTTTGACTTGTGTGAGGTAAGTCCTGAAAGTGTGGAACTCAGCCATAGTCCATTTTATTATTTGCATTTTCCATGTTTACATGTCATGTAACAGGTCAACATTTCTCCTGTGAAAAAAGTAATGTAGCCAGATATGCCTTCTTCTATTATCAGATTATATTATTCATATAATTCATTCATATATTCATCCAATAAGGTCAGGGCTAGGTACTTGACAGGGGAAGTGGATTTGTGGTGCTGTGTTGCTTGGCAGCAGACACTGAGGCCAATTTGTTACTGATGGACCAGTGCAGTCCATAACTCTGCGGAGAGAGTACTTGGCAAGATATGAGCAAGCTGATATTTCACATTAACTGCAATAAAGGCTCAACAAAATGATTAGACAATTAAACAAAATGACTGCGCCACCAGCTTCAAAATGCTCAGATATGAATCAGATCAGGATCAGAACTCCATAAATCCACATGTACTGTACAGTAAATAACAACTTAAACATTTCTTTTATATTCAAACACAGTTAGATAGTTAGATTTAATTGTGTGTATCATCTTTTTTCAGTCAACTTGAAACACATTTAGCATATTCAACTGTTTGTGCTTCTTAATATACCTTAGATGCTAAAAAAATATTAAACATAGTTATATTATCTTTTCCTAATCTAAAAGATTGCTCTGAAACAGGCAGAGTGGGCTTTCAAAAAGCTACAGACATGAGCTTGACATGATGGAGCTCAGACCACACAAAACGTACTCATCATACACTATCTTAAGTGTACACGCAGTGGATTTCACTTGAGGATCAAAGAATAGAAAACATTTTCCCACAATCTATTTAGTGGGATGGAGCATGCAATTGTCATGAAAGCCAAAACATGTAATTAATTCACAATATTTTGCTATTTAATTATTACATTAATTATGCAACTTTCCATGCGACATAGCATAACCTTTGCCTGCTTGTGAAAATTCTGCCTCTAAAAGTGTCTGGTCCTCTGCTGGTCGACTGTAAATGAGGCATTTCAAGCGTCTTTTCCCATGAAAGCTCTGCACTGCCCAGTGACACGTGTACATCCCCAGGCAGAGAATGCCAGAGGATGTCAGGAGGCTTATTCCACATGTGACCAGCCTTCCTTTTCCCTTGCTCTCTTTCCCTCTCCCACAGCTCCCACCACCTGCCCCTCTCTGGATTTCCCTGCCCATGGCACCAAATTTGGCTCCAAGTATTTTGTCGGGCACGAGGTTCATTTCGCTTGTTCCCAGGGCTACCATCTTATCGGTTCTGCCACGCGTCTTTGCCGGGACAACGGCACCTGGAGTGGCAACAGTGTCGTCTGTAAAGGTGAGCCTCACTTGGAGTTCTCTTAGTTTGTTGATCAAGACGCAGCAACTCCAGGCCCAATTAAAGGTGGGGTCAGCTAAAATGGAGAACACTTGTTGTCAAAATCACTATTTGTCAAATTCAGTGATTATCTCATCAAAAAATCCACTATCAATACACAGCCTAGGCTCTGTAAATAGGCATGTTACTATCCATGGTGGGTCCCTTTATTTACATACCTGTTTGCAGAGCCTAGGCTGTGTATTAACACCAGATTTCTTTTCAGCGCACACATAGTACGGACTGGTAGCAAAGATATTTACTTTTGACAAGTTATTTTGACAACAAGTGTTCTCCAGAATAGCTGACTCCACCTTTAACCCGCCACAAATCCTCATTTCTTGACCATGTGTGAGACCAGTGTTACACCAGATTCAGGTGAGGAATGTAGTTTCACTTAAGCTTTAACATACTGTTTTCATCACAGGATTAGGAGCTTTTCACCGCCACAACTTTCTCCACATGCAAACGCACATCCACTACCATGATGTGGTGGAATGTCTCGGGACAAGACTGATATGTCTGTGCATTGTTTACTGTTGAGCAAAACACTTCCACACTCCATTGAGGGTGACCTTGGCTCGGCCGCGCCTCTATGCCCAGCTGAAGGAGACAGCAGCCCAGAAGCCAAAACTGAGCTCCTCAGACACAGATAACAAGCGAAGAAAAGAGCCATTCTTCAGAGTAGCTGGAGTTCCTCATCATACTGAATGAAGCCCCTCGTTAAAATGGCATTAAATGTCTCTGGACACAGAAAAACACCTGTATTGCATTCCACTGTGGGGTGCCTTACCCTCCAGGTTTCTTCTTGTGAGGAGCAGTGATAGGGCTACTGTAAGATAAAACCCCCTCTCTTGCTCATGTTTCCCTGGTTCTTTGACAGCAGTCCCATTGGACCGGGTTAGGTCCAGACATTATACCCACACCATGGTCTGATAGCACAGAAGTATGCTAAGCATGCTATTGATAGCCCCCTCAGCCTGCAATGGTGGAACTTTTCAAAAAATTCCAAGTGGTACACTCAGTTGAACATGTGCATACGTTTATTGACATTCATGGTTATAACAACACAGGAAGGCTTGACTCTGCACAGTATCATCGCTGTTCATGTTTTTCAGCCAAGCGTAAGAGGTCTAAATTTAGTCATGCTTAAAAAGCGGTATTGACGGAGTGTGAAAAGTTTAAAGTTAAGAAGAGTTTAAAAATATCTAGCAGAGTGAAGTGGGCCTTTTCATGTTATGGCCCTGCGGTGGCCCCCGGGGAAGCCGAATAAACATTCAAGGGATTGGTTGTTGTCCGGTATACTGTGGCCTCAGCACTGGAGCTCAGAGAGCAAAGGCTGCACCATCATTGGAACATCTGCACAACTCTCTGAGCTAACCATAGAAACAAGATTATACAGCATGAGGTGCTATTGGTCAACTTATGTCCTAACTTTGGCATAAATAACTTGTTTTAAAGCTGCCATCACCAATCGGTGTCATCCCATCTTCTGTTGTTGTCAACAATTTGCTTTCTGTAGCATTTCTCTATTATATTGAGTGATAGTACATTTTATACATGAGAGTAGTACAGTATAATTGCAGTAAGCTTGAGTATGTTTCATTGGAACTGAGAAGATGTTGACAGCGAGATTCTTCACAACAGATTGTTTTGCTAAAACAAAAAGCCTTTAAATCTTCAAAAATGCTAGAAAGATGAGTAAAACATACGCTAGCAATTTACACTTTTAACTTTGATGATTCAGATGGATTTAATTGAATATCACCTCGATATGACTCACATTAGATTGGATCAAGATGACTACTTGTTTTCAACAACTGGAACAAATAAAAAGGCACCACTGACTTACTGCCCATAATGACAGTACCAGTTCTTCATTTTTAAGTACCAGTTTTCAAACTGGGTGGACACACATCCCTGCTCTATTAATGGATGGTCAGGCTGTTGTGCCTTTGATCTGTTTGCATCAGGACGATGGGAAACAGGGGAACAGGGAACTAGAGACTGCTGAAGAAGCTACAAGTTTCTCAACAAATTGAACCACTGTTATCATTCTCTTCTGCACCCACAGATATAAGTGAGTGTGCAAGTAATCCCTGCCAAAATGAAGGTACCTGTGTGGAAGGTGCTAATCAGTACAAATGCACGTGTCCCCAGAACTGGAGTGGCTCTCACTGCCAGCACCAAACCCAAACAGGTCAGTACCACAAAATGCATGTCTGAGAATCTTGAGAGAGAGGTTGTAGCACAGCTATTCCAACTTTCATATTTTCTCCCCTTCATGCAGCACCACCTGAGTGGAGTGTTATGAACGACCCAGCATTCAGCCGGAGACCTCGCTGTGCCCAAGTGAACCAAGCTCAACACTGCAGCTGCGATGCGGGCTTTAGCATGAGTGGCACCTCTGACAACAGTATCTGCCAAGGTAAGCTGTAATTATGTGTTACTTAATTGATGCCTGTGGGGTAATTCTCCTCCTCCTCCTCCTCCTCCTCCTCCTCCTCCTCCTCCTCCTCCTCCTCAAGGGAAAGCAAGGTCAGCTACCGAACAGTTTCCCTTGAACTGGCGCAAAATATATTATATGGGGACACTGCTGCTGAAAAGATCCAACAGTACCAGAATCTTTTACTCCTCTGATTAATAAGGGTACAGTAATCTGGGTAGCCAGTCTGTGACAAACAAAATAATCCTCTCGAGAGGTCACAAGGTGATTAGCATGCATTCAGGCCATAGTTCAGTTGCTTTTAAGATGTTATTGGTTGAGTAACATTTCAAAATGGGACTGTTCTTGCGGTTGCTCAGAATGTGGAAATGTCCAAGGATCTTAAAGGGTAAAACTAAATGACCAAAATACTTATGCCAAACTGAGAGAAATAAGCAAAGTACATTGGTTCCTCAGATCGTGTGAGAGTTGTATCATTCCCTACATCCCCAATCACCTTCTCCCTCCTACCTACTTGTGTAAGTACAATGCCTTGGCCTGATCATGTGATGCATATTTATGCAGACATGCACATGCATTTGTTTTTCTGTTTTCTCTGCAGATGTAAATGAGTGTGAAGTGTTCCGGCTGGACCAAGGAGGGAAGCTGTGTGTCCACGAGTGTGTGAACGTCCCGGGTTCCTACCACTGTTCTTGCCCAAGCGGCTACAAGTTGCTCCCAGATGGGCGGAGCTGTGAGGGTGAGTGACAAGAGGGAAACGGAGGACAAAGGCTCATTCAAAGGGCCCTGGCCACATATCTGGCCAGGTATGTAGCTCCAGAGAGGAATACCTGGGATTTTTAGAAAGACCAGGAGCCTTTAGCTGCAGAGCTCTTAGTTTTTTTCTGCAGAGGTGTCTGTTAGCCCACTTTCATTTGCACCCATGAAGCTCACAAAGCTTGCCAGTGGAATGAATGATCTCACCACTTTCCCAGCAGAAGGGATCTTTGGGACATGAGGCGTTTTGTGGGGAGACTAAACTAAAAAACCAAATAAATAATCACAGCACATACAGCACCCCCCTGCTCAGACTGTGGTAACCAGGAAGCCGGGAGTCAGTCTGGCAAGTATCTTTGCCTGCTTCTACTTCTTCTTACACGCCTCTGCTGTTTTGTCTTCCAGATGTGGACGAATGTTTGAGCCAGCAGCACAACTGTAGCCGAGGGACAACTTGTATCAACACGGGTGGAGGCTTCCAGTGTGTCAACCCAGAGTGTCCCCGTTCTCATGGCAACATAAGCTACGTCAAGACGTCTCCCCTGTAAGTGACTACACCCCAATGTTTTCTTTGTTGTTTGTTTTGTCGGTGAATATAGACCAGGATCTTCCAGGTTTCAGCAGAAAGTAAAAACCTTCAAATGGCCATCTGCATACTAAATCAGGCCCCACTCTGAGACTCTCCTGGTGGAAATGTTGACTAGTAATAGCAAGAAGAAGATGATTGATTATTGCTGTATTAAGGTGTGCCAGTGAAGCAGCATGCACAATGAAAAAACTGCTGCGATCTGGAAATGCGGCAATATCACCAATGGAGAAGTTAATACAACTTTTATTAGAAGAGAATCAACGGCTTGGGATGAAATCATTACTAAAACTGTTAAAAACATCAGTAGCCCACAACCAACCAACCGCTTGGATCAAATTTGACCTGCTGAACTTCCAGTATCCGTGTGCAATAAGAGATTATTTAGAACATTCTGGGTCCACTCACTTTCCGTTTTACCTAATTAAAGTAATTAATTAAAGTGCTTCAGATAATTAAGCTTAACTGTTGTTCAAAACCTGTCTTGTTGTCTCACTGGTCTTTTTCCCATCAGACTTTGGTTGTTGCAGTGCCCCCTTGTTCGCAGCTCTTACTTTAGTGAGTTTAATAAATAGGATGATGACAATAAAAGAATAAGAGTTAGTTGGTTCGTTGGTTGTAGCTCTACCACAGTGAAGCAAATCGTTCGTGACAAAGAGCATGCACGCTTAGTGGATTTTTTTTCTTCAACGTGTGTCCCTGCCAAATGTTTGTAGACCTTGCAACTTCCATCTCGCCCATTTGCCAGTCATCAGCGAGCTTGCCTCATTTAAGAGAATGAAAAAAAGCTCTGTCTGCTTCTACTGAACCATCAATATGGTGAAATGCCGCTCCACTGCCAGCAAAGGGGATGGATAAATGTTTGAGAAAACATTTGTAGCAAGGGAGAAGACAGGGAGTAAAAAGTAGATGTGTCCGCATGTTGTACTATATACTAATGCTAAGAAGGTTTTGCATTTGTATTGCATAAACAATGAAAACGCAGGTAATGGCTTCAGGAAGATTTCGGGAGATAAAACAATAATTGTGTTATGGCTTTCTTTCTTTAAAGTGGGAATGACTATTACAATCTACAATTTGATTGCTGTCTGACAATGTATGTATGTATTTGATAATTTCCCTTTATTATTAACATGGAAAAGAAATATTGATTAACTGGAAAAAAGTCTACTATGAAGATGTTGGTAGGGCCTACATTCTGTATTCTATTATTATGTGGCATTGAACGGTCTTGGGACAAAGCTAGTGTTTGTGAGAGGGGAAGTAAGATGGAAAAGAGTTTACAGCGTGCTTGGATTCAAGACTTCAGGGTACTTGACCTCATGCTATATGTATGTGTGTCACCTTTTTTTAGTCACAAAAACACTTAGGAATCCATTATGTAATGCTGTTCTCAATGGGAAAATGGCCACGTTACGTGACAACTGTCAAACACACAGAGAACAGAAAACGTTTACTAATTTGTCCTGTAATGTCCCCTGCTTAAAGGTGCAGTCAGTGACTAGAGAATGCTTGTTGTCAAAATCACTTTTTGTCAAAATCAGTGAACATCTCCTCACAATCTGCTAGCTGTCCATACTATGTGGATCCTAAAAAGAAAAATCCAGTGTTAATACAAAGCCTAGGAACTGTAAACAAACATGTTGCTATAGCTATGGTGGACCCCATTTGTTTATATACCAATTTAACAAGCCTGGGCTGTGTATTAGCATCCGATTATTTTTTTCAGCGCACACACAGTGTGGACAGATAGTGGATCGAGGAGATATTCACAACAAGCATTCTCCAAAATAGCTGACTCCTATTTGCTGTATTTATTTCCTTTAGTCAGTGCGAGAGAAACCCCTGCCCCATGGAGAGCCGCTCCTGCCACCTGGCCCCTAAGACCGTGTCCTTCCACTTTCTGTCTCTGACCTCCAACCTGCAGACTCCCGCCACACTCTTCCGCATGGCGACGGCCGCCGCCCCGGGGCGCACCGGGCCCGACAGCCTGCGCTTTGGCATTGTGGGCGGGAACTCCAGAGGCATGTTTGTCATGCAGCGCTCAGACAGACAGACCGGTGAGCTGATCCTGGTCCAGCAGCTGCGCGGGCCGCAGGAGATCAGCGTAGATGTGGACATGTCTGAGTACAGCGACCGCACCTTTCAGGCCAAGCACGTGGCCAGGGTCCACATTCTAGTTTCACCTCACAACTTCTGAAAGCCAGCTCGCCAAGGGGGAAGACTAGAGACAAGAAAGGTGGAGAGGAACAAGGAAGAAAGTGTGTAATGGCCCTTTGCTGATACTGTTTCTTCATCAGAAATTCATAACCAGCATTTGTTTAGTGGCCAGATTGCCAAAAGAGTATGCCAACATTCAGAAGCTATATTATGAATAACAATATGGCAAAGAACATCATTAAGTTGTGTCAGTATGAGCTTTGACTGATGATCCTTGACTGAGTGTGGTTGAATGTGTGAAAGCTAGCTTAAAAAAAGCATAATGAATGGGTTGGGAGGGATGGATAAGTGTGCTGTTGCTTTATGTTTGTGTTGTTCTGTTTGTGTAGCTCAGGGTAAGGCCCCAGGGCTGATGCACTGCCCTAGCTTTATTGATGATAAATCCCCTAAGACATTAGTGCTCCTGTGGCTCTAATTTATTGGAAATATTGTTGGTTGCTTTTAAACTGTAACATACTGTAGACCACATGTTTATCTCCCATCATATACTGTATATTTGTTGTTTTTGTACTAGTTTGCCTTGTTTAAGTCACCTTTAATTATACTAAGGGAGTTTTTTTTAAAGTAGTAGAAGCAGTACTATACCTGGGCATATTCCTTCTATTACTCTTATTCTGTATGTTACCCAAAAATAGTCGCATTATATTTTAAATCAAATATGAATTGGCAAACTTGTCAATGCACTATACAATTTATCTGGAATTTTAATTGCCTCTACATAACTGAAATAAAGTCAGTTCAACATTTCACTATTTGTTAGAACTACCTTACTTGATGCTGCACAGTGTGCTATTAAATGTCCTTGTGGCAGTGCTTGTTTTCATTCTACATTATGAGTGAACTTTAATGAGCGCAAATTCAAACCAACGCAGAGTTGATAAATGAAGGCTGGATGGCTATAAAAAGTTCTCTGAACAGACGGATGAAAGGTTAGAAAGGAAGGAATGTGTGTTTTATAATGTAACCCCTGGGGCAGCAGTTCACAGACAATACAAGTCAGAGCAGCATGTCTTGGAAGTAAAGGGAGATTTGCAGTATTTCCATTCGATTTTAATATGAGGAACAGTTGCTGTCACATTTGAAAAAAACATATCTCTAGTGTGTCTATTTGTCAGAGAAAGAAGAGACTAATGTTCACCACATGTGTTCTCTTAATCACGTCTCCATCCAGGGGTTTACGTTGCAATAAAAGGGGCCAGAAGAGTTGCATGCTTCCAGGAGGGCGTGGGTGGTGAGAATCAAAACACATGCTCTGACGGTACACACTGCTTCGCCACTGACGGTGTACCTTAATGGCTGGCACTATTTTCTCCGGTTACCGTACCAGGAGCACTTGCATTGCAGCCTTTTGTTTTGAATGCCAGCTCTCAGACCGTTTGATCTTCACGTTTCATACATCCTGAGGCGGTGGGATGTTACCAGAGACAATTGGAAGGTGCTGAGCTACATAATATAATACATTTGCTGGACCAGTAATGGTGGAAATATAGCCTATAGAGGGCATTGAGCCAAAGTGTGGCTTGCACTGGTTTGACAGTAGTCACAGAAACATTTAGTGCACATACCCTTAGTAGATGGACAAAATAACAGAAAACACACTCACAGTACACGCACACACAAAGATACAGTGGCCTTCAGTAATTGACAATTAGATTAAGCTTTTAATGTGTTTTTGAAACTTAAAGAAGTGTCTATTTTTGATTCCATATTTTCTTTATTTCTCTTTTGTCTGTTCTTTGGTGTTGTTAAGGATCCATCTGTTACCACTGTTCCCCCACAGCCACTTCGCTGTGTCTGGTTAAGTGTCAAACTGAACTGCTGGTTGAAATGGGCACAAAAACAGCACAACAGTGGCACGTGAGAGAGTCTCAGAAATCACGCCATCAGAAGAGAACAAAACAGGAAAACCAAAAGAGGAGAGGTTACGGATATAACTCAGCAATCCGTAATTATCTTAAAGGTGCACTGTGCAGTTTCAAGGGAGGAGGATTTCTTTACATTTGCAGAGCCTGCAGTTAGTTAGTTATTTTCACTTAATGTAATTATTAGTATTGATTAATTATAGCATCATAAATCAAAACTAAATTATTTGGAGACGCCTGGAACCAAAGGTAAGACTATGTTTGTAAACAAAAATGCGGGCCCTGCTGATCTAAACAAAAGTGAAACAGTAACTTTTAAGGTAGCTTTCTAACTTCAAACAGTGTATCAGGGATTTTTGTTTATTAGTTATGATAATTTACCTTAGAAAATGTTCACCTCTCTGACACAGCCAAAGTATCATAGTGCACCTCTAAAACTAGAGTTAGAAGCTTTAGTAAACTGGTATGTGTGTATTTGTCATTTGTCTCTCCCCCCATAGTTGCGGCTATAGCTCCAGGTCGCATGCCACAAAAAAACACATGCACCTTTCTCTTCGGGGAGGAAACAATCTCCACATCAGACATTCTTGGAAATCCAGCACGTACAGTATCCTCCTAAAAACATCTCTTAACATAGTCGTTTTGAAGAGAAAACGCTTTAAATCTACCGATCTCCATCAAAACAGAAAAAAGAGGCAACATGTGTTGCTCGTAGGCAATTGTCCAGAATGAAAGGCGCTGCAAAAGGAATTTCGCTCTATTTTTTATTATCCACGAGAGGGGGAGAGGTCGCCTGTGGATCATCTTTCATGTGGGATAAATGTTTGGATGGAACCCAGAAATGTGTGAGCGTATAGAAAAGCAGAAGGAACGTCCCTTGTCTTTAGTCTCTGGCTTTGAAGTGGCTTTTAATCTGCCATTACAGTGTAGTGTTAAGTACACATATCAAACAGTTTGATGTCATCCTAGTTATTACATGTGTGATGGCTTGACAAGAAAACTTGTAAACATTTTTTTTTATGTAAATTAATTCACAGGTTGCTCAGATGTTAAAATATCCAAAATGGATCTGGCCCCACAGGGCTTTTTTCTCAAAATGTGGCAACATTTTACCTTTTTGTTTCTACACTTTCCTAATGGTTTTGTTGCTGTATATGGCCCCTTAATGTTTGGTATTTTAAACCCAAATACTGTAGCAGAAGCCTACAGCAGGGTTAGAACTCTGCCTTGTTTAATGGAGAAGGATACAAACTCTGAAACTCGTGTTTAAGCCCGGACACCTGGTATTAAGGTGGAACTTTGAAATGGAAATTTATTTTCAAATGTTTTACTAGTCTGGTCTCCATAAAACGTGTATGTTGACACGACAAATGCATTGGGTTGTTTGTTTATTTTGGGTTGTTTGTGTATTTTATGGTGTTTCAGCACTCACTTTCTCATAAGCCTATTAAGAGCTAATGGCTTGAGATGGCTTCAGGGTTTAAAATTTCAGCAACTTGGCTTCATTTAAACTCTCCTCTCAGTCTCTGTGTTTCATTATCATTCATCGTAATTTTCCTCACAATAGCCCATTCATTCAACAGTTTCTTCTGCTATTTCCTCTTGAATCTGGTATTTGCAAGACCACTTTAAAAAGAAACAGATTTTAAGTGATGTTGCAGAAGCACCCATTAGAATAAAATGTGGACTTTTATTGCCAGATTATTGCTGAAAATCATACATCAGGAAACAAACATTCTCCTGTATAAGATTAATGTTACAGTTCAGACCTCCTGAAAGGGAAGTAAGGAGAAAACTGCTGGTATGAAAAGTTCAAAACAGTTCTCTGTGACACCTGTGAAAAAAAAATCATATTATCCAGACACCTCTCCACCTGTGGAATTACGAAATAACAAGTATCAGCCAAAACCCATCTGTACAAATAATCAAGGTCCACTGCAGGTGTCTGCAGTTTTTAAATAACAGACTGACAGTTGCCATCATAAGCACAATTATTCCAGGTTTCCAGCCCCAAAAGAAAAAAAGTGACAATTATAATGCTAAGTGATCAGCTTGTGCTTGTGCTAACCACATAACTCATCTAACATGTCAAGTCCTGCTGTTTAATTTAGTCAAGACGTTGACAATGGCCCGAATTCAGGACTACCCTGGCAAAAACACCAGGCCGGCCATTTTCAAAAATAATACTAATACAAAAAAACATATTAAGACTTCTGTTGGAAGGAATATGAATGTTATTAAGGTGTCTGTGTATCTAATGCACTAATTTAATCAGCAAAGAAAGCAAACAATAAAGAAAATAGGGAACAAGCTGCAGTTTGCTGTTTGCCTAATTCAATGTGAGCTTGTTCTGGGTCCAATGCATAGAATAAAAACAAAACAATTAAAGCACACGTTGTAAACACACTTAAAAGTAAACATGGGTGAACACTCACTTACAATTTATAAGTACACTTAAAACACAAATAAATAATGACATTATTGAACTCCATATAAACATACTGTGCATACAGTATATTGCTCCTTATTTCAGATGACGAACAACTTGCCTGACGGCACGCACACATTACAGCAGATTCAAAACATGACCGCAAACCTCAAATCTACACCCCTGAAACCCGGCTACATTTCAATTCAGAATGTACAAATCACTCGCATGTGCTTTGTCCCACTGCTGCTTTTTCACACACAAATACTTGTGAAACCCGGGGAGCTTCAATCGGAGACGTGAACAACACTTTTGTACATATTGTTCTCAATTTCCTGAACAGATTAGGCCTCATACAAGAACTACAGGTAGGCACAGGTTTGATCTCCAAAGTGCATGGGCGCAAATGGTCTACTCAAAATCAAAGGGTTTGAATTTTTTCTTGTCTCAGATTTTGATACTGGAAACAAAAGCCTACTTTGGACAGTCAATGGAAAGTACATACCATTCTATAACTTTTGCAAACTTCGCCATAAGAAGAAAGCCTCGTGTTTGAAATGAATTGACAAACACATTAAAATCAATTGCTCTCTCCTTTGGCAGCAAAAATAGATTTGATTTATAATTCTTGGTGTTTATTACTGACAAAACAATTACAACCAACCATTAATATTGATACCTTAAAAAAAAGAAAAAGAAAAGAAGAGACACTTAACGAATACTAGACAGTATGTTCATGCATGAGGCCCACTGTTCTTCACTCTGATTAAAAAAAGAATTCACCTGAACATAACAGAAATAAATACAGCACTTGGTATAAAATGAAACATTCTCTTTGGAAAGGAAGGCTAAAAACTGATCATATCAGGGAGACGGTGGACCAGTTGGACAGTGAAAAGACAGTTCGACTCTGGTAGAGTCCTTTGCTCTTTTGAATAAGGACCAAAGGACCGCTAAATTGTGGCCTGCTCCACCCTGCAAAGTAGCAGCCGTACGGGAAGATACCGTGAAAAACTAGATGGCACTCCACCATCATCTGGCCGGAGAATACCCTGCTGCAGTCAGGGACAGCTGCTCCGCTCCCTCCTCGTCAGCCGTTGGCTTACAATTGTTTTGCCTCATTCCAGCTTTGACATCTCATACCTGGTCGTCACAATCTCCTGTAAAATAATAAGCAAATAACAAAGTCAACCAACCAAACATTTCACTTTCATAAAAAAACGTAGTCAATGATATTTCCTGTTGTTATTCAGAATGTTGAGGAAGCGATGCCCTGCCTTATCTATAGTCACTTCTGAAACAATGGATCCCTCATTTTAAGACTCAGATATACACAAGCAGGTATCTTATTTATAACCAGTTGCTTACACTGGGTTAAATGACAACAGCTTTTATCGGCTTTAGCCAATTTGCTAATTCATTGATAATAGTGCGAAACATCACTGCTGAACAGGGTGTGGGCAAAGCATCTTGTCACCACTAGTTAGCAGAACAAGCCAAATTGTTAGACTGGGAATAGTTACTTTTTTAGATTAAAATAGTTCTTACTACAGCACCATGCACACTGCTTTGCACGTGAACAAATACAAAGCATATGTGTTACAAATCTAAGTTATGTCGGTTTATAAAGTACTGTTATTCATACCTCGTCTGAGTCCAGCAGGATTGGTAGAGCTCTGCAGTGACAAACAGGACCAAAGAAAGACTCAGTTAGAATCACACCCGTTTTCTTTGGAAACAACTTTGCCAGATTCTAAAATATTGATTATATTGGATGCTTACATATCAGTAAGAGAGCTAGGAATGTTATCCTCCACCCACTTCAAGTCTTCATCCTGGGAGAGTAAAAAGAGAGAAGATGATGAAATCAGTAAACACTGCCATCTGCTGAAATGTGTGACATTTGTAGTACGGGCTGCATTTCCTAAAGTCGGACAGCTGCTCTCATGCAGATTGTAAAAGTTGTGTTACTCACTGGGTTTGTTTCTGCAGGCTTTGCTGTGCCATTCGACTCACTTTTGGATCTCATCTTTATGCCATCAGCTGTAGATACATTTTTTTGAGAACGTAGATAGAAAAATAGGATAAGAAAAATGCATTTCTGGGGAAAAGGTCCAGGTAAAATGAACGCTGCAAAGATGTTACCGTACAGCGGTGTGAAGAGGCGATGAACTCCTCAATCTCTTCGTCGTCAGAGTCATCAATGAGAGGAGTGAAAGCATACCTGTGGACAGTGAATTCAATCGCTCGTTAAGGAAAAATGGGTCCAATTCAGTTTGTGTTGTGTGAATTCAACTAGTCCTTATGTTCTACTGGCCTTTGGTTGTTTGCAGACGGTCTCCATAAGAACATTATGACCAACAGAATGACGGAGAACAAGAACCTCCAGAAAGCATCTTCTACCCACAGCTCAATCCAGTCCTTTGAAACATGAACAGGTTCAATTATCAGTCAAATAGTATTTTCTTAATGCTACAACGGATATGGAGTCAAACCATACTCACAGACTGGCAATCTGCTAACCAGAACTTTTTTGCTGTCCAACCCATGAAAATGATGGAAGCTGATGGGAGGAAAAAAAGGAAAGGCAAAGGTTTGAGACGGTTTCCTAGGGATCCTTTACGGAGTACAAATGTGTTCTGACAGGTTCAATAAAAAACAAAACTGCAAATACTAGAAATCATAATAAGCTCTGGTTGAGAGCGGAGGAGATTCTTTTGTAATTGACTCACCGAAGACAGCAAATATTAGTGTGTTTGTAAAGTGCCGGTAGAGGGACAACTTGACTGGGTTTCTCCTCAGCTTCAGAGTCTTGATGGTTTGTGCCAGGCTGACAAAGATGTTAGTGGCAGTCAAGGTAAAACACATTTTTTGACCAGGTCTAGGTGTCAAACAAAGAGGAATTGGATTTTATTTCACTACGTTTGAGACCACAACTGCCCTGATATCCCTATATACTCACTTGTATACAGTATAAAGCAATAAAAGAAGTGAATGAAGGAATCTTATTTTGTTTTCTGTGGGTGTTTTTACCGGAATGTGCATCCTTTAGATCCTTGAGGACTACCTGTGTTTTGCATGTCCAACCTTTTATTGTAAGTGGGTTCTGCAGTGTTGGACTTGCCCTGCCTTGGTCCTAGTTTTGACTTGGTCTCAACCTCTCAAAGTCCTGGTCATGACTTGGTCTTGGTTTAGGTTGTCTTGACTACAACATTAACTATGTTCATGTTTTGCATAATTTCTTTACAAATCATACAACTGTATACAATTAAACCTGCACATTTATATAACCAATTATTTCCTCCAAATGCACAAACTAATAAAACTAGAAATATTGTTTGATAAAATCTAACTGTCTCAGAAAATAATACTAAATCAAATTAAAATACTATAAAAAACACTAATACATTTAAATCAAATGTATCATAATCTAGCATGTTATCCACATCACCCTGACCCACCTGAGCGGCACCAACTTTTATATAATCTTGAACAAGAACAACTGTAAAAGGTTGTTGATGGGCATGCAAATGAAATCGCTTTTGCATTTTCAGATCAAGCCTGTCAATTAATGACCACATAGCAAACACTGATTGTGCAAGAAAAAGAAGCAAAGAAGATGGAATCATCAACCAGAACAAAATGATATGTTTCAGTTGAGGATGAAATCTTAATGTGAGTTTTTTTTTTTCCTGAGATGTCTCTGTGTACTCTTTCTCCGCTGATAATCTTGGAATGTGGCTCATGGGAAAGAGGTGAGGAGCGGGGCAGAGGGCAACCACAAAGGGAAAAAGTTGTAGGGGCACTAAAGGATATCCACCAGCACAGAGAGGAGTCAAGCAGAGCCAGGGGGATGTTGGCCAGCAGAGCCAAGTCAGAGTCTTTCGCCTAGAGCCGGACCACAGAGCAAACGGAAGAGGAGACAGACATTGGGATAAAAAAATCAAAGATAGGATGGGAGATTAAAAAGCTGCATAGCCCATAAAACCTAGAACCATATTAAACCGAAAAGGCATGAACACTAAGCATTGCTCAGGCTCTGTAAATTAACTAATACATCCACTTTTATGTTCTGTGATAGCGGTTGATCGTCGGTGCTGCTGAGGAGCACAGTGGAAGGATATGTACCAGATGAAGCAGGAGTCAAATACAGCCAGAACAATTGCTGTAATGAGATAGGGCCCATTGTCTTGACCCTTGATTTTTGGCCCCCGCGACAGATCAATAAAATACACAAATTGTAATGTCAGTTTTACTTCAAAACACAACTTCTGACAACAAATTTGATCATTTTCAATTCAGGTAATAATAAAGAAAAGTCTCACCGATCATCAGAAACTGAATCAAGCTCAGCTTCGCTGATCAACCAATGGTTTGTCATTTGCCAACTAGCACTAGGTGGTTAGAACTTAGCAAATTTGAAAATAATTTGTGTGCTTGGCCCTGGTTCCAATTGTTGTTGAAATGTATGGGTTTCTATGTTTTGGTTTTTAATTAATCTTAATAATAAAAAATCAGAACACAGCTCACCCCTGTAATCCTCAGGACACCTTCAATGCTAGCAAAGGCAAAGTACAGGACGCCAAGCCCCACGACTCTGTGCATTACTGTCCCCAGTCGAGGCCTAGAACAAAAAACATACAAAGTAATTTAAAAAGTTGAATGCCTGACTTTTTTTTCTGGAATAATTTAATAATTTTTTTTTTAAATTAACCAAATGCTGTGCCTGCAGATATATCCCAACATACTTTACAATGCCATAACCGAGGCTGACGATTATGACAAGAAGTCGGGCCAAAGTCCTCTTGAGGGCAGAGACCAGCTCAGCAAAGACCAACAAGCCTGGAGCTAACGGTGACAGGAACAGGAAGAAAATTGCATTAAAAAAAACTTAACAAACATCTTACTATCTCATGTAAAAAAAAAAAATATGTAGCGATGATGCGTAGACACTCACAAGCAGAGCCGACGGTGTTGGTGTTTTCGTACTCGGCACAGAAGACGGCCTTCTCCACCATCCCCAGGAATATGACCCCGGCTATCCAGAACTGGATGCGCAGCAGATCCTTCCAGTAGCACGATGCCCAGAGAAACCAGAGCAGAGCGTACAGGATGTACACTACGCACATCACCATGTAGAACTACAAACGGACAGAGAGAGAGAGATTAGTCCGTAAACAAATATGGGAGCAGAGCAGTTGTTCTTCATTAGCTGAATTCCAGAAAAACAGGGTTTGTCCAAAAACATCTCGCTCAGAAGTTTTTGGTTTGCAAACGTGACTTTTCATTCACATTTAAAAAGACAGCAGCAACTGCTCTTCGCAGATAATACAACCGAACAAAAACCTGTCGCTCTTTATCCTCAAATAGCTGGTGGGAACACTTTGTAGATGTTTCTTTTATAAAAGAAGCCATGTCTGTATGTAGTCAGATGTTGCTGGTATGTTTATGAAAAGGTATCCCCTTAATCTTCCTGGAGTAGATTGTCCTGGGCAGAACAGCTCTAACTGTAGGTTTAATTACATTTCAGGTTAACTGTCCCTTTAAAGTGTGACACACATCTTTTGACTCCACAAAAAACCCCAAAACAGCAAATACAGTCCTGTGATCAGGCACACACAATTGTTATAAAAAGAGTATTTCATGTGTGTAACATAAACCTGCTTCCTTCTGTCATGTACTTACAATCATGAGAGGCCACTCTGTGATAGAGATATAGCCATGGCTGCCTCTCATCACCACGTTCACTGGAAGAAAAGAAGAAATCCAGACTTCAAAAAACAAAGCACCTTTCCCCACACATTATGAGCTTTGTGATCCCCGAATCCATACATTGATGCGCCATTTTGATAGACTTTTCTCATCAATCCACGCATTTAGCATTTCACCTGTTAAATTCCAGTTGGCTTCCGGTTTACTGGACACAATCTTTACCACCAGCAGGTAAGGCCCGTCCTTCCACGTGGTGGCTATGACGTTGTCTTTGAGATGCACACTGCTGTTCTTCTCTGTGCTGCTGTCGTACTCCTCTGTGATCCATTTGGGGTCATTTTCATCCTGCAGTTGAACAAACGTAGGCTACAGTTCAGTGTTTATCACTTTAATAAAAATAATCAGTTAACACTAGGGTTCTGGAAACCATTTAAATTCACAATCCACAAAAAGAAAACACTACCAGTTGAAGGCACCCAAATACTGGGCAATTATGTATATCCAGCCAGTTACTTTCTGGAAGACTTTCCTTAAATCTTCGCTAACACTATTTTATGAAAGAAAAAAGAGAATTGATGTTATCTTACTGGAACTTCCCCCTCAGCCAGTGGCGTGACAGTACGTGGATCTGCTTTGGCTTTCTGTAAAATCACAAGAGAGTCCCTATATGTTGCGAACTAATAAACTACACAATGAGCAGTAAGATATAGAAATAATTGTACCAAACCTACTTTGAGCATTGGAAAGGAGCGCAGTGTATTGTTGCATGTTATGGGACTGTGTTTGTGCTCGATGTACTCTCCTTGCACCAGGGAATTGGGATCCAGGCTCTTCCCACGACTGAGCGGTGTCCTCTCATACATCTCCTACACACACACACAATCCCAATGCAGCATTCGTTAACAATCAACTCTAGACAGAAATACATACTGTTCTTAAGTGTGATTTTGTCCATACTTACTTCAATATTGTTGAACACATTGTGACACGGGTAGTATTTTAAAAACCAGTGAATAGAGAAGGTCACCTCCTCGGGACAGCCAAAAGACACAACTAAAATATGGAGACACAGGAAGGTAAATATGAAGAACAAAAAAAAGAAAGCATCATTTTTCTTATTTCATTGTCCACGTCTTACCTTTCAGTTGAATGTCAGTGTCTTTGAACATGGATTTCCTTAACAGCAGTGCTCTCGAGGTCTGCAGAACAGTGAAAAATAAGGTTTGCAAGGTGGAATGTGGATTATTATTCCAATGAATCGAATAGAAAGGTGAACTGATTCAACATTTGGGTGAGATAAGGGCTCAGGGATGAGTACTTTATGTCTAGGGTTCAAATCCAAATCAGTATAAACCCTTTCTACAGCTTTGAGGAGGGAAACTTAAACATTTTGAAATGCTGAAATAACTCTGTGTCCATTATGTGTGAATGTGTTCCAGTGTCTGAGTAGTTATGTGGCAGACCAGTACCCCGCCTCTGTCTCAGCACACCAAACACTGCAATTAGATCTAGACACAGTAACAGCGACAGAGGGAATGTGATACTTCCCAATACTAAATGATTGATCAAGGCTTTTGTAAGACTCCTTGGATGGAGTCTGGGGACTGAACTTGTTAAAAAATAAAGAGTAGAGAGTCTGTAAACGAACTTTTCTGGTGTGTTTCATTTATGTTAGATTAGTTTAAAAGGATTACAAGTAAGCAAATTACATAAAGCAGGCGACACAGAGTTCAAACTGGGATGTGGATCATGTGTTGGTCGAGAGGTTGGAGAGAAAGATATATTACATATTAGGCTTGTTCTAGGCTAATTTACTAAGAGTCTTTGGACAGCTGTTAACCTAGCCGACGGCTAACCTACACTCTTTTCTTCATAGTGCGCTAACTGCTAATTAGTGCAGCTCAGTTTATAATGTAGGCACAGTTTATTAAAATCTAAAAAGAACAGCAAGTCGCAGTCAAGAGAGGTTAACGCGACATCGTCAGTGCAGGACAGGTCACAGGACTGTGAACACACTCCCAGCTGATACCGAGCGAGCACAACACGGCTAATGTTAGCTACCCTCAGCTAGCCGGTGCTGTAGTTGTCCAGCAGGTCAAGTAGGCTATTTAGCATTTCCGGTTGGATACTCACATTTATAACTGATATTCTCCAAAGCCCTGTCTCTGGTCCCGCGACGACCGCATTTATGTTAGAGAGTGAAAGTAGAAAAATTACTGCCCATGAGTAGAGAGCTGCTCTGGTCGGACAGCTCCACGTCCTCATCATGACTGCAGCAGCCATGTTCCTATTGAGCTTGAGAGCTTCGCTGAAGGAGGCGCCCTGAACGCAACATCTGGAAGTGGACTCTCGGCCGGGCGTTTACCTGCGCAGACACACAGTCCCCGCCAGCAGTCTGACCGCGTCTTTTTTCCCCAAATAGTTAGTATGTAAAAAAGCAATTTACTCAAGTCTTACAGGGACATTGCTCAGGCTTATTGTCAAAGCCTCAGGTTTATTGTCAGCCATTGATTCTTCACACTGACTAAACCTGATATAAAAGCCCACCCTACAATGAATAAGCTAATTTTCATCAGATAAAGTTTAAACCTGCACTGGGGTATATTATTTCTGATTAGTCAAAGTTAACATGAGCTGTCACTTTGACCAATCAGAGCGAGGCTCCGATTCTCTGTTCTTATTGGCTGTTGGGACTGTCGATTCACAATTTGGCACATCTTTGTTGGTGTGTAGAGCGTGTCAGGGAGGGACCAAAGAGAACAAGTGGAGAGGTTGGGGTATTTGGATTCGAATTTCTATCCCAACTGCCATTTTCTCCCCAAATCCTCCACCACAGCTTTAAGTTAAGCTTCACCAGCTACATCGGTAAATGCTCACACTGATCAAGCAACATTAAAATGACAATTAGATTGAGTACCATTTCCTGTGATAGCCTACTAAAATATTCCTGATTTTCCATTCGTTACACAAACATATTTTACTTTTGATGACATATTTGCCCATTGTTAAAGACGCTATACTTTCCTTTTACTATTTTACTCACTGTATAATTTTGTCACCTATTTATGGGACTGTCTGCAAAATGCATCCCATTTAAAGGTGTAGGCCTAAGCGGTTTATTTATGTTAATTTAAGTGTTAAATCTCTCTTTATTCATTCAGTGATCACTTTCATAATGTGCGAGTTTCATAATGCCGATCTCTCAGTCAGCTGCTCTGCATGTAATCGGCAAATACATTTATTTTTGTCCAATCACAAGAGAGAACGCTACAAACCGACACCCGTCTCACTCATCTCACTGCCGGTGCACGCCAGAGCAACAGATGGGTGAATGTGTATGCGCCTGCAATGGCGGAGCAGGTAAAAATCCTTCCCAATGTCTGTTTTGATGGTTTATATCATGTTTTATCACACTTATGGATCTGAGATGATGCTAGCTATCGCTGCTTGAAGACCGCAGTGCATTAATGTGGTGACGTAGGGACGAGCGAGGGGACTGCTAACTGCAATAACTGACAGGAAGTTAGCTAAAAGAACCATTCCGCTTGCACCTTTATAGTCTAGATGGAAGAATAGGTCCACGCGCATAGGGTGGCTTTTTTTTTGCAACCTGTTTTTTTCTAATCCTTGAAGTGTCTATTTTAAGATTCTGCCAGGTAACAGGCTGGACTAAGGGGATTTTTTTTTTTTTTAACAGTTTATTACAAATTTACCAATTTCGAAATTGAAAACAGCAAAATAAAAGAAAGACTGGCGAACTGTCCAGGGTGTACCCTGCCCTCGCCCAATGCAGCTGGGATTGGCTCCAGCCCCCCCCGCGACCCCTAACGGGACAAGCGGTAGAAGATGGATGGATGAAAATAAAAGAAAGCATAACTTTTGAAGAAAAAAACATACAGATGCAAATGAACACATTTTTCCATATAATTCTGACTCAAGGAATTCAGTAAACTAGTTATTTTTAACATTCAAGTACATTTTCACTTTTTTTCTGGACAAAAACGGCAAAAAAACAGCAAAAATTTTTTATATTACACCTATACTTGATTTTTTTAATTAAATAAACTAATAAATGTAGTAAAAATTAAACTGTGTTGCAGTACCTAACTATTTAACTAACTAACTAACCTAGAATTTAGATAAGAACTACATATTCCTACTCCCTACAGTTCAGGGAATAGGTATATGTAGTTCCAATTTAGAGTCTTCGGCCTGCCATATAGTAGTCCATCAGATAGGTGCAATATATGAAGGAATTGTGCTTTTGATGATAGAAACATGAGCTTTGGCACACAGTTAGAGCATGCCTTAAGGAAGATTTCTGGCTATAGGGCCATCGTCAATTTTTCCTATGGCACAAGTGGCGGCCATTTTTAAAATGGCCGCCGATGGTTGTTATTTTACATGTAGCGCAGGGTCTAGACCTCCTAGGATCTTGTTTTTGGTGGCTAATCCTACATTTTCAAGGATGAGGAAGACAGTGGCACTACTTAAAACATGATGGAAACTACTTTAGTACATATACCTGGCATTCAGAGAACAAAATTATAGCAAAACCATAGAATATTAGCACAATTTTATTTTTTTTCCAGTACCAGGCAAGGTAAGTTGCAAGCAGAGACTTTTACTCACATAAAGTTTTGTGTAACACCCCAAATACATTTGCATAAACATCAATTGAAAATTAAAAATTGTCCTAATCCTACTTTTACCAGAATGAGGAATGTGGAGGTTATATGAACAACATGCTAATAATACTATATGAACATACAGTATCTCACAAAAGTGAGTACACCCCTCACATTTCTTCACATTTTTCTTTATATCTTTCCATGGGACAACACTGAATAAATGACACTTTAATACAATGTAAAGTAGTCAGTGTACAGCTTGTATAACAGTGTAAATTTACTGTCCCCTCAAAATAACTCGACACACAGCCATTAATGTCTAAACTGCTGGCAACAAAAGTGAGTACACCCCTTAGAAAAAATTTACAAATTGGGCCCAAAGTGTAAATATTTTGTGTGGCCACCATTATTTTCCAGCACTGCCTTAACCCTCTTGGGCATGTAGTTCACTAGAGCTTCACAGGTTGCAACTGGAACCCTCTTCCACCCATTTATGACAGCATCACAGAGCTGGTGGATATTAAAGACCTTGCGTTCCTCCACCTTCCATTTGAGGATGCCCCAAAGATGCTCAATAGGGTTTAGGTCTGGAGACATGCTTGGCCAGTCCATAACCTTTACCCTCAGCTTTTTTAGCATGCCACTGGTCGTCTTGGAGGTGTGTTTGGGGTCGTTATCATGTTGCAATACCACCCTGCGGCCCAGTTTACGAAGGTTGAGTGCACATGGTCAGCGTCGTACACAGAGGTTGGCTTTGGAAAATAGACGTATGAGTGCTGCCAGCATTGCTGAAGGGCTTGAAGGGGTGGGGGGTCAACCTGTCAGTGCTCAGACCATACGCCGCACTCTGCATCATACTGGTCTGCATGGCTGTCATCCCAGAAGGAAGCCTATTCTAAAGATGATGCACAAGAAACCCCACAAACAGTTTGCTGAAGACAAACAGACTACGGACATGGATTACTGCAACCATGTCCTGTGGTCTGATGAGACCAAAATACATTTATTTGGTTCAGATGGTGTTAAGAGTGTGGAGCGGCAACCAGGTGAGGAGTACAAAGACAAGTGTGTCTTGCCTAGAGTCAAGCATGGTGGTTGGAGTGTCATGGTCTGGGGCTGCATGAGTGCTGCCAGCACTGGGGATCTACAGTTCATTGAATTCTAACATGTACTGTGACATACTGAAGCAGAGCATGATCCCCTCCCTTCATATACTGGGCCGCAGGGCAGTACTGCAACATGATAACGACCCCAAACACCCCTCCGAACGACCACTGGCTTGTTAAAGAAGCTGAGGGTAAAGGTTATGGACTGGCCAAGCATGTCTCCAGTCTTAAACCCTATTGAGCATCTTTGGGGCATCCTAAAACGGGAGATGGAGGAGCGCAAGGACTCTAATATCCACCAGCTCCTTGATGTCGTCATGAATGGGTAGAAGAGGGTTCCAGTTGCAACCTGTGAAGCTCTAGTGAACTCCATGCCCAAGAGGGTTAAGGCAGTGCTAGAAAATAATGATGGCAAAACAAAATATTGACACTTTGGGCCCAATTTGGACATTTTTTCTTAGGGGTGTACTCACTTTTGTTGCCAGCAGTTTAGACATTAATGGCTGTGTGTCGAGTTATTTTGAGGGGACAGTAAATTTACACTGTTATACAAGCTGTACACTGACTACTTGACATTGTATCAAAGTGTCATTTATTCAGTGTTGTCGCATGGAAAGATATAATGAAATATTTGAAGAAATGTTAGGGGTGTACTCACTTTTGTGAGATACTGTATATCTCAATCCAATAACTAAAAAACACATTTATAATTATTTCTGATAAAACAGGCCAGAGGGCATGGCAGCGGGCATTGCACTGTCCACTGCACCCCCTTTATGCATCCACTGCAGAGGAGTTCACAACAGACCGGGATCGATTCTGGTAGTGTGGTCCAGTGAAATTCCCAGCCACCTGTGGCCTTCCACTTCCACCCCCGCTCAACTGGTGATGGGAGTTCAGGGGCTGCAACCATCATCTGTCCCAAGCATTGACCAGCTTGGTAGGCAGCCCCCTTCTGTGTTGCATCAGTGCTGCTTTTGTTTGGAGGGTCCCTTAATTGTTGTACATTTCTGGTTGAAGAGCTGATTGCGTGCCTGATAGACTGATTCCTGGCTGCTAGTGCAGTCATACAGCAATAACTTAAATCGCTCTAGAGGCTCCATCCAGTTGTCTATAGAGTCAGCCAAGACAAAGAAGGGTCTCTTGATGTCATCAAAGCTCCTCCATGTATCCCACCCTGTCTTCTAGTCCATGCCACCCTAGGTGTCACAACCAGTGAATGCTTTGAACAGGCTACACATCGATCTGGACCTAGTGCCCTCACCATCTCATGAGCTTATATCGAACATTTTTCCCAGCTCCAAAGGAAACACAGAACTCATTGATGTTAAGGGATTTGGCTGCTGTCACTGCCAGTAATGGCACATCCGTCTCAACTGTGCGTATTAAGGAGTTCACAACCAGGAAGATATACCCTTCATTCACATCATCTCCTAGGTGCAGTAGGGTGTTTTTCAGTGTTGAAGGCTGTCACACCAGTTGCCAGGAAGGGGAATAGTTCAGTGCAACACTTTGGCCAGTTCTGGCCTTAAGACTTTTAGGGAAATAATCATTGCACAAGTCATCCACTCTGCTGACATGCTACAGCTGAGACATGCTGTATGGTGAGAACAATTTCTGTACCTAATCAGAACATTTCTTAGCAGCACCAGGTCACAGCATGTTAATGAGAGCAGCCCCAGCAAGGATGATGACTTGTCCTGTGGGGTTGGATTTGTTCTCTTGTGATGGAATCAGGTCCTCTCAACAGCCCACCAAGTCTGACTTGGTGCCAGTTCTCAACTTGACCATTTGCAACAATGCTGGTGGACATGCCTGGTTTTCATGTTGCCTCGTTTTCATGTTGGTTTTCAACTCATCCAGACTACCGTCTGATATCTGGGATAGAATATACAGCTTAGAGAACAGAGAACAGTCACTCAATTCAGGGATGAGAGCTGTTGGGACCTGGACTCCTCTCAGACTTGAGGTTGGCTGAATAGAGGTAGGTTGTTCCTATTAATCTCTTATTGCAATGTTGGAGGAGCACAAGACTAAAGAATGTCATGCCAGCGACTGCTCTGTAATTGTTGTGCATATGACAATAAAACAATCTTGAATCTTGAATCTTAGATGGGCTGGTTGACCATGTCTGTTATGGCACCAGTTAGTGATTTAACATTGCGTGCAAACGGCATCAGTTCATGTTTGGTCTGCTCAGGGTGCCAGCTGTCAGTCTCCTTTCTCTTCTTAGTGGAGGCGGCCTAAAACTCTCTAACCACACGTGCCAACTCCGGGCCAGACTCCGGCAGGCACACAATACCAACGGCACCTTTCACGGAGGCAATATCTGCTTGTGGGCCTAGTCAATGGCTTTGGCTGAGAAGCTGCATGTCATCTTCTCTGAGCAAAGTTTCCTTTCAGAAACTGCCCATGAACATCGGGATGAGTATCTTTCAGTGTCATCATGTCAAGCAAGTGGACTGGTATCCATCTGGCAGTGTGGATGTGTCCCACAGCAATGAACTAAGGCACAATCTTGGTCAGGGCATCAATATTGAGTAGGAAGTTGGCCTCTCTTGTTGATCAAACATAGTTCATCAACTATTTCGCTGCAGGGTGATGGACCAGAAGTGAAACTGGGGACATGACACATCTCTTTCAGTGCACCTGTCTAGGGATGTATGATTGTTTCTCTCCTCTAGGTCATTGATGTACTCAGTGTTGTTCTTCAGCAGGAGAAGATATAGGAGGCTGGCTGTGACCTGATGAGCATGTCAGGTATGTGTCACTTTGGAGGCTTTCAGAAAGGGATCTATTGTCCCAGCAGTAGCAACTCTACATGTACTTCTGTCCCCCCGCTACCCTCCAAGAGGTCGCAAATTACCTTTAGTGCTGACATCTCAATGTCACAATTAAATGATATTCACCTTGAATTGCTGGCAAGCTCCACATCTACAAGTTCTGTGGAGATGTCAAGCACCCGATCATATGAAATGCACACAGCACCAGGTCAAAAAGGATGTCCACAAGGGCTCGTTTGCGGGTCTTCGTATGCATCATGATGCTCAGGTATATGGGCTATGGTGTCTCCAGGTCTTGGCTGTGCCTGATGGTAGGCCTACATGTGTTGAAAATCTCCCTCTGGCGTACCAAACTGTTGTACATGAGAGGGTGAGGGGCTGGTTGAGGCATAAACACAGAGCTGTTTGGGCTGTGATGTTTGTGCCATACAACACCATGGAAACTAGTGCAGAGAGTGAAACTGGCTCTGACTCCTCGAGCCACAGGAACCTTGCTTCATCTTGAACACTTATTTCCTCATTATGTTAGCAGCTCTGGGTAAATTAAGTGCCTTATTGTCAGCATCATGCTCACATGCCTTCGCCAATGCAGCACCAAAATCCTCATTGCACATGAGGGCCACATCACAACCTTGTTTGTTAGCATCCATGTCTGGGATGTAACTCAGTATTATATTTTTAAGGAGTGGACAGGCCCCTTCACATGCATTTCTAGTTATTCCAGCCTGGTACTGTACAGATTCACCAGGTTGGTTACCCTGCACATTGGTGTTACAGGGGATTCTCCATGCACACCTCAATATAGGAGACAAGTAGCCTGGTGCTACCAGAACACTGTACTTCATTTCATTTGTACAGATGGTCTAGAACTGCTCTATTGACAAACGTTAACTCACTTGAAGGCGGGTGTCTGTTGAAGTTTAAAACTATTGGATCTACCCAGTGCCACTCTGGATCTGCCAACCAATCGAATAACGTTTGGGGCTTGACGTTATGTTATGCATCGGCTTCCGAGCCACTCCCTCTGTGTGCTGATTGGACCGGCAGAAATCTGGCCGGAGAAAACCTAAGAATATACCGCAAACCCAGACTGACTACTGAAGGGAAAATGAAATTTGAGCGGAAGTATGAAGGCGGGCGGAGCCAGGCTAGGAGACAAGTGCAGTGAATGCAATGCCATGGTTAATATTGTCTGTTATATTGTTGTGCTTTCTTGTCTCTCACTCTATTGTACAGAGAGATAAGACACAGAATTTGGTACTTGGTCTCTTGGGCAAAGAGGTCTACAAAGTTTGTCAAGTAGGGATTTCTACCACATGCAAATTAGATGGACATTTCGGCATATCATTTGTGTCTTCCTGAAGCAGAACACATTTGTTCCAGGTCATTGGCAAGTCACTCTGATCTTTCGGGCTCATTAGGATCCACCACCTTGAATAGTTTGGCCATGGTCCCTCAATGCACTACGCTACTTGAGGACAATACGTTCTAGTTCTAGCACCACCACTCCACCATACGCTGAACCCACCAGAAATGTTTCTCAAATGTCACTACAGTCACATGGGAGAGCAGAGGTAACTGCATCAGGCAGATCCATTCCTGTTTATGCAAATGTATTTGGGGTGTTAAATACAACTTTGTGTGAGTAAAATATACTGCGTGCTACTTACCTTACCTGGTACTTCCTTTGTGGTTACAGGTTATATTACTAAACTCTTTAGGAACCTAGAGCAGCTTACTTACTCAGAGTGGGTTACATGGTTATAATGGCGGTTACACTGAGACAGGCTAAACCGATGTATTGGTCAAGCTCTTGGATAGATATATACACGTAAACATATGAGGTCTACACACAACTCATGGACTAATTCTGTAATTCAGGGAAATATGTACAATTCCGCTAATATTCAATGGTTTTGCTATAATTTTGTTCTCTGAATGCCAGGTATATGTACTAAAGTAGTTTCCATCATGTTTTAAGTAGTGCCACTGTCTTCCTCATCCTTGAAAATGTAGGATTAGCCACCAAAAACAAGATCCTAGGAGGTCTAGACCCTGCGCTACATGTAAAATAACAACCATCGGCGGCCATTTTAAAAATGGCCGCCACTTGTGCCATAGGAAAAATTGACGATGGCCCTATAGCCAGAAATCTTCCTTAAGGCATGCTCTAACAGTGTGCCAAAGCTCATGTTTCTATCATCAAAAGCACAATTCCTTCATATATTGCACCTATCTGATGGACTACTATATGGCAGGCCGAAGACTCTAAATTGGAACTACATATACCTATTCCCTGAACTGTAGGGAGTAGGAATATGTAGTTCTTATCTAAATTCTAGGTTAGTTAGTTAGTTAAATAGTTAGGTACTGCAACACAGTTTAATTTTTACTACATTTATTAGTTTATTTAATTAAAAAAATCAAGTATAGGTGTAATATAAAAATTTTTTGCTGTTTTTTTGCCGTTTTTGTCCAGAAAAAAAGTGAAAATGTACTTGAATGTTAAAAATAACTAGTTTACTGAATTCCTTGAGTCAGAATTATATGGAAAAATGTGTTCATTTGCATCTGTATGTTTTTTTCTTCAAAAGTTATGCTTTCTTTTATTTTGCTGTTTTCAATTTCGAAATTGGTAAATTTGTAATAAACTGTTAAAAAAAAAAAAAAATCCCCTTAGTCCAGCCTGTTACCTGGCAGAATCTTAAAATAGACACTTCAAGGATTAGAAAAAAACAGGTTGCAAAAAAAAAGCCACCCTATGCGCGTGGACCTATTCTTCCATCTAGACTATTAATGAAAGACTTCAAGAAACTTATGAATCACATGGTTTTCTACAGTATCACTTTATAAATGTTCTGTACATTTCTATTTACATCGCGATACAAATTTCAGTACAGTAAACAATTTCACAGTTCATAGTATCTCAAGCTTATTTATGGAACATGTGTATGAACATGTTTGATGTTCACACACACACACAGACAACATTCTTAACACTGGCATGAAGGCTGACCGTGTAAAGCAAAAGAAAAAACTGTGGTACACCCAAGTCCACAGCAGGAAATGTCAAGGTGCTCCCAGTGCAATGAGGCATTATGTTTAGTAGGCTACTGATGGTGACAGTTTCATTACAGTCTGGACCTGCCGCAGCACCCACTATTTACAGCAGGAAAGAAGTGTCACTCGTGCAGTGATCTATTGCCCTCACGTCAGTAGCCATGTCTCCATTTGCTCGCCTTAAATGAGACCTATCACTTGACAGGAGAGGAGTGTCCGCAGTGGGAGATCTCAGGGAGGGATTGGAGTGGATCACCACCACATAACGATCTTCGTCATCATCGTCCTCGTCGTCTAGGTTACCGTGAATGTCCGCAGTAACAACTGAGTTCTCCGCTGCCTGGTGGCTGCAGGAGGGCGAGGAGTGGAACACAGGACTTTCCGCAGTAGGCGGTTCTCCATCGGGGTCCTCTTCAGGAAAGCTGGTGTTAATATAGATGATATCGTCCCTGCTTACAGACTCTGGGAACTTTTCCGTGAGCTTTTCCAGCATTTCTCGCAGTTGGGTAAAGACGGGTCGGTCCAGCGGATCCGCCCTCCAGCAGCTGTACATGATCTCATACCTAGATGTCGAATAATGAAGAAGTGACATAACTTATTGACTACATCTTGGGACTTATTTGGTGAAGAGCCTTGTCTTCAAGAAGCAGAGAAACACAACTGGAGACGTTCATTTTTGTGAAAATAAAATGAAAACACTCACAACTCATCCAAACAGTCGGTTGGCTGCTTCAGTCTGTGTCCTTCGAGGAGGTAGTCGTAAATTTCATGGTTCTGGATGCCGGGGTACGGCGTCATGCCTCGGGTAGAGATCTCCCACATGGTGACGCCAAATGCCCACTGCGTGACACAGAATACACACTTGTTGTAAATTGCTAATGTATTCCGGTTTTCAGTTTTTATGTTACAGTATGGAGGAGAAACATATATTTTCCCATAATTCAGCTGCATGAAATTCTGCCTTTTTGCCGACAACACAAAGGAAGACTTTTGTTTTTTTTTCGATCTGACATTTCTTGAAATTGGATTTTTTCCGTCTTCAAAGTACTACTTTTAGAGTCCTTAAATTGCAAAATGTTGGCGGAATTGCAAAAGAAGGTACATCCAAATAATGACCTCACACTGTCAAAAAACCCTTTCGCACATCCTCAAAAGGAACGCTGTGGAATTATTAATGTGCAAATTCAGCTGACAGCTCAGTGTAGAATAGTTTTGAAAGTCATTTTTTGAGCAATGAGTAATGAGAAGGTGTAGACAAGGGTTCAGTCCTTCTTTGGGTTTAAAGCACAGTAAACAGGATTGCTGTTTCTGGCAGTGTACTTTTTATCAAACACGTTCACATATTTTGCACACAATGAGCAATGACTGACTGATGGAGGAAAAACGTACCACATCACTCTTCACCGTAAAAACTCTGTCAGCCAGACTCTCTACTGCGATCCATTTGACAGGCATTTTGGCTATCCTGCCCTGCCTGTAATAATCTCCACTGTAGATCTTCTTAGATAAGCCGAAGTCTGCTACACACACCGTCATGTCGTCACGCAGCCTGAAAGACAATCCAAGGATGGAGAATAAATCTTGCAAAAAAAAAGAAGCAAAACAACCTTTACAAAATTTGGCCTTTTTATCTAAAACTGACCCTAAAATTCAGAATGCAACCTACATGCAGTTGCGAGCTGCCAGGTCGCGGTGCAGAAAGTGACGACCACTGAGATACTCCATACCCAAAGCAATGTCAACCATGAACTTCAGGAGGGTCTGAGTGGGTAAAAACTGTGGGGAAGAAAGAACACACAACAAAATAACAATCACAAGTTGACATATGTTTAGTTTAATCATTATAATTAATCATTATAATTATATATTATTGTATGTATTTCAGCGTTTGTCTGAAACCTTACCCTTGGACTCTCTCCTAGGCGAGAGCGCAGCAAGAAGCTATGCAGATCTCCATATTTCATGAACGGCAGGATGACCATGGGCTTTGGAAAATGTCCGGCGCCTATTTCCAAGCACACACCTAAAGGACAAGTCAATACAAAGACACAATATAAGAATGTACAAATAAAAATGAACCAGGAAACAAAGCAGTGGGATTATACACTTCTTTAATCCTACCGAGCAGACTGATGACGTTGGGATGGTTGAAATCTTTCATGCAGGCCGCCTCATTCAGGAACTCTTCAATCTCCCTCTGGGAGAAGCTATCCACTGTTTTGAAAAAAGAGAGAAAAATCAACCCCCTGTTTCTACTCATCTTAAACGGTTGTAGATGATCAAAATATTTAGAACAGAAAGCTCACATTTCATCGTCTTCACGGCGACTTTTTCCGATGTTCCGTCCGGCTGTATCAAATGTCCCTCCACCACCGAGCCAAATTCACCTGATCGAATGAAACCAAATCATGAATTCTTCGTACTCTGCATAGTATGTGATTTTATCTGCATTAACATACATAGAATCACATGGTTAGGATTATTTTCAATCCACTCACCCTCTCCAAGGATCTTCCCTATGGAGAGCAAGTTCCTCAAGACCATCACGTCTTGAAGTTTGGCCTGGAGTTCAGCACTTACACCGAGGTTCTCAACTGCAAACAGGAGGACCCACTTAAGTTATTGTGTCTTTAACAATGTGCCTGTAGCAGGACAACATACTACATGTTTATATACACATGCAACATTTTCACAGAAATGTTCAAGCACATACGTGTGACTCCTATGGCTGATCGATTGTAGGATCTCTGTGGTTTGTACTCTACAACAGGCTGCAGCTTTTCTCCACTTGTTGACAACCACCTGCAGGGGGAGACAGAGAAAAGGAAACAACACAGAAGGTTTAACACAAATCCGTTATGTGGTTGGTAATAACAAACACATGCGCGCACACACACACACACACACACACATGCAGAGGCTGAGATTTAACTGAATACGTGGTCATTGTGAGGAAGCCCTCTGAGTTGTCCGATACTGTTTTCCTATCTGAGCAGCAGCCTGTGACACATTCCTAGCCATATCCTGAGAGGCAAGACTGAGTCACAGCCTTTCATAATAATGAATTCCAGGGAATTGACATCTGGTTGTTGGCAATCTCTCCTGCTGCACAGTTATTACTGGTGTCAGGTGCAGACAATTGTGATTCAGAGGAAGCAATGGGAAGTTTATTTAACAGAGTTCGGGAGTTGTTCAGTTTTGTAACCACAGTGTACAAAGGAAGAGAGATTACTCTCTACTTAGAGAGTTCCTTGAAGCTTTGAGTTTTTCGGTTTCCCAAAGCCAGTTCAGCTTAACTTTGAGTCAGTTACTGCAGCAACAAATGTCGTGAAGCTAGCCTACTTGCTCCTCCTCTTTAGCTGATGTCTGCAGACTGAAGGAAGTGTCAGGCACTGTCTGTGTGTCCTTTTCAGCATAGTGAAACAGGAATCTCTGTTGAGATGTTTTTTTTTCATTCCATGATGACTATCTGTTTGAGCCATTCTATTTTTCAGCACAATCAATCATTCATCTGATCAATATTCTGATCGATCATATCAATCACATGATATATCGTAGACATGATCTCAGTTCCGTGCACACACATTTTTTTCATTATAACATTGGTGACGTTGAGCCTGTAAATTATGAAAATATTTACTTATTTATTTATTAACTTTTTACTTTAATCACATCAATTTGGATGTAAATCGACCAGGGTCTGTACTTATTTTTCTGACAATGAAGTCTGGAGTAACCAATATAAAGAGGAGCGACAATATGTTTGTCAGAATACTCTTTCTATAGGCTACAGTGTATATCAGTGTAAAGGAAAATCCTAGTGTAGCTTGTTTTTCCTGACCTTTACATAGCCATAGTGTATCTTGACCTATGCAGAGGAAGTGTAACCACTACAAGCCGTTGTTGCTGTATTATAGATGTGACTTTACTCCGTCCTGTCTTTGTCACACCTCATCAGACTGTTTGCACTCTGCATGATTGGCTGACCTTTTCTTTGTAAAGAAATAAAACTACCAGAAAGACAATTTCCTTCCTTCTTAGTTTGATTTCAGATTACACCAAGTATAAATTTCACAACATCAGCGGTCAGCAATCTTGTGCCACTCCAACTCATGTTCTTTTGCTGCTGGTACCTTTTGTGTTTTACTTAAATATATTATCATGGCTTGTGGTGTAGTGGTTAGAGCATCCCCCTAGAGGCTCAGGCATACAGCCTATCTGCATGTCTTCCCCTCTTTGACCCATTTCAACTCTGTCTCTCCAAAATCTGTCTTATAAACTAAAAAAATGTTTAAAAGAAAATATATATATATACATATATATATATATTATACGGACGTGTAATGCACTCAGTTGAGAAAAAAGCTTTGAAGTGTTGTTAACCCTGCTTTATGAGACATGCTACAGATGTAAAATGAAATCAAACCTTTTAAATCAAAATCAGCACAGAATGTGAAAGATTGTGAGCATACCCAAAGCAAGGGACAGATGTCCGGCTGTGTACACAGATAGCTCCCCAGAGGATAAGCAGCAGAAGACAGACACCACACACCACACCCAGCCAAACATAGACAGAGTCTGGAACCCCTGTGTCGGGGCTGGACGACGGGGACACCACTGATTCTGAGGTAGGAGAAGGAGAAATTATAAACATGACCAAAGTTGAGAAAAACAACGTTCAGCAAATGGGATATCCAAAATCCAGATTTAGGATTAGTTACCTGTATTATACAACCAAAATGAAGCAACAGATTTCAGCTTATGTTAGAATATTCCCCCCTCAAAATTTAGATTCTCGTAAAGTGTTCATGGATATGTTGTTTCAATGTGAATCAACAAGTAGCCTATATTTAATTAATCACAATTTTAATTAGTCAGAAAACGTATGTATTTTGTATGATCTGTCCTAACTGTTTATATAAACGCATTAATTTCATTCTAAAGGCAGAATAGTAAACTATGCATGTCAATTAATGTCTTTAAGATTTCCCCATTATGGAATCAATTAACTTTTTAATCAACATTTCTTAGAAAATGTCAAAAATAATCCATGTCATATCACATACCGTATCAGTCCTGGCACTGTATCTATCCATAGGGCAGTCATGCTATTATACAGTAGTATGGTACAATATATCGTATGAACTATTTTGGCCAGACTACAAAGTGATAAATCAACAGAGCAGCTTACTGTCTTCTGGCACGAACAGCCAGACTTGTGGGCTGACCATGCCGCTCCCCGCGCGCGTGCACGCCGCCACCTCCACGCTGTAGGTTGAGTTGAATTCCTTCACAGGCACAGTGGCCGTGGTGGTGTCACTGTGGATCTGAAATCGGCAACAACAACAGGGACAGTTTAAATGTGAATTGTGTCTTTTTCATATGCTATTTTCCAGGTTAATCATTATCTTTGTGGCAAGAATGTTCCACCTGTCAGAAGAACGCAGGTCAATGGCTCAACAGAGTTTTAATGATGCAGTGAGGTTGAAAGACATAAAAAAACAGAAAGCGAAGCAAATTTGCAGTCCATCAAAATGGGTTAATATTTTGTGGACTGTCTGGCAGAACAGCATGCCACAGAACATCTTGTACACTTTTGCAACATCTTCAATCCAGCTCAACAACTTTGCTGCTGCATGTCAGGTCCTTTTTCTCGTTATGCCTCTTTCCCCTTTTGTTTTGTCTCCTTTTCTTTGCACATACCTAATGCACGATTACAAACGAGAAAGGAGAATTGAGGGCAAAAAAGTCCCTAAGGTTGTTTTCACACTTACAATATGAAACCTTTTTTGGGAAAATACCAGTGAGGTGTCAACGGACAATTGTTGTATACAATGAAACTCCCTACAAAAAAAGGGGAAGGAGGCTAACTTTCTGGATAAGCTCATGTGCTTCAATTGGAAGGGAACATGTGACGGACTTAGCCCTGCATTTCACAACACCGCACAGAAGCATGTGGGGTTCCTCTGCTTTACAGATGTGCTGACTGAATCAGACTGGGAGCGCTGAACCCATGATGAATGGTCTATCAGGTTTGTGTTGCACCAAACAGTGGGAAACATGTGGTTTGAATGTTCTGATAGCTGGAAATTCTCAACTTATTTAGGGAAACAACTTCAGTTTTGCCACCACGGCATGATGGAATACATAGAATTGTGAGCAAGTATTAGCAACAAAGATTTAATTCATTTGAACTATTCATTATTGTGACGGTGGCAGGTGAGTCTGAGGATTTCCAGTCACTGTTACTGTTACAAAGCCCTGTGTGCCCTGACATCACCAACTGACTGGACAACACATAAGAAATATTAGGAACTTTGGGACACATCCCGTTGTATTCATATTCCATTCAGTGTGTAATGACTCACGGCTACTAGCTGCACAAAGAAAAACACAAAATACGAGTTTTGACACTGTCAGCTTCCTTTAAATACGACACAGGCAGGAAGGACAGGAAACACACTATTGTACCAGAGAGTACTAACGCAGTAGCAGAAGTACAACATCATTGTGGAATAATTCATTCGGATATTTGATTTATACAAAAGAAGTTGGTATTAATAATGTACTATTTCTTAGAAAGTGTATCCCAAAATAGGCACTTATTATAAATGGCTTTCCCTGTTTGGGTTGTCCGTAGATACTGGAGAAGCTGACCTCTGGTTCAGTCGGCAGGACAAAGGGCAAGATCATGTATTCCCAATGTGCGAGATTCTTTTCATATGTGTCATCATAAGTCATCATTATAAGACGTTCTCCAATAACATCCTCTCTCTCTTTCAAAAGAAAAAAAGGGACCTCAAAATTACAACATAAAAATTATTAGGATCAATGCACATAATCAGTATGACTCAATATAACATGTCTGTCAGTTGTTCTACTTGTACTGTGTATATGTGCTTCGTGTGTGTATGTGAGTTTAGATAACTGGGTACATGTGTGTGTTTGTATGTTTATATATATGTCATGTCATGTGTAGCCTATGTGTGTATGTGTATGTGTATTGTATATCTATAAACAAAATAATTGGGAAATTTGAAGTGGTTCCTACTTCATACTGCAATAAAATAATCATTTTTGCATGTGTCTCCGTAGCAACACACACAACTCCTTTATAAATCATTCAATTTAAGTATATTTTCACATTCAAGTTCTAATCCTGAAGATTTAAGAAGTTACCGTGACTACGCGAGCGAGGGAAAACTCAATAAAACATTATTTGCAGAAAAGAATAAAAGACAAAACAAAAGGCTAAATCATCAGTTACCATGTTGCCAACAAGCTCACCTGGTTCACATGTGGGCCATGTCTGACAATAACATCATATCCACTCAGGATGCCGTTTATCTTATCATCTGGGGGCGGTTTCCAACTGATCACCAGCCAAGACTCATTCAGCTGCATGGTGACATTTCGGGGATACACTGATGGCACTGAGAATGAAAAAAAAAGAGAAATTACGACATCATCGAAAGCGATCAAAATAATCCAAAGGCTTCGTATAAAGCAGAAATTGGAAAAGGGAAAGTAATGCCGCCATTCCATTGGAATCTTTGATGGCAGTTTGGTATGTGGTCACTTCCTGGCACAGCGTATCAAATCTTTCAACTAAAATATCCCCTGTGGTGACTTGAGGAAGGAAATTGAAAGCAGCTCCACCCAGTATACAAACTTTGTGTATTCTCAGTGATACCACTCCTATTTCCTATGTGACCCTTCAGGAAAACAACTGAGATGGAAGTGGATACAACATTTTTCTGAAGGGCACTTGGCATTTGCCTGGCAGGTATTTGTGCAACCCCCGTAAATTCCTACTTCTGCTGCTGCTGCAAGGAGGCTTACATTAAGCACATTTTGGAAAGTAGGCTAATTACATAGTGCTATGGCCCTGAAACCTAAACATCTGCTATGATGGAAAATGAGGCAGGAGCTTAACACGGTTCTTTTTAGAAGTAAATACATACAGTGGTGTTAAAAACAAATAACAACCAGAAACATGTGTATGTGCTTGGATGGATTGAATTCACTTTTTGGACCAGTTTCCCTTGTGTCTGCTGAAAATGCACCCCAAACCAACTGCCATCAGAATTGTTCCATGGTCCCTTAAAGCTGCTGTCATGTGCTCATCGGAAATATCATATTAACCATATCTATGAGTTACGAGCACATGAACGGCCTTCCAAAGTCGTAATTAAGAGTGGGAAATTTCGATGATACCCAGGTTGCCGAGTTGTGACCTTTGCATAACGTTGCAGGCTACAAAATTGTCTGGAAACGGGAGATCAGTGTCAACAATTGACAGTAAAAAAGAATAGACTAACCCCTTATTCTCTGAAACAACAGAAACAGAGACAATGTCAGTTAGGGCTACACACCGGTGCTGCATACATTTTTCCGCTGAAAGACAAATAAGCTCTGTAGTAGATTTGGTGACACAAATCATTCAAGGAAAAACAACATTATTCCGACCAGTGCACTTCAATGCAACAAGTCGTAATTACTACTGCAAAAGGGGAAGAACATTATTTTGGAATGAAAAGCAGCACAAGTGCTTACACACCTCCCTCTGTGGTGTTGTCCTGGATCCACGTGCTGACCGGAGAGGCTCCCACCTCATTGCTGCAAGAGACGCTGATGTTGTACCAAGTCATAGCCTGCAGCCCGGGCACTTCACGCTGGAATGGCGGCACGGTGGCGTTGATAAAGCGCGTGGTCTTCACCTCCCCCTTCCTCCGACTAACTTCTTTGACCTTACAAGGAACAGCGAACGTGTGATGAGGATCAATGTGAGGACACATATTGACAGTATGATTGGTGCAGAAGAGGGGCTTACCCTGATGTTGCATTTCGTCAGCGGGGAGAAACCATCGTGTCCAGGGCTCCAGCTCAACAACAACTTATTGGACCGCCTCTCCACCACAGTAACATCAGACACAGGGCTTGGAAGCACTATAAAAATACCATAAAAACACTTCATAACATTCCCTAACATGAAGGCATATGGTCAGCTTGCAGAGCGTGAAAAACGTTTTGGAATGTCTAATGGCTCCCCAAAGGATCCAGTTTTACCTTTGATGTTGATATTTGCTTCTCTGGAGGTGGTGACACCCTTGGGGTTGTGGGCTTCACAGCTGAACTGAGTGTACTTGTCCACACCTGCAATTGACACATTACAGAGGAAAATGTAGCGTTGCAATGCTGGGTGAATTCAAAACAAACCAATCCCCAGGGTCAAGATAGCGGCGAATATTTTGAGTTGTTTTACTAAAAACAAAAGTACAAGCCACCCAGACACATTCTCACCATGTTCTACATTCTAGGACACACTAACTGATATCTGCCAGGGTCATAGGCGAATCTGAGCAAAAGTGCCATGTCAGCCTCAATGAAAAAACGGTAATATGCCTGAAATTGATACAATAAAGAAAGACATTTGGGGACTGACTCCTTTATTATACCTCAAAAGTTCACACAGCAGTAGCTCGTGCAGTGAGCTCAAAATGAGCCTCTCCAGTGTGATGTACTGTGGCAACAATGCTTTTGCTGGCTAACTTTCCTGGATACACAATTCCAGTCTTTCAACGGCCCAGTTAGAATAGGACTTGGACAGCTACTAAAGAATGTCCCCTTTGTGCTCTGTTTTCCAGTGTCTCTATCTCGGAAACCTTTCCACAAAGCTAATGACAGAACAGCCCATGCTAGACGACTGGAACCAAACTTGGGATGTTTTGTTTACATTCTGGAGCGAGTATCAGGGCCTAGTATGAGGAGTATGTTTGCCCTCCTCTTGGCAGGAGCACCGGGCTTAAGACTGGCACACGCTACAATACATTTTGTTTGCTCAGAGATAGAACCTTACTTTAAAAAACGTCAAACTCAATCCTTTCAAGTTACATTCATGCATAACAGACACCTAAAATAGACTTTGGCTCACGTGGATCAAAAGTAAACAATACAACCGCTGAGTTCTGAGAAAAACTGGCAAATATGTTACATTTACAGCCAAGCTGAGCAAATGTAACAACCACATGCCTCATTTCAAACTGCATGGTAGACAGATGGTTGGGGCATAGTGGGCACAGAGCAGGTCACTGTTATATAATAATACCAAGAGAGCAGAACGATCGAAGGAAAATATCCAAGTTAGTTATTCTCACATTTAAAAGCGTGATCTTAGTGATATTCCTGAAATCTGTCTTTTGAATATTAAGAATTCAGTCGCTGTCAGATTGAAACATTGCTGTATATAGTTTTTTTTATCTTTTCGTGGCTATGGTCAATAAAACATATTAACAGGCACTATGGAATCCAAAGTTGACTGGTTTTCTGTATCAGTATCACAATGTCCCCAATCACACTTGCAGTAAAATCCATACATATGAAGAATACATTCCAAAAAAAAGTGAAAAAGTAGTGTTAAGAGGCATAACAAGTGACAGAGCCAAAGTGAAGCATGTGTTTGCATGCATTCAGCGGTATTTCTGTAAAACAATGATAGTTTCAACATGTCTGTGCTAATAAATCTATACTACAACAGAGAAGTTGTCATACAGTATACATAACATAGTATTCTGCATGTGTGGTTTCATGTATTGATTCCTGGCCAAACATCTATGGTGTAGCATATTTGGTGTATGTAGCACGCACATGGCTCAGTACAAACACATAGTTTTTTAATCATATTTTTGGGAAAAAAGGAAATGAATATAAGTAGAGTCCTCTCATTTCTGCTTTCACTGTACTTGAACTAAGTACATCAAAACAAAAAGCTACAATGCAGTGGGAAAAAAGGATGTGTTGGCTGCTCAAATGGAAACACCCAAAATTATGGGGAGGGAAGCGTTCCATCTTACTGAGCTGCCTGAAATGTCTCGGTTATTTTTATATTCGGGTAGCAAAGATGGTCAGTCTACTTTTTCAGGTTAAAACAAAGCCTATGGCTTTTCACTCTAGTACAATATAGTTTTATTGTTTTCAAAGCTGAATTGCCAAACCAGTGTCCCCCTTAGCACTATAAACTTAATATGTTGTTGTGATAAATGAAATGTGGTTAAGAAGTCTTTCCAACCTAAATGTTATTCTCATCAACTTCTCTGTCTCTTTAAGAATGTATAATGTCCTGATTTCAAACAATATTAATGAAAAGTGTATGACTTTCCAAAAATAAAACCAAGTTATTCATCAGCCCATTTAACAGAAGCACAATATTATATAACATCATGCAATCCAAGCATTAGTGGGAAAAGGGGCCCTATTCTCATAGTATGCATGTGCTGTTAGGCAGAAAAGTACGTTTGACCAATTTTGTTGTGCCAATATTTGGTCCTGCAAAACAACTCTGAGAGCCTGCCAGCCTGGGCGTCCAGCCCCTCCCCACCGGGTAGTGGGCCGTCCTGTGAATGAGGTCTTTGTCCCCGGAGCCAACCCCCGAACAGACTCCCTGTACAACCCCCCCCACACACTTGCTGCCCAGGCCCTTGCACATGCTGGACCAAAGCACAGCTCTGAACCTTTAACCCCTCAGCTTCTGGGCTGTATCAGCACTCGGTGGCTATAGCAGGACTATTTAGCCTGCGGCCAGCTGAAAATGAAGGGTTAGAGCATCCAGAGCAGGGAGGGTATGCTTCTAATAACAAATGTTTGTTTTTAAAAAGAGGGCAGCTGAGGCCATAAAGGGATAGTCCATGCTGAAAAGACGTTGTGCAAAAATTATTGTAGTTTTTTTAAAATTAAATGCTAAATAACTTCAGGATAATTCCAAGTTTATCTTAAAGGTGAAGTAAGCGATATATTTATGTTAATATACGTGTTCAGTCGCTCTATATTCATACAGTGATCACTTATATAGTGTGCACGTTTCATAACTCCTTAACTCCAAAACATAAACTTTTCTGGGATCCCACAACTGATATCCAATCAGAAGAGATAACGCTGCAAACCGGCACATCTCACTGTCGAGCACAGATGGGTGAATGTTTATTTGCCTACAATGGTGGAGCAGGTAAAAATCCTTCCCAATGTCTGTTTTGATGGTTTTTATCATGTTTTATCGCATTTATGGAGGGAGGGGACTGCTAACTGCAGTCACTGACAGGAAGTTAGCTAAAAGAACCATTTCGCTTACAGCACCTTTAAAGTAAGACCACCAGAACTTATCTTCTTACAACTCAGGGGCACTTTACACTGTGAAAACGTGACAGTTTTCCAGTTTTTGGTTTAAAAAAAAACCCCGTTCAGACCAAATGTATCTGACATCTTCACCCGTGCACATGTTTTCAGAGGAAACGGGCCGAAATCGCTGTAGTAGCAGTGTAGCAGCCATGCCAAGCCAATAGTCAGCGGTGACACAGCCTAGTAGATAGCTCTTCCGGTACAATTTGATGCATAAAACCTTACTGTAACCGAAAATTAATGCCACTAACGTTCATAAAGCGGTTGGTGTAAGCTTGGGGTTACAAATATTGTAAAAGACAAGCTTTCTGTCCTCTTATTTCACCGCATTGAACTCGTAAAAACAGAAGACTTGCTGATAGTGAAGGGGCTTCGTGAGCGGATACCTTCCTGTTAGGCGTACTTCAAAATAAAAGTCAACTCACGTGTGTCCAGTGAAATGCTATTAATGTTTAGCCAGTGAAATGCTTTTACTGTGAAGCCGTAGCCTTAGTGCTCCTTTTGTTGAACAGTAACTTAACTGCTGCGCGCTGAACTATGGATAGTGTTTATTAATGTAGAGAGAACCGTGTCCCTGCCCTGGCATAGAAGCTACACACGTTTATTTGGCTAGAAAAACCGGCAGAGCACAAATCTTTCCCCAGACAAAGTGGCCCGCGGTCTCAATAACTTACTAATCGCTTAGACTAAATTGGCGAGTGTTAGGCTATATTTTAGCCCTGCACGTCACTCTCCGCTGATTACAGTGATGGTGCCGTGGAGACACCGTTCATGTTGTCTTCTAACTTTATAACTCGCTTGTGTTGTGGGTATTTTGACAGCAAGTTATAGACTACGCATGTGTGAGGGTGGAACCGTGACGTCAGCGTTATCAGGGGAAATGGTTTCGGTGTTTACAGGAAACCAAAACCGTTAAGTTTTCCAAAAAATCCTCCCTGGGAGGTGATCTCAAAAACCTGCGGTTTCATGTCTGCGTTTGCTGTTTTCCTGTAAATGATATAGTGCAAACGCGGGAATTTTTCCGCGTTTGCACCGTTTCGTGTTGTCGTGTAAAGTGCCCCTCAGCGTGACTTTTATATTAAGTTTAAGGGGCACTTTACACGACAACACGAAACGGTGCAAACGCGGAAAAATTCCCGCGTTTGCACTATATCATTTACAGGAAAACAGCAAACGCAGGCATGAAACCGCAGATTTTTGAGATCACCTCCCAGGGAGGATTTTTTGGAAAACTTAACGGTTTTGGTTTCCTGTAAACACCGAAACCATTTCCCCTGATAACGCTGACGTCACGGCTACACCCTCACACATGCGTAGTCTATAACATTTGCTGTCAAAATACCCACAACACAAGCGAGTTATAAAGTTAGAAGACAACATGAACGGTGTCTCCACGGCACCATCACTGTGATCAGCGGAGAGTGACGTGCAGGGCTAAAATATAGCCTAACACCCGCCAATTTAGTCTAAGCGATTAGTAAGTTATTGAGACCACCGGCCACTTTGTCTGGGGAAAGATTTGTGCTCTGCCGGTTTTTCTAGCCAAATAAACGTGTGTAGCTTCTATGCCAGGGCAGCGACACGGCTCTCTCTACATTAAAAAACACTATCCATAGTTCAGCGCGCAGCGGTTAAGTTACTGTTCAACAAAAAGAGCATTAAGGCTACGGCTTCACAGTAAAAGCATTTCGCTGGCTAAACATTAATAGCATTTCACTGGACACACGTGAGTTGACTTTTATTTTGAAGTACGCCTAACAGGAAGGTATCCGCTCACGAAGCCCCTTCACTATCAGCAAGTCTTCTGTTTTTACGAGTTCAATGCGGTGAAATAAGAGGACAGAAAGCTTGTCTTTTACAATATTTGTAACCCCAACCTTACACCAACCGCTTTATGAACGTTAGTGGCATTAATTTTCGGTTACAGTAAGGTTTTATGCATCAAATTGTACCGGAAGAGCTATCTACTAGGCTGTGTCACCGCTGACTATTGGCTTGGCATGGCTGCTGCACTGCTACTACAGCGATTTCGGCCCGTTTCCTCTGAAAACATGTGCACGGGTGAAGATGTCAGATAAATTTTGTCTGAACGGGGTTTTTTTTTAAACCAAAAACTGGAAAACTGTCACGTTTTCACAGTGTAAAGTGCCCCTAAGAATGAAAAAGACACGTTTACTTTGATGTCAACTTTTAATGTAAAGCTGGAATGATTACTTGATTAATAATATCAAATTATATAATACAATATAATAAAATGTGATAATCGATAAGTCAACTTACTCCATGCTTAGCTTAGCATAAAGGCTGGAAACTGGGGAAATGGCTAGCCAGGCTGTGTTCAAAGGTAATGAAATCGACCTCCAGCACTTTTAAAGGTCACAAGCATTAGTTGCGTTCGCATAAAAACAACAAATGAGCATGTTATAAGTGGTTATGTGGCGGACTGTCTCTTTTCACCAACAACATCCAAGAGCCTTTCTGGCTTGGTTACCTAGCAATTTAGTTAGTTCTATATGCTAGGCTAAGCTAACCACCCGCTGCCTTTCTTTATATGTCCATGGCTGTCTTGAGCTAAATCTTGCTCTTGTGACAGAGAGTGGTATCAGTCATTAATTATGGCCAAAAAGTTGAATAAGTGTATAACAAAAGGTTGTCTTTGGTAAGCATAAACAGCAAGCAGAGCGGTGTCATTAAAAGCACTGACCATGCGTGAATGACCGCTAGTAACCATTCAGCAGGGCAGCAGGAGGCCTCCGGGTGACACTGACCGTGGTGGTAAATCTCATTGCACTAAGCAGAGTACGATGCTGAGGCAGCAGAGACCAGACAGAATAGAAACCAACAACAAAGGCTGAGTGAGCTCCACTCTGCCACCATCATCAACGTACCTTCATCTCTGCTGATGAAGGTTCCCATATTTAGTCACAGGAGGAAGTTAATCAAAGTGAAACAAATTAGTTGGTTTAACAAGCAATGGCTTGTGTGTAAACTTCTTCTTACTACTTTTTAAACAAGAAAAAAAACGAATCCGCAATACAGCCTGATCAAAAATAACTTTTAACGATTGGACACAGATGAAACAAACTTTTTAATTAAAAAAGTGTTTTCAACCAGGGGAAATGATCTCTTCAGCTCCTTTGAAACGTTCCAGACTGTGAAGTGATAAATATCATGTTCCTGTGATAAACTACAAAGCATCTCTTCATCAGCAGCGTCACTCTGATTCCAGGTGTTGTTCAGAGTTATCCGAGTCATAATGGCATCATTCATTGGAAGGTGTGTAAGGTAGAACAGCGAGAAACAACATATCTCTTTACAGCAACAGGAGGGAAGGATTATCGCTGCTGCTAAGTAGATCATCACCAAACAAGTTTTTTCACTGTATGTGTGAGAAAGACAGAGCTGAAGGAAAAGCTGCACTGTGAGATTGTGGTGTCCTACCTGGCACAGAGTAGCTGCTGGGAGAGCTATGCAAGTCACTGTCATGTAAGCCGTTGCGCAGCCAGCGGATTTGGACGGGGTCTGGAGGTCCCACGGCGTGACACGACAGCGTGAAAGGTGTGTTCCTCGTCACGTTCCTGTCCTCCGGTTGATGGAGAAACGTCGGCAGACCTGCGGATCGAGCAAAGTTGTTTGAATGAAAAACGTGGACGAACCTAAAAGCACGCAAATGCATGACGCATCATGTTGAAGCTCACCTTCCACCTCCAGGACGATTGGCTGAGACTCCACTGTTCTGGTGTTGATGCTCATTTTGCAGCGGTACTCCCCAGCATCCACTCGCTGCACTTGGCCAATGCTGCATGTCAGGACATGAGGACACATGTCAATATGTGTTATTAGCAGTGGTGGAGGACGTACTCAAACACTTTACTGAAGTAAAAGTAAAAATAAACTTCAAACATGTACTCTAGCAAAAATAAAAGTAAAGCATTAACCTTTCTACTTGAGTACAAGTAAATAATTACTTGCTATTAAATATTATACAAGAAGAATAAAAAGTAGTTTGCCAAATGTATTTTCTAATGCAACTGTCTACAGTAAGGCCTATCATTCAGTGTGCCCACTGTGTGTACACAGTATACAGTATACCACTGTCTAACACTGTCAAAAAATCTCATATCAATTATTTTAAAGGTTATTGTTCTTATTGTGTCTGTGGTACAGTGCCACTTGGATTAAGGTTCTGCGGAAAGACCGATCATCTTTAATTGAAATCAGTTGGTTCAATGGACCAATCCCCTCTGGCTATTGATTACGATTAAAAAATATATATACATACTGTAAATTGTAATAACCGCAATGTGACGGTAACTTGTAACACAACTCTGTGTAGAAATGTTGTGGAGTAGAAAATATAGATATTTACCATTACTCATGTAACAGAGTAAAAGTCAAAGAATTGACTTAGGTACATTGACAAAACACAACTCCATGCGTCTAGATATACCTGACAGTGGACAGGAGGGTTGTGACACCATCTGTGACGGTCTGGAGCTCGTTGATCAACAGCTGCATGTTTGAGGTCAGGTCCTGGCCGTTCTTCACCCAGACGATGGTGGGCTCCAGCCTGGTGCCTGGGATGTTGATGGAGCAGTTGAACTTGGCCTCGTGGCCCTCTGACAGCTGGATGAGGGCCACGGTGGGCCTGAAGTGCAGCCGCCTGAGGTCATCTGGGCTCAGATAAACCCTCGCCACACGGGCCGGTATCAAAACAGGATCAGAGGTCCTGGGCGGGCGCTGGAACTGGCTCCTCGAATGCTGCTGAGCTGTTTTAGCAAGGAGGAGATGTGAGGCTGTGTTAAATGACTGAGCAGCATAATGGATGAACAATACGGTTCCATGCTTTACATCCCAATGAGCTTTGACGCATAATGATGATACAGATGACAGAATCAAGGTTTTGATATCCAAAGTGACAGAACGTTTACAAAATAAAGTAGCATTCAAAGATCCTGAGTGTGTGACAGTTATTTTTCAGCATCAATGTATCTGTCTTTTCTATAAAATTGTTATTTACTCCACCAACAGGTTGAAATGATAACTTTGAGAAACTTTGAACAATGTAAGGTTTTTGGCATGTAGTGTGTTTTCTTAAAAAAGAGGCACAATTAGTTCAAAGTCTGACCAAAGTGCTGTACAATATACAATACAAAATGACATATAAGATACATGAAAAAAAAAATAAGTTGAGACTCATGCAACAAAAGTGAGTCTTCAGCATCGTATTAAACTGTTGAACTTTACAGGGATTTAGATTCTATTCATTCACACACAGTCATACTGGTGGTGGTACACTACGATAGTAGTTCAATACATAGGCCTACTCAAAATAAAAACCAAAGACTACACTGATGGTGTCAAAGCAATGGCTCTTCAGCTTTTTTTCTTTTTTTTTTGTGTCACCATTCCAGTCCACAGCTGAGTAAGCCATATGTTATGACTAGGTTATAATTAAATCGAAGCCCGAGTAATACACACGTTTAGTGCCATTGAACACATTTAGGATTCATTGCGTTGCTACTTTTAATAAATTTGGAGGACTTTGTGTAAGTCAACAGAACTTTCTAGCGGCGGAGTGTTTACATCTGTTCCAGCTGCAGGGTAGGCTAAATCATGCAGAGCAGCAGAGGAGTGATCTGTTCCCTGCTGTAGGCTACTCAATCGACCTAGGCCTGATATTCCACTTTGATGGACGTGAAGTTAGTGCAGGAAAACAGAAGTAAAAAAAAAAATGAACTCACCGTTGACCGGACTCCCCAAGATAATGGTTGTACAGAGAAACATTCCAAACCAGCCCGGAGTTGTCTTCTTCTCCATGACAGAGTGAGAGCTCTTCACTTGATGCTTTGCGTCCCGCAAATGTCGGGAAAACATCCACGTTTTGTTTTTGTTCAGTTTTTATCTTAAGCGGTTTGTGCGGGACCGGACACTTTAGTACCGACAGTGACCAACATCACCCATTACAGTGTCTTCAACTCAGCCTGTGTGAGGAGATGTTGACCCGAGATCAGATTCCAGCTGGAGGGGGAGAAAAAAAGTTTCACGACGTCATTGGTGGGATCCCATTAAGGCGGGACCGCGTTTGGAAATGCAGATTTACCGAAAACTACAAAAACAATAGATACTAAATGGAGCTGAAGACACTCAACACAACTATTCGTAGCCTATTTAAGGCTACATTATATATATTTCTTTGCTTTTGTTTTTTTCATAGGCCTATATATAGGCCTATTTTTTTGGCAGAAATAAATGTCCTTACAAATGTGCCCTTATCTTACTCTTAGCATTATACACATGTTTGTAGACTAACACCACATTGATAAGCACGGTAGTTGATCTCTTTTATTTTCAATAACAAAAACTCAGGACGTCATAGAAAACAAAAGCCCTAGTGGTGTAGGTATTTTAATTGTCTTCCCAACTACTCCACCACGTGGTCAATTCTAACTAGGCTTTCCATATTACCATGGCTATATTTAATGAATGCATCCAACCCATAGATAGTATATAATAGATCCAACCTCATTGCGATACACTATTTTTTGCAGATACATTAACAACAAAAATGAGATCAACCATCAAGGTTTGGTGTAAACGATGAGATGAAAAGTGTTTGCTCTTTCTCACCACAATGTTAATTTAATTGGCTGTTTGGAGCTTTCAGAGGTGTCACACTATCAGTAGTCAAACTGCACAATGCTATTATGGAATTGTTCATATTTCAATGTTAAGAGCACTTTAAACCTTTATTTAGCACCAATTGAAATACTTGGACATTCTAAATTCAGCGCTATTGGGCGATATTATGTCAACATTTGTATATTGCAAAGCAAGGTCAGTGAAGTATGGTCCCTTGACAGTCTATAAGGGTCACATCAGGGTTACATACAAAAAATCCCCAAAGTGTAGGGGAGAACGGGGTAATCTGAGCCACTTTTTACATTTGCTCCCCTCTAAGGGAGCTAAAATTATTTATCACTCAAATTTACACATTTCCCATTAATTCAGGATGTTTCCTAGAAATGGGCATTAGCAGAATTTGTTCAAGACAAAGGGCAGTGAAAATATGATTGTTTTAAAAAAAAGTTGTCATGTGGCTCACTTTACCCCAGCTGTGGGGTAAACTGATCCACTTACTTTTTCCGCTCTGAAACTACCATAACAATACATATTGTAACAGTAAGAATCCAGAAAGCTAGCCACACATTCCAGAACTAATGTCGGACTAGTAAAAGAATGATGGGGTTTGGTCAATTAAGCAAAGCAACTTTTCTAAACACTCTGAACAAAATCAAATACAACATATTATAATTCAAAAGGTTTTAATAAGATTCAAATGAAAGATAGAATCAGTTAGATTAGAACACAGTCTGGGGGTCAGAACACAGGACCCTTAGAGCCAGCTAGTGTCTGGGGGTCAAATCATAGGAAAATCAGAACCAGCGAGAACAGCCTGGGACTCAGAACACAGGAGAAGACCCAATTGGATTATAACATCAGCCTGTCATACTCTACAACTAGGCCTACTCTACATTCCAGCCCTGAAGGTTACAGGGAAAGATGAGAAGGTGCTCTTTCCGTGTGGTTGCCCCAGGTCGTCTTCCTGGTGTATGATGGCTTTTCTACAATGTGTATGACATTAAAATAAAACATATGTTATGTAATATTACATTAAAATATGTTTCAGACTAAACTTACCTTGTGCCAAATGCTGTGGGGGAAAGTGAGCCACTGTCTCACTTTCCCCCACAGCATTTGGCTCACTTTCCCCCACCACCACAATTTGAGAAAAAACTACCTCTCTTAGCATTTCAGGCTAATCTTCAGTTATCTGCATCACATGGTTTCATATGTTGGTAGTTCATCAACACGTACGATAGAAGTTTTTCTACGTGAATACATTTGCAACATAGGAAAAGACAGCACTGTTTCAAATGAATTCGACTCCACTTTTCCTAACCGACGTCATTGCGCGACGGCGAGTATTGCTGACGTGAGTCACTAGCGTGAAACTACACTATAGCCTATTCTCCGAAAATTGACTACAACAAGCGCTCGTTTGATCCATGCGTTCTTTTCATATTGATTTTAATCAGGTTGTCGCCAACAGAGTGAGAATCACTCCCATATATCCCAATTCACATGTGGAATAAAAATAGGCTACACTTATGTTGATGTTGAAATGAACTGCCCCCAGTAACTTCATTAAATGTGAAGTTGGTATTTTATTCTCTTATAGTGTAAATTATGTGCTACGAAAATAACTATTATGATGTTGGTCTTTTATGAGTTCTTTATTATCTTTATGGGGGATGGGGGGGTGGTATTTTGTTTTAGCCGAGTTAAATCTTCCTCTCTTCTCCTCTACTCTCTTCTGTTTTACCTCTCGTTCATATTCGTGTTGCTTTAAATCTTGCCGCCGTAAAGGATTATGGGATACCACTATCTCCTTTCCTTTCGCATTGGTTGGTCCGGAGTAACCTATGCTAAAAGAGGGTTAAAGGATGAATCGAGGCTCCTTTCCTATGCCTTTCCTAAGCATTTTGAGAATTCGGATCACCTATCTGCTGAGTACTTCCGGGTCATCTCGATAGGAAAGGAAATTTCCTATGCAAAAAAGACTATTCGGATTGGCCCCCGATCTCTCAGTCACCCACTCTGCATGTAATCGTCAAATAAACTTTTCGGGGATCCCGAAACTGATATCCAATCAGAAGAGAGAACGCTACAAACCGGCACTCGTCTCACTGCCGGTGCACACGCAGAGCGACAGATCAGTGAATGGGTATGCGCCTACAATGGCGGAGCAGGTAAAAATCCTTCCCAATGTCTGTTTTGATGGTTTTTATCATGTTTTATCACACTTACTTATCGGAGCTGATGCTAGATAACTCGCTGCTTGAAGACCGCAGTGCATTGGTGACGTGGGGGCGAGGGAAGGGACTGCTAACTGCAGTCAGTGACAGGAAGTTAGCTAAACTGACCATTCCGCTTACTGAACCTTTAACTTTAACTTTTCCCTTTTCCCTTTTTTTTTTTTTTTTTTTAACCTTTATTTTACCAGGCAAAATTGCTTGAGGTCAAATGACCTCTTTTCCGAGCAAGGCCTGGCCAAAATGGCAGCAGTTGAAAAGTTGAGATTGTTCTGGAGCTCCTTTCTGTAGATTTGTGGGACTATTATCTGGAGTGATGGCTCCATTCTATTTAGGTTTACGAGCTCTGGGAACACTGGGAACTGGAAATCAGTGTCATTACATAAACTGGTGCTTTACTTTTTTATGACCACTTAACATGTCTCCTGTGTATAAGGCCTACTTGCAGGTTAAACTCTTAAATAGAATGTAGAATTCTCTCCAAGAGTGCTGAATGAAACTGATACATGTGAACAGGACAGATGCCTACAAGTAAATAATTTCTTCAAAATCCAGCACAATTGTTTCTCCTCAGTTTCTCTTGTCCAATTGTCCTGTTAACATTTTAAAATAGTTTATTTTTTTCAGGTGAGCTCTTCCTCCTCTTTCAGGTGATGGCTCTGCCACGGTGTGGCAGCGTTCCTCACTCCTGTGTCGGATCCTTTATTAGTGGGCTCTGATTTGCTCTTGATTGCATCTTCGGAGCAGTAGGCCTTCATACGATGAACACTGGCCTTGTTTTTACAGCAGCCCATGGCACTCATGAGCTGATATCCATCCTTCCTGAAAGCCTTGGTGAAAATAGCGTAGAGAAATGGATTGGCACAAGAATTGATGGGGAAGAAGAGGACCAGGAGGATCTTGGAGTTGGTCACTGTGATGAGGGGGACCTTGAATGCGGCCGAGATGGCGAAGAAGGAGATGGGCGCCATGCAGAGGAAATCGGTGAAGATGAGCACAGCCATGCGCTTGGCCATCTTGGTGTCGGCGCTTCTTCGATGGAACTCGGGGTTCCTGACCGCCAGGAAGATGAGCACGTAGCAGACGCACACCACAACGAAGGCGCCCACGTTGAAGAGCAGGATAATGATGATGAAGGCCTGAGCCAGAGAAGATTCAATGTCCATGGGTAAGCACACGCTGACTTTGGCGTAGCTGCTCACGCCAACCAGGGGCAGCATCCCCATCCCCAAGCAGAAGAACCAACCGGCGGCCATTATACTGGCTGCCTGTGTCAGAACAAGATGGCGCTCTACCTGCAGAGCATTGGTGATGGTGTGCCAGCGCTCCAGGGTGATGGTGCACAGTGTGAAGACCGACAGTTCACCTCCAAACACAGACAAGAAGCCCGCGGCGCTACAGCCAGGCCCCGTCTGCCATTCAATAGCATGCTGGCTATAGTGACCATGTGTGCGCAGGTCTACCGTCGCTATCATCAGAAGGTAGATCCCAATGCAGAGGTCCGCGAAAGCCAGGTGGCACATGAGGAAGCGGGGCACGGTCAGCTTGTTCCGGCTGGTAAGGGAGACCAGGAGCACCGTCAGGTTACCTGTGATGGCCAGAATGTTGATGAACCAAATGGCCACTCGGAGAAAACTGAAGCCTGCAATGTCCTCGCAGAGATTGAAAGCGTCTGCTTCGGGAGTGCAAACCAAACTTGGTCTGTTGTGACAGAAGTCCAATTCTGGATAGTGGAAATTCAGGTCTCCATAGCCTCCGTCCCCCAAAGCCATATCAAAGTCTGAAAGAAATGGCATGTCCATTAGTGTCCTATCCTCGGAACCTCCAATCGCATTCTGGACCCTTTGTTCAGGAGACAAAATTGTCCTGGTTAGTTCATCTGAAGTTAAAGAGTAAGGCTCATTTATGCTCCCATTTCGTGCGTATATAGACGGAATGGACATTAAGCAAAACAACCGCTAGTCAAACAATGACGAAAGTGTAACCACTCAAGCAATAGCAACATAGTCATAGCGATTAAAGAGGCAAAACTGGAGGCTGTATTGTAGACAGCGGGGTCTGTGAAGACATTACTATCACGATGAGTCAAACACTAGTCTCGCACGGACCTCAATTTATCTTTGCTGCCGTCAGCCTGCCGTCTAGCTGACGTTCAATTCTCGTCTGATCCCCGCCCTTGCTGATCTGTAAGTTGTCTGCCCCTGTGCCCCGGCCATGTAACATCATATGTTATTTCAGGCCATTTTACAAAGTATTCTCCGTGTGTTTTTCAACGTATACAGTCTATGCTTCAAACCAGAGCCGCTGAAAGTTTGAACAGTTGGCTACACACATTTTCGGCGGTACTGCACGTTCTGTCCGTTTGGTATGCATCCGCAAGCTTGCAGGATACGTGCAGAAATACGGACGGAATGTACTGTGGAAGAAGTTTTTTGTTGCAGAAAACTTCACTATAGTCCAAAATTAAAACAAATCTTTACTTAGTTTCAGAAGACAATACAGATGATTATGGTCAGCATTCATGCATGGAGAGAGGACCAGAGCATCCTACTCAGAGCAATGCCAGGGTCTTGACTGAGTTGTATACACAAAATGAGCTGCTTTATACAGAATGGTTGACATGGTCAGATAGGTAGAATAACAATGGAACAATCAAGTTTGGTTCTTGATTACATCAATGCTAATCTGAATCTGGGGGCTTCCAGGATGGCTCACACCTAGGTTGTCATCCCAATCAGACTGATTTAATTACAATAGAAACTCCAGACAGGATACACCAGTAGTTAAGATGAGAGGAAATACACTTCATGCAATGATCAAATAATGAATGTAGAGACTTGAGTAGAATTAAACTAATCAATATAAAATTGGCTTCCACAGTATGCAGGGTACAGTCAGAGTGCCCATTCCGTATCAAGCCCAAACCACAGCGAGTTCTACCAGCATCCAATGCGGAAGTGACAACAATTGCAGTTCACCGAGTGGCCACTAAGGGCAGGTTTCAAAACATAGCAATTTCTCATTGACTCCCATGTTAAATATGCCGTTTTCACAGCATTATTAAAACCTATTTAAGGTCTGGTACGAAAAATCATTCTAGTCTGTATGTTTAGGTCATATCTCCATGACAACACTGAGGGGGGTGAATTTATTTTCTATCATTCTAGTTTTTATTCTATTGGAGGTTAAAAATGATGAATAATTAGGGGCGCGGTCTCTTGAGTGACAGCTAGCCGCCCGCTGGCCCTAACTTCGCCTCGGAGGTGTACGTCAGCTAGATGGGCGTATCTCCCTCCACTTAACGTCACGTCAATGCCCTTTTTCGGTAAGTAGAAATGAGGCGGAGTAAAAATCTGACAAGATGGCAAAGCGCATAGATGATTGGATGCAGTTGGTATAACTGAGGTCAGCCCGGATGCTCCATCCATTTTATATACTATCTATGGTCCGTATCCGTTTGCATATCTAACGTAGAGCATAAATGAGCCAAAGAATGGAGAGGTAATAAGATCAGTAATACAGGCTTCAAAATCTTTTTTTCAAGTCATTGCACGCAGGGCTTAAACAACAACCTTTCATTCACTATAGCAAGACTAAACAGTTTAATTTAACCTACACAAAAGCAGCTCTTTGTTTTACCTTGCTGATGGGTCACTCTCATCACAGTATGTAGATGAGACATTATCCCATGCAGGATTACTGGGAAAGTCCCTGAATAAAAGAAGGGAAAATCATTTGGAAATATGACACCAGAATTTAATGTATTAATTATTATTGGCTTTTACATATCAGGCACACATTCACATCTGTGAAATGATAGTTATTATAATGTAAATTGAGTTCATAATGTGTTCCAATATTGTTTGGTTAGACTCTGATAAGCATATTTGTAAGTTCTCTGAATAGGATTCTTCTCATGCTGTGCATTACTATAAGAGCAGTGAGTGAGAATCCATGTACAAAACCACCCTTGATCAACCTGTAAAATGTGCAGCATGCGTCACCTATGGGTGTTCCAGCTGAGCAGTGCCCAACAGTGGCTGTTGTAGGTGAGATGGGCCTCTCGTAGGCTCCACAGCCCCTGCAGAGGAGGAAGACTCTTCAAGGCGTACGCTGACTGGGCGAACAACACCAGAAGTGACTCCAGCCCATGCGATGGTAACTTATTGAGAGCTGTCGCAGAGACGTCCCTGCGAAACAACATAGACAACAATGTGATCGCAAAGGGGTTGTGAAGGCCCCCTTTGTGACCATTGTTGTGGTTGAACCCTGCCTCAGAGCACCACGTCTATCATAATCCCCGATTCAGTCAGCTGAAGTGCATACTTTACATTGGTATTTACCTATTGTAAAAGTACATGAGAAGCCATTGAATTGAAGGCAATGAATTTATCAGCACCATGAAAAGCATTTCTACAATTTGAACGGTCACTTTGACAAACATCATTCTTTCTCTCCGGAATAAATCAGAGCAAATAAACAGTTGCATTAAATGACTTTAAAAAGGGTGTTTAAACATCACTTACAAAACGCCAGGACCTGTGGCACCTTTGAAAGCGTCTCTGTGGATCACCTCCAGGTTTCGATTATTCTTCAATATCCTGAAATCATGAATCATAAAAATGCAGATTAATGAAGGAAAAGCTGCGAGAGCAGAAACTTGGTGATCAGAAAAAGTAAAATTTGGGAAAAAGCATACAGCTTGTCTATCTTGGTCCCGTTGAAGGCATGGTTGTGTATTTCTCTGATGCCATTGTTGTACAGGTTCCTGCAATCATTTTGCGAGATAGTCGTGATGATTTAAAGGTGAAAAATAAACTCGATGACAAATTCATTTTAAAGGAAGTGTTAGTGCAACACTTACATTGTGATGTATTCTTTCGTTGTTCCTATGAAAGCATTTGGAGGCATTTCCAGTAGATAAAGGTTGTCATTGATGTCCCTGCAATAGCACAACAGCTCATATCGATGCAATGTGTTTATGGTGATGTGCCTTTTGTTTGTAATCGTCATGAGTCTCTGAAACTTTTGAAAGGGATGAACTTACAAGATAAACTCATATTCAAGGGAATTGATCGAGGTAATGTCAGGAAACATTGTTATCCCAGTATTTGAAATGCTCCTGTTAATGTAAAGGAAAATATGTCACTGTGTGATATATTGTGGAACTTTTAATGTAAACCATATGTATAGTTGAATGTATTCTTACTAGAATTAAATGCAAAGAAAATAGTGTTTCTTTGTATCAGTATAAGTTTAACAGAAGTTCCTGTGTGTTTGATGTTGAATAGAAATGGTAGATTCAGTTATTTATGAAGTATACTGGATTTAAAAACAGACAGGGTGCTGCTGCTGCCTAACATGTACATTAATCTTAAAATATGATATGTATTCAAATTGTGTATTTTGAAGACTCTCACAAGTAATGTAGTTTGGGCAGGTTGTTAAATGTCCTTCTGCCGATGTACAGGAGACTCCTCGTGTTCTGGATTGAGCTGCAAAAGCAAAGTAAAAAACATCAGTTGACACTTAACTGCATTACAGTTACCCTGACTGTATTGATTTCAAAATACTTCCTGAAATGACTCACATTTCAGAGAGGTTGAGAAGATTATTAAATGCTAATGTCTCAATGGTTTCCAGGGTTACACTTTGAGCGATTTCACTGAGCACAGACCAGAAACACAGAAGTTAAAAATCATCCAAAGAACATTTACTTTTACATGTGACACTGAAAGGAAGGACAGACTGCTGTTTGGTGTCTGGAGAGGGATACAAACATGTTATGTGATAATATACACAACCCCACTCTTACTCTATTCCATAGTAGACCTTAGAGCATTGGCATTTTATCAGTTTTATCACATTGTAAATATACTAGTAATTGAACATTGAATCATGATAGCCTCGCATTGGTTGACTCAATGATCCAGTGAATTATAAGGGGAGATAAGATCACTGAACACAGGAAAACATTTGGATTGCTAACTTTCATTTCAGTTATAAGGCGAAATGTCCTATGATTATTTAAGTCAGTGGAGTAAAGTTGACACTTACATCCTCTGGACTCCTTTCAACCCCTCAAAGGAATGGCTTGAAATAGTGCGCAATGACAAGTGGTAGAAAAACCTGAAAACACATTATAAAGAGACATGTTTAATTTCAAAATATCTGATAACCAAAGGCATCTTAATCAAATTATCTTAAAGCACCAGGGCAGAAAGGCCCCTATTATTAAAGCAAATGTTTAAATTATGCTGCATAGTGAATATTTGTCTAGGAAATATTGTTGCTTTAAATCTTATTTGCTATATGAGCAAAGCACACTGATTCACTTACACTAACTTTACCACTTAGGTGAAGTTTCAGCCTATCCAGTCACACTGATCATTTGTCTCGTTGCGAATATTTAGAGACATTTATTTTGTGGTTCACTGTATTGCACATTGGCTGGGCACACAAAGCCCTCCTGACTCAAATGTTAATTTTGTATGATTAGAAAAGAAAGGAAAACACTTAAAAATATTGTTAGTTTCATCATATGACAGAAGGCAAAGTTCCTGAAGTGTGCGTGAGGCAGTCCTGGTGTCGTTTGATTCATTCATGGAGAAGCTGGCCTCGGTATTCCTTATCAGGAGAGACTCAAGGTTCTGTGATTTACCAGAGGAGAGGTCAAGATTCAACACCTTGAAGGTTTTGTGAGTGTCTGCCGATTAACTCGAAAGCTGAGCTCTGACGCCCAGAAACCGTAAAGACTAAGAGGATGCACTCTGCGCTTGACCCTGTGAGATCAACTTGACATTTTCCTCCCAGGTAATCAAGTTGCGCACACATGCAGGGCCCTCTGTTTCCCAACAATAGAGAGACTTGCTGTCATCTTTTCACTAGATGTGGCGAAGCATGAAATATAAACAGTAATCAGAAGCCAATGTCATTCAGTCTGCAATAAAGGTCCACCCATATGTTTCACTTTTATGTGGATTAAATTATATTGCAAGTTTAGAAAGTGGTGCTCATGCACAGAATTGAAAGGCCAAACAAATTTAATTGAATGAAAAATATAACAGAGATCAGTCTACTTGTCTATGTTGATGGTTCTAGATGGTTCTGGATGACTCCACCTGAAGAAATGGTTTACGTTACAAAGCAATCTAATTTTTCTTTTGCAAAATCAATTTGGAGATGATACAAATTATTGAGCTGTTCTTATAATGGTTTGGGGATATAAAAAAACATGATGAGAAACAAATACTATCTAGCAAGAAAGACTGAGCATATAAAATGGTTTTGGACTACATTAAGAGTCCATACTGTACATGAGAGCTTCACAAATATTTTCAGAAACTCCAAACATAGATGGACACAACGCCGATGTGATCATTTTTCTGTTGACTATAATTGTGAAATATTTTGTCAATGGCGAGACATGCATTGGCTACAAAATGCTTAGCATGATTAAAACAAAATGTATTTAAACTGACACATGATCTGCTTTATACATGTCAGTTATCATTCCTGCACCAAAGCTTGGCCACTTCACACACATATTTCTTTGTAACTTGGCGAAAGTGCATGAATCCAAAAAATGTATCTACAGTGTAGGTTTAAATAGACTATTGTAAGGCGGAGGGAATTAAATTCTAAATACCAGGTCGGAGGAGAAGGCAAAGGGTAATACAACACATCGTGTGATTTAAGCCAAGTGAATAGTAAAAGTGTATTTCCACGTGTAACCAGGTGAGTGCGATCGAGGTGGATCGTCGCTTAATGCGTAAATACGCACGGAACAGTCTTGGTAAAAGCTTTATCGGAGAGGTTAGTTGCGTAAATAAACACATGAATTACGTCTAATACAGACTGATTACAATGTCAAATGCATTAAAAGACATACGCCATTTGATCCGCTATTGACCACTCTTCAATGAACTACTTCAGTCACCAAACATTGATCCTTTCATGCATGCACCACCTCGCTGTCTTTACCAGAATAGTCAAAAAGGTGAACTTACAGTCTCTTATCTCTGTGGTCCCTCGTCAGAACCGACCCTTCTGTCACATTGTTGCATCGGATTGTGTTGGAAAAGCATCGGCAGATCCTCGGGCACACCGAACCCGAAGTGCACTTACATCCATAGAAGACTAAAACAGTCAGAAACAAGAGCGTTGGCAGCGATGTCCACATCGTTGAGTAGTCTGAAAACCGCCCGAAACACACACACACACACACACACACACACACACACGGGAGCCGGGATGTCCACAACCGGCAGTCCAAACAGCTACGCGTTTAGAAAAGTGACCCTTTAAAGTCTCTTTAACCGTACTCTTTTTTGTGTAGCCTACCTAAAAGTGTTACCATGGTTCTAAACATTTTTGTCAGGCTACATCCAATCAATTGAACTCCCACTTCCCCATTTGATCTTATTATATTGACTATGGTTGAATGTGCATGGCCTATGTGCCTTCAAGGGTTCAGCCATCTGGAGCAATTTGGGGTTAAGTGTCTTGTCCAAGGAAGAACAATTTGACATGTGGACAGGAGGAGCTTCAGTTGTCGCCTGCTGGAGAGTAGTTTGAGGTATTTCAAGGACCTGACACGTCATTCACATTCTGATAATTGTGTGCAAAGCTTATAGGGATGATGAAAATATGTTCTTCCCTTAGTGGCCAAGCAAGCTCACACCAGCAGTATGCAGGTCTGAGAGAGAGGAGTCAGAACACAGAAGAAGATGGAGCTGCACTGTAAAGACAGTAAATTAGATAAATGATTCTCCATTGACTGCTTGAGATACAAATGCTGTAGGAAACCCTACATCCAAAGGTATGACATTTGCCTGTCCATGCCTGTATTTAACTTTGATTTTAGTAGGCTACTGCTATTATCTTTTCACACACCAAGTTTGTGTTTTTAGACCTTAATATGTTCCTAAACAACTTTAATATTTAGATTTGAGCTCTCACGTTTAATAACAATTGGTTGAACTTGTTACAAAGGCACGTCTATAGCGCAATAACAGTCTCAATGAAACCTTACCAAAGCAATTAGCTCCTAAGGCCACAGATAAGATCACTCCAGGATGTTTAAAAATACACAATGCATAATCATCATAAGAGTAGGGAAGATTATCTCTGTGTTTTGTCTGGAAGTGTTCCATTTAGCTCATATTCCATTTTGCTCATATTTTTACTGTTGCCATTTTTCTCTATATGCTGTAAGATGATGCCCAATAACTTGTAGGTTTGATAGTCTGCTGTATGATATGTCTGCAATAGGTGTTCATGTCTACAAAAACACTACAAGCTTCTTAAGGCTAATATACTTTTGTGATTTTCAGAATCAGATGTAGCCCTAGCAGCATGCATCACCCTTTATTGAAGAGGAAAGTAAGGGAGTAAGATATATTTGTTGTGTTTCAAGCGCCACCCTTTCCTTTGATTACATTTGGTTAACTCTAATGTCTGTAATTGCTGTGTATTTAGGGATCATTAAAATGAAGATTCCTGCTGGCATACACGTTAAAAGCCAAGTCAATGTCCCTCCGGAGGACAGTGTGACCCAAAGTCAAACGTCAACTGTATCTGGTTTGGCGCCATGCATGTTCTTGATAAGGCAACATTGCATAGCCTTGATGAATTCAAAGTGATTTATCAAGCATTAATACGGAAAAACTAGCCCATATTCCTTCCTGACATTGAAAATATGGCACTTTACCCTGCAGAGTTGATGAAAACCTCAGGTAAAAACAAGGCATTTCTGTGTAATTTCAAACAGGCTGACGAAACTTGCAGGACAGATAAAACCTCATATTAAGACAAACATGTGAGGAAGGATCTAATCCACGACTGTGAAAAAAAACTTAAATAAAATAATAAGGCTTTTAGATTTTTCAAAAATGAACAAGTTATCGACTTTCTTTGCTGGGCCTATGGTTTAGCTAATGCTAAAGTTTTGATTGGAATAAAAAAAAAAACACTGCATAAGCAAGGAAAAGTCCAAGCATGACTGCTGGCAGTGTCTGCTGTTTCATATCAACTGGATGGCGACAAAGAAGCAGCGAAGCAACATCAGGGACCATAAAACAGTGGTCGGCTTTGTAAACCTACTGTTTAAAATTAGGACTACGAGTAGCCTAATGTTAAAGCAAAGCAAAGAGCCTGTGGTATTATAGGACACATTTCAGAATTTTCTTTTCATTACAGGAAATAGCCTATATAGTCCTGAATAAATAGGCTACATTTATTTTACTAAATAGATTTTATTTTAACTCTTACTTTAGATCATAGGCATATTGGTAATGCACCTTCAGCCATCCGAAATGTCATCACAAAACACAATAGAGTCTAAAGCGAATAGCATACTTCTGTTCTTATCCAGTATGCCTACATTTTGTAATACAACTGTTTCCGATGGCACCGAAAGGCAGCATTTCGGAGGAAGCATGGTTGTTGCCTTGATTAGTTGCATTCACAATCTGACCTGCAGTCGGTTTTTGAAACTCCTCCCTAGCGGTGATAGCCATTTCTGGCTACGAGCAGAACCGATTGTAGGTCAGTTCTTACAGAGCGTGTCGTTCAGGGAGAGAAAGCCAGGAAGTCAGAACTTGCCACAAGCTTCTACCGCAGTCGAAACTTGCAGACGTAAACAGCAGACATACAGTTGGACATTTAGAAACTCGGACCGAACAAATTGAGCAAGCTGGTAACTGACCATGGACAAGCTTCGTCGTGTGTTAAGCGGCCAAGAGGAAAATGAAGAGTTGGGTCTGACTCAGGTATGACAGTGTACGCTGCTAATGCTAATGTTGTGTAAATGGTTAAAACTGAATAAAACAAGAGCACTGCGCTAGTTTGGTTTCTTGCACGTTACACAACGTTTCTGTTCAGATACTGGCTAGTAATATTTTTTCTTTCCTTTTCAAAGAGTGCAAAGCCGTTATAAACTGTGAGACTAAGCTAAATGTCAGTTTACACAGTTAGCTGTCACTTTCTCTTGACGTTAGCTAGCTAACATACAGTTAGCCGGAGAGTTTCATTATCGTGCTAATGTTTAGCCCGGTTTTACGTTAGCTATCACATTCTTCTGTCAGCATGTAATACAATGCATTTGTTTGTGTATTCTATACTTTACACGCCTTCACGATGAGGAGGAATTGAGGTAAGGTGTTGACTTGAACTTTTTTTAAATTTTCTTTACAACGTGATGATTGTTTCTAACTTTAATTTCACTGTGGCACACCACAGTCCATGTTTGTAGTTCTGCATTTATTTGCATAGTACATTCTCTACAGTGTGGTTTTATTGGTCAATTTGCACAAGTTAAGTGTAGCCTACTACTCTGACTTTATCTAAGGTCCTGTGCTGTGTGTGTTTGTGTTTGAATATAATACTTTTTCTGGTTGTCATGTGCCTGGATTTAGCCAACATGGTTGAATCATCAGTAGGAAGCCTGCTGGTCTCTCTGAAGGTCATTAAGTCTGGGTTGTGAGTTGTGACATCCTCCCATTGTTCCCACCAGGTCCTTGATTCCAGCTCTCTCAGCTACAGCACCAGGGTGAAATGGTTCGTCATATGCTTTGCCGGTGGCATCCTGTGTTCGATACTCGTGAGTGTGTCTGCCTTTTTTCATGTGTTAAAGGCAGCTTTCCCGTCAGACTTTATACTGACAACATTAGGAATGCAGAGAATGCAAAGCGTACATAACACTGTTAAAACTGTAAGCAAGCATTGGTCTAAGTTAGTGTTTCCTCTGCTGTGTTTGGTTTGTACACACACTATATTAAATGCTCAAGTTGTTCAAGTCACTCAACCCCATTGCCATCAAGACAAATTCCGGTTTCTCTGGTGCTTGCAGAGTGAAGTGATTGACACATGTCGCTTCTTCTTAATTAATATGTAAAGGTAGAGTTTGAAGCTTGTGGTTCAAATGACAGGAAGTGTTGTCACAGGCGTCACTTGCTGACACTCTGTAGCCTACGCAGAGTGATAATTCAGAATGACAGAGCATGCAACACTATCTCTATCGCAGTGACCTACACTAAGTGCAGGTCACTGCGAATTTGTCAACAAACAAAACAGAATCTGAAAATATATCTCTCTCTTCCGTTCATAATATAACCATACCAATGATACCATACATAAAACTATGTGCACTTAAATCACGCTCTTTTTCTTAAGAAATGTACAGAATTTCTTGTTAGTGGATTACTGGATTATAATGCCATCCACCAGGCGTGATTCCTAAACAAAGTCGTATGGTATTTTGGCACTAGGGGGAGCCCTTTCTGTTTATATAAAAACATACGAGAGTCCACAGAATTTCTTGCATTTTGTTTTTGTTTTGTTTTTTTCCCAAGAAAAAGAATAGGCCTTACGTTTTAATAACATACTGTATCATTTAAGCTTTTTGCTAAGACTTTTCCTTTTTGTCTTTTACCCCTCAATTAAAATGTTTTGACATTTTGTCTATCTGACGGAGACTCATTTGCACTTTTCCCAGGGTTCAGCACTGCTGTTCCTGCCCAATGGAATCAAGCTTTTCGCCGTCTTCTACACACTAGGGAATATCGCTGCTCTTTCCAGGTAAGAGACCCTTCTGTTTGGCTCAATTTGGCACGTCCAAGATGTTTAACGGCTTGATATATTTCCCTGAGCCTTATGATGGACTCACCCAAAGCAGTACAACAAAGGATGTGCATCAGGCTCATACGCTTTGGCACAGCTATGCGTTTTTCTAAGGTTCGCTTCTAGGCTGTTGACGTGTACAAATACTGAAGTCCTTCCTATAATTGATTGACCCTCTACCCGCTAAGAATCTGGATCTCAGTGCGTGAGGAATCAATGAGATGTTTCCATTCTGATGTATTGATGAAAAACACTAACAGTAGAGATTACTGGTTCTACTCCAGACTATATACATAATATACAATATTTAATGTTGACAGAAAAGGTTTATTATAATCTCGCTTATAATGCAACTTAATTCTGTTGCACTGCAGCTTCATTGCATGTCGCTTTTAAGCCAGAATGAAATGATTAGTGATAAAGAGACATTGGTCAAACACATACAGATTTGCTGTCCGTGTCTCTTTGTTTTGCTGTCGGTCTCTTTCTTTGCCAGTATTCATAGGACCTCCTGGCCCTGTGCCCTAGTAATACTGTTACACTGTCAGTCTAACGGTTAAGTAAGATTAGAATTTCATCTTCACTGGATATCAGCTTCCCACTGGATTTTACAACGTTATTGATTATTTAATCTCGATAATCCAGGTTCTGAATATAATCATGATGTCTTTGACTTCTTTGATGGACAGTGAACCATTGATAAGGGTTTTATTTGTGTAGACAGGGCAGTGTCTATTTTCCGGTATCATATGTCCAGAAGGTTTAAATGTGTCAAGAAACTGGGTCACATCGATGCTATTGTTGCCCAGGTAACCCATCAAGAGGGTGTCACATTTTTAAGGATCTTAAACCAGTTTTCAATTTCACTCAATAATATATTTTGTCTTGTTACTAGCAAGAGGCATGCTTTAAATCAAACTTTAGCTGACTGTTGAGTCAAAGTTATATTTATAAAGAGATTTCCTAGACATTAAACAACACTGTAAAGTCATGACATTAACAATGTTGTGACCCGTCTCCTCCATCGACAGTAGCTGTGTGTGCCTGGACCTCATAAGTGTCTCTGTCACATTAATTAGTTCAAAAAAATCATCCATCGCTCTCAGCAGACCAGTAGAAAAGGGTTTTGCTTCAACACGGACTGCTCTGGTGTCTCATCTAACAGATGTGACACTACACAGACTCCCTCTACCCACTCAGCTCTGAGCCTCGTCAGCGAGGAAAGCCTCTGTCTTGTTACATTCGCTGACGTCACACATGCATCATGCAGGAGGTTTTGAATGTGTCAACATGGTGTCGGGCATGAAATATTAACCCACTAATGATTGCAGCACATAGTGTAAAATTTAATTTTGGTGGCCACACAATTCCAGTGTCTTTGTGTGCATGTTCACTCAAATTAAAACTATTTTGAAATCAACCTAGGCCTAGTAAAAAAAATGTTGACGTAAATAAATGAGGGAACACATATATCTGGGCCCCAAAAGAAACCAATACATTTTAAACACGCATATTCGCAGACTTGGCTGCACTGTTTGATAGGTGATCACTGGGAAAAGCAATTCAAACACACCACAGTGGTATATGCTTAGCACCTGAAAAATAACACAATCATTTCGCCGCATTTTACTGATGTTTGATGAATGTGTAACTTATCAGTTTCACATGTGTTCCTTCTAAAGCACCTGCTTCCTAATGGGACCACTAAAACAGCTGAAGAGGATGTTTGAACCAACAAGACTGATAGCCACCATCGTTATGTTGGTAAATATTATCCTTATTCTGAATCCTCCTGGACTTGAGACCGCAATGAGTTTACATCGTATCTGCTTTCACCTGCTCTGGAGTGTGTGAAAGATCTGTTGCTTCCAGACTTTGGATTAGAAGGCAAGGGTCAATTGAAGACACACAGCTTGTGTTCAAGAAGGATAGAGAAGATCAGGCAGTTGAGCTTGAACAACAAATGTCTGTGTAACACTATTGATTATTTCCTTCCTTTAGTGGCTCTGTTTGGTTTGATTTTTACATTTCCTGTAAAATACTGAAACTATTCCTTCTTTCTCCAGCTGTGCCTTGTCCTAACACTTTGTGCAGTGTTTTGGGTAAGTGGATAATGCATAATTTTTAAGGCAGTTTCAGTATTTATTTTTTTGAGTGCTGTGTTATGAGGAAAAAAAACATTTTGTATTTCAATTTACAGTGGCATAAAAAAGGGCTGGCTATCATCTTCTGCATTCTGCAGTTTTTGGCAATGACATGGTAAGTGTGACCTGAGAGTCTTATCAATCTCCCCACTGTAGTACAGTTGGCAATTCATTTATTCACCTCTCTCACCTACTCAGATAAAGCCCTCTATCTACCACAGAGTTCTCTGCTCCAGCTGCTTTGGCTTGGATTAAATGTCAGTGAGTGGTCACTGAGTTAATACCGCTGCTGATACTTTAAGATGATTTGCACCATTGGCACGTGCGTTGCCGAAACTATGAATAGTCAAACTAACACCTTGGTTACAGCCCATTCAACCACACTACACATACAATTTGTATATTGTGTCAGAGTAGCATATCGATATAGTCCTATAAAGAGTCAGTCATTATCATTCTATACAAGTGTAATTTAATGCATATAAAATTCACATGCGATGCAAAACTTTGATCAGATCTATTTGCCTGAGTTTCTACCAAACAGTCTCCAACATGTGCTTGACATACCTGTTGAGTCAGCAATGTTGTAAGAAGACTGGTAGGCATGGTTGCCAGGCATCACATTAGGTCAGTATATTTCTGGCCTGTATAGGAAGAAGTGATGCCAGGATCAGCCTGGACCTACTTAGAGAGACAAGACAGCTGTTGTCAACTGTGTTTAACACACAAGACAAAGTCTCCTACCTCCTACCTGAGGCGTCATTACTACTATGACAGGTGAATGGTGCATGGTCATCCCTGTGTCCTTTTATCAGTGACAATTTGTATACGGATAAAATGACGGCGTGACTTGCATACTTGTCTTGTGCTACATGCCTGTTATATAAGATAACACATGGCTGTGTGTCTGGCCTCTCCGGTCAAGATTTCACTGCTGCGGGCTTCATTTGGCCAGCTTCACTCTTGCTGTGCACTTTGAGGTGTGTGTGTAAATTAGAAAGTGCATCTATTGTTGCTGCTACCTTCATCATAACACATTTGCAGATTGCAGTAGCCAACAACTTTTTTGTTACTTAATCTGCTTTACTGAACTTCTCATGTCGGACTGTTGGTTTGACAGAACAAGACATCGCCCTAGTGTTCATACTAAACGTCATTCTTTAATGTGACTTGCCTGCAGATGCAGTAACTCAGACTAGCTGATTGACCGAAGAGTACATATAGTAATAAGACATAGCAGTGAATAATACACCTGGGAGTTATGTCCATGGGCATGTCAGCACTTGTAGGTTCATTAATTTGAACATATTTGCACAGCAGTAGCAAAAGACATTCAGCGAGCAAATATGCGTGGAGACACAAACAGGACAGGGAATGGACAATCTCAGTTCATCTCTGACCTGCGTCAGCCTCATAACTGCTTTTGCACTTTCAGTGTTACATTCACTTCCGCTCTGCCTGCATTCTCAGAGGCGTCACCCTGGCAACCACAAGTCACACATCTCAAGCTCATTGTTAACAGACCGGGGGCATAGTGCACTCCCACACAGGCACTCAGACATCTGTGAGATGGTGGTTCTGTTAAAAGATGTCTACATTGACCCACACACTGACTTGGACAAAGCCCAGTCCTTGGGCTGAATTCTGTGAAGGCGGCTGTATGTCACTGCCACACTACTGACGAACAGTAAAAAGTTCTAAAACAAAAACACTGAAAGCTTTAATTGAACTTACTGGCGTACGTTACTTATTTAGTTTACATTAATTGTTACAGCTCTGCTGAACAGTACAAATTAGGATGTCCTACTTAATGGTGGAATTTAACAGGCTTGGGCTGTAGTAAATCATTGAACTACTGTACCAGAGTCCTCACATATCTTATATGATGTGTGTGTATGTCAGATCAGGGACTTTTTGTACCTTAATAATAATTTCCAGTGCTGGCTATTGTATTTTGCTGTACTTGTGTTTTCCTATCAATCTGTCTAGAATCATCAGTGCAAAGATTTTAGTTTATCCAATTCACCATCACATATGGTTAAACGCATAGAGACATCAAAGACCACCAGTGTTATTATATGTTACTACACTTGGTAACCTTTCTTGAACTGAAATTGTCATTGTCCCCTCACTCTGATTTGTTTGTATTATTTCTCTTTCAGGTATAGCATCTCTTACATTCCATTTGCCAGGTAAGACAAATTGATAATATGATGTATATTTGTGTGCATTGGCCTTAAGATGCTGCTGTGCATCTCTCTTTTATGGCCAGGTGTATGTGTGTATATAATAACTTGAACTACATCTGAGAATCCAGGTGCTGCCAAACAAGGTTAAAAAAACATTTCCAGCTATCTCAATAATGCCTCGTCTACAAATGTCACTGCACAGCCACACACAACACACTGGAGAGATTTATATGAGGGTCCCTTCAATGAAAACATGTTTTCATTTACTCTAAACTGTTTGTCTCCACCATATGGCTGTAATCTCCTCCCCCCCCCCCATGACGTTCGCCAGCACTTAGTGTCAAACAAATGGCAGCTTGTTGTTTCACACCGCTCTGTGCTTTAGCTCTGTGGTTATTTGCTTTATCCATAATATCTAAATGAAATCTTTCTTGTGGATAATACTCTTTCATCCATATTAACCAAAATATTCTTCTCCAAATATAGCGTGTATATTACTTGTGATGCGCTTATGTTAAGCTTGATAGGGTTAAAGTGCCATGCAAAAATTGATAAGAGCTGGACCCAAAAAACTAAGGCTGTCCTGCAAGAAGAGGATAAAATATCAGTCACATAACAGCCTGTCTCACTGGTTTATTCCCTTTGTCTTTATTATAGAAAGGCCCACTATAAAGCCTAATAGCCTTGAAATCCACAGCAGTTTATTTTAAATTAAAGACAATATAGCCCGCCAAACTCAGATGTTGACTTCTTTAATTGTCCCATATGGTGAACCATCCCAATGCATTCCCCAAGCCGAGCATGAGGTGAGATGATGTTTTTTCAGCCCAGCTGTAAGCAGAGTTATGTCTCATTTGGAGAGAGGTCCCGGGCACACATGCAGCCCCCACACCCCCCCCCCCCATCCAAACACACACACACACACACACACACACACACACACACACACACACACACACACACACACACACACACACACACACACACACACACACACACTAACCCAACTAAGTGTTGTGAGTATTTGGGCGACCCTATAATCCGTCCTGACAGCTGAGAGACGTCCTATAACCTCCCAGAGTTCCCCCTCCCCCAACCAGAATGCTAACAACAATACTAAGCTGAGACAAAGACCTTTTCCAGTGCCACCCATCCAAATACCAAATTCCTATAGAGGAATGCAAATGTAACTGATATTTCTTGTTTTGTACTGGCTATTGAAATCCTGATCTTCTCATTTATTCCTTACTCCTTTTGTTATTTTCCATCTTTATTCAACACATGATTGTCTTCTCTCCTTAAGCCTCTTACTTTAATCCATTTTGTATGTAATCATTTAAATTTGATTATGGAGCTCTATTGTCTGCCATGTTGTCACAGGACAGCAGCTTATTTTGATCTCGATTTCTCTGCACCTCCAAGTGACACATTGAAAAGCATAACACTGGCAGTATCTCCCTATTCCTGTCTGTGGTCAAACAAACTGCCCTACCTGGCAAGACACAACAACACATGGCCAATGGACTTGATCCTTTAATGTAGTTTGCCTTGTTGCCTGTTTATAACCTCGCACTAAGGCACTCAAACCTGCTGCATGTGCACTTCCCACAGTGCCTTAAGGCCACTGTTGCTCTGTTGTTAAGTCAGAAATGGGGAGAACAGTAACTGAGATAATTTATTCATGAGGTTTTTGGGGAAACCAAAATAGTACCTAAAAAAAATGTTAAGAACAAACCTCAGGCTGTTTGTGAATGGGAGGAGGAATACAGGGATTCTGCTGTTGAATTTGTTTTGTTTATACACAAGAGGGATGGACCAGAGCTTTTCAAGGAGCAAGTCTCTCGACACACACACACACACACACACACACTTCCAATTCTCCTTTTAACCTTGACGGGTTTCACACCTCCTCCACTGAATTTGACTGGCTGCAGGCGAAGTCTGCATAGCAACACACCAATGGAAAGAGCAACGGTGTGAAGGGGGGAAACGGAGCGGGCCAAGACGATCTGTGGTAACCATGGTGATGGCTCGTATTGCATCATCCCTCAACACAGACTACCTGGAGGAAGGGAGCCCCCATCACTCTGAATATGTGCTGCTTCCCAGCCAAAACACACTCACTAATTCATGGCGAGCCCCACCCAAATAATTTTAACAAAGAATGGAAGTGGATGTTTATTGTCGCTTTAAATTTTGTATGCATGACAGGTTTTTCCTCCACTGTATTTCTATTTTCCTGGATGATTTTAGAACGACATTCCTTCATCCACTTTTCTTCAATTTCTTATTGTTGTTATTTAGACACATTTTCTTTTTTTCCACAGGGATGCTGTGATGAAATGCTTCACAACGTGCCTGAATTAGGATTCAAGTCCACAATTTTATGTGAAGACTGGTCCTAATACGCAAACTGCAAGAACAATGGAACTGTAAAATATACATCTATGTTGTTTATACACTATATCTCCAGATTTCTACTATGTCTTTTTCATACTGTGAATCCTCGCTTTTTTAATCTAGCTGAAGGTCTATAACTTTAATCAGATTTTAACACTTAGCTTTTTATTTGAGAGACAAGAGTGCCTTTTTAATGCCTAATATATTTAAAGATATTCTTCTATTTCCAGAGGATTTTATACTGAAAGTGCAGGGAAATGACTTTGACTTTACTATACAATTTACTGCACAATTGCTTACCATCTACTGTACATTTTATATATTAAGAGACAGATATATTTGCATATTGACCAACCATACATATTTACATCTTAAAGGTGTGAGATTCCATTTTCTTCTGGAGCTTGTAATGGTGTTCAGAATTTTCTAACACAATTATTAAATCACATTGTCTTTCTGTTTTCTGTCTGAGCGAGGCACTGATGTATAAAGAGGCTCTCTGATGCCATTCCATGTTTATTTATGATCATTTCCCCTTCGGCAATTGAGGCTCTGCTTCACTGATGATGTACTGGGGTATATGATATCCACTGCTCTTTTGAGGTTTTTCCAGCTAAAAAGATTAAAGAAGCAGCTCCTGTGTAGTCTGTGAGTCCTTAATGTGTATTTGAACACACCTGCCCCTCCACACACAAACTCAAGGAATTGCATTAAAATAGCTTCTCATTTAAAATTAGATTTCCTGCCAGATGTAGCAATGACCCAGTTAATTACGCCTTTCTGAGTATTGTGATTTTGACGTGACCTAATAACCCAGTAAAGCTTGCATCGGTTTCCCCCATATTGCTTCGGCATGATGGCATTGCCTTTGAGGATGCGGTTGTCATGACAACCTCCTCCCAGAAGATTTATAACCTCAGCCTTCCCCCCATCTGTGGTGCAGATGTTCACATTATCCTGATGAGGAGGAGGTGGCTTTCTTATGTTATAGACAACCTTGGACTGGTAGTCAGCCATGGATCGCTCCAAAGATGTTGCTTTAAATGGATAGATAACAATTTTAAAACATTTTATTTTTTTTCCAAATGTGGCATAAATAGCCACACAGAAAAACCCAGAGCCATAGAACAGCTCATAATGTTTTATTATGGGTTTAACAAACATGCCTCTAGGTTTTCTGTCAGCTTGACGCTCCTACGATAACTTCCTGTTGTGCTGCTCCCTACATGGGTTCATTTGATGCTTATGTCGGATTAGCATGAACAAAAATCTCCCCTCAGTACTACTTGTACAACTAATGTTGGTAAAGACCCAGCAAATCTTTGAGCAAATAATCTCCGGGATCAAATCAAACTGACTCAAACCTGAGTGAAGGGGAGTTGGGGTGTCATGGGTCTGCTTTAGCTGCTATTTTTGGATTACGCAGAAGTTTGGGGATGATGGGGAAGCACCCTGATCCCAACATCTGCTGGTCTCCCAACAGTTTCCTCTTATCTAATCCATTGTTTTGTCAAGAGTGGAGATTCACAACACAACAGACACCCAGATTAAACAAGTCTGTGGCCTCTTAAAGTCATCTCATAAGAAAAGAACATAGATTTTGGCCTGTGTAATTGATTTTCCTCTTTTGATTCCAGGTGTCAGTCAGTGGACTGTTGTCCTGAAGTGACTTTTGGTTTTGTGCTAAGAGTGAGTACATACAAAACCATTCATCTACAAAAACACGACCCTAGTCTTATGGCTTAATTTGACACATGTGCAATGTTATTTTTCTTTTTAAAGCGAACCATTTGTACACTAATGTAAACCATTTCTTAAATCCACATGGATATGGTAATCACCAAAGCAACTGAATACATTATCTGTTCGGAATGAGTCGATGGCAAAATGTGTGAGCTGTAAAATCTAAACGTCCCCAGGCAAAATCAAATAAACATTGTAAAAGCTATGGATTTGGAAGGAGGTATTGATTTTTCTCTTAAACCCAACACGGAAAACAAAATCTCACTGAAACAATTGTGGATCTGTCCGGCTGAAAGTGCAGATAACAACGGAATGGAATTGAAATCAATATTGCACACAATTTGTCCCAAATGTAGCCTATGTCATAGACTATGAGGCTGAAAGATCAACAACTGACCATCTACTGCATATTTATCTACGTCGGTTAATTGACATTCGACTGACTGAGAAGAATAAAATCAAACTGTATTGTGCCTGTGACATGTTTTGTTAGCCCAAATAAGCAAAGTAAGCTTCATACAACAAGCTTCAAACATTAGGACCATATACGTACATGTAAGGTATAGGGAGATATTAAACAACTTTTATTGAAGAATGTGAGATTATGTGTTTCTCATTTGTCCTTGTCCAAACTGGTCCACAGGATATTTAAACATTTAGCTTCAGTCGTGTTGCTCTTCCTTTTTAAAGACCAGTTTTAATGGGGCCTCCTCTGTGTGTCACATTTGTGACACATTTTATTAAAATGTGTTGGCCTGTGGGCTGAAACATGTTTTTCTGATACATTTTTATAGTTAAAAGTTATAATAATTTCATTTAAAAAGGTTACAATAAAGGAAAAACAGGTTAACCTAACCTAAACATGTATTTGACTCATTTTATGTATTTAAAAAAAAATGTTATTGCATTTTTTTAAATGTTTTAATTTTATTTGTATTTTATTTAAATGTTTTGCTCTTTGGTTTATTGCCTGTGATGATTGTGTTTTGTTTTATATTTTCTTTATTTTGTGCATGTAAAGCACTTTGAGCTGCATTCAATGCATGAAGGGCGCTATACAAATAAAGATTATTATTATTATCATTTATCAGGCACACTAGCACAGTTTCTTTTTTAAGATGATTGATATTTTCCAGGTCGGTTATCTATAAAACAATTTGAGCTTGTGTGTGGAAGCCGGTCCAATGCCTGGAAATCTGCATAGAGGCGCTGTGAGAAAAGATGAGGGGGGACTTGAGATGGATGTGCCCCATCGCTAGAGGAAGTTATTGGAAATTACGATATGACATCACCACCGTTTTCTTATGGCTTTGTTTGGTGCTTCTCCTCCTGACCACGCCTTCCTGCCTTCTCGACCATAAAGCACCGGGTCCGCGTGTGTGTGTAAACCAGTTGAACTACAGCCTGAGTGGACAACAGGTGCACTGCACTAGAGCCCCTCGGTCTCCACCTCGCTCTTGGATAATGCACGCAGAGCGCCGCTCGTCGCTTTGCGCAGGGCTTCCTCAGATGCACTTTGGACACTTGCACGGTTTTATATCCTGATCACTTCCAGCAACACCAACCACAACAAAATGCCTTTTCCGCCTATCAGCCTCCACCAGCGCATTTCCTCTCCTGGCAGGGATATTTTCGGGAGGAAGAAAGCCACGAACGGAGTGCTTCCTCAGTCTGAGCTCACCAGCAAAACCGCCGGAGAGAAAGGGGGGTCCGACAAACAGAAGCAGTCCATTTCTTGGACATCGGCGAATTTAAGGAATTTGGGACGAAAGGCCCCACAAGAGAAGATTAAAAGCCCGACTCAGAAGACGGGTGCCGGCCAGGAGATCCAGGGAAAATCCTCTTGGCTGACGTTGCCCAAACCTCAGGACTCATTCGAAGGAGTGAGGCGCTCGAGCTCCATGGACTCCGCCAGACATCTCCACCAGGTCAAAGAGGACGGGAAGAAGGCCATTCAGTTCACCCTCAGTCTCACTCCTGAAGCCATACTAGTCATCCAAAAGCGAAATCTAGAAAAGCAGATGATGGCAAAGCAGCAGAAGTGTTGCGCCTCCGCAGACTTTCGGCACAGGCGCGTTTTTCCATCCAAGAAGGCGCACGGGGGGTCCAAGCAGGGCTGCGCTCCTGCCGCCAAAGTGGACAGCAGCGCCGAGCAGGACATCACCGCCATCGTTAAAATCTCGCTTTTGAACGACCAACACAAGTACGACGACGTGGAGTATGAAGACGAGGATGGAGACGTGGATGAGACTGTCGTGAGGAAATGTAAAGAGTGGCTCAAAGGGGTCGAAAATGCCGCCGCTTTGGGAAAAGTCGACAAACTTTCTGCACTACCGCACCTTAAAGGCTGCTGACACCTGACTTTTTTGAACAGCTGTCTTGACTGACGAGATGACGGACTCGTGTGTTCACCGATGTAGGCCTGCTGCAATATGGCATCTTCAACTTGCGTTTATGTAATTTAAAAGTTTGAAAATGAATTGAGGGAATAGGCTACGTCTGTCTTCATAGGAAATGTCAAATTGTAAGAGCAAAATTAAGAAAAAAAATTACAGTTATTCCATTTATGAGAAAATATGATTGCATTGGAGTTGGAGGACATTTGAAATTGAACAAAATGCCCGAATTTTACAGCTGATGTACAGCCTGCTGCTCATCCAATGGTGCTCATATGGATCACACAGGGACTATGCTTTGCGAGTTGAATGCCTGTTCAATGTGTTGCTGAAATTTGAACTGAACACCTTAATGCTCTGGTCTTTTGCACATGGTTTTTGTTTTCAGTGGGGCGCCTGTGGATAGGCAGAGGTGTTTGCGTAAAGGGACGCGAAACTGTTGCTTTGTGTTGGAGAACAATACGCTGTAAACACCATGGGCTTTATGCGCGCCTACTGCTGAAACCAAACTGTTTATGTTTCCTCTAATCAGAGGGTTATATCCTTTTGTAGGGATTTATCAGTGATGTACAGTATTTAATATTTACTAAATATTTCTACTGTCAAATGTTTTCTCACCTGATGATTTTATGGCATTTGAAGTAAAACGTTTCTTTTTTTTAACAATGCAAGTGTCACTGCTTTTTACATCTTTGCTGATTTCTTTTGCACTTCTGGACAGTTCTCACAGACAGTGTTTCAAAGGTTCTTTGTTGCAACTGTTGCTACCTGGGGCCATTTGGGCATTAGTGTGGTAAGCTTCTTAGATTTCCTGTTAAGCAGGGTTGACCAGTGTAATGAAGGGCCCAGGTGCATGATCCCTTCAGGAAATTACCTGCAGTCTGCTGTGTTTACTTTAATCATAGCAGACATTACAGTGCATGTAGCTGCTAGAGATAAAATAGTGCTGTTGCCAAATTATTGGGCATGTTTTCAAAGAAAGAGCCAGAACTATATGATTTGCAGTAAAGGTATTCCCAGTTTGAGCTTTTAGTTTAATCCTGTCATCCCCCAAATACTCCCATGGTTTTCACAGAGCTCAAACAAAGACAACAACAGCATCATTCTATTCTACAAGTGGCAAATGACTCGATGTTCTGCTCAGGGAGAAAGAGCTGGTCAGCAACCAAATGATTCCTTGGACACAAGCAAAGAACAAATCAACCAAACAATAAAGAAAGAGAAATTAAGCCATAAAGAAACGTTTGTCCTCTTTGTTGTTTCACTTCATAATCCTGCTTTTCTAATGTATTGATCATTCAAACCAGTCAAAGGAAGCTGACAATGAAAAAACAGAGCAAACATCCACAAGCCTAGCCTGATCCTACCAGACCACCGCACTTCATTTACTGAAGGGGAATGAAAATTTAGCGGAAGTATGCAGGCGGGCGGTGCCAGGCTACCACAATCCTAGGACACTAATTAAATCTTCATGCTGGGTACATATTCAAAATTAAGGTTACCCGGCTGTAAGGTTTCAGTCCTGTATTGTTCTCCGTTTCTTGGTAACCAGAGTTTTGTGGTACACACCAGGAGTGTAACGTTTGAGACATCATAGCATGTTAGATAATATCACACAGCAATAACTGGTAAGCTGTTTGTTCTTTGTTTTAACTTGTTTTTTTTTTTACTTCTTCTACCAATATCATTTGGTGACATTGATGTTTGATATTATTATTATTATTTTGGAATTTTATGCCAAATAATTTTCCCATCCACAGTTTGGTTTCCAAATTTCTCAATAGCGGAAATGCCCTCAGCAATCCAGCACTCTGGACACTATTTTTGATGCACGCTTGATACCTGTTGCAGTCAGAAAGGTGTTTCATATTTTAGGCTGCTGTTATTCTGTTAAATTATATAGTAATGTAGTAATGAATCAGGTGTCAAATAAGTGTCCTAGTGCAGGTTTTTCTTACTGTGGCACAATGCAGGAGGTTACAGATGTCTCATTGCTGCTATAAAGGATCTTCTCCTGAATAGAGGTCCCCTTTCAGGGTCACAAAGTGGTTTTATTGTTGTGTGTTGCAGACTGAGATCATGGCTGAGCCAGTACAGTGTGTACCAAGACCCGTTAAGTTCTCGGTGGCCCCTGTGATGGTATTGTCTGCTGGCTCACTGACTGAAAGTTGTGTAATCGTCCTCTATTGTGTCATTTCAATCGTGGCCTTGTTTGTGTGCCTCTCTGTGGTATTCATCACGGTCTGATAGAGGCCTGAGTTATTCATGACTGTGTCTGTCCTGGTGGCGAGAGAACCATGTTATTGTGTCTGAAGCTCAAATACTTGTATCAGGAGAGGAATTGAAGGTGTAGTCAGCGATTACGTGTTAATAGAAAGCCTACACTCTGTAACCTGAAATGTTGCTAGCTATGGTGGCCCTCTTCTGTCTACAGTTTACAGAGTCTAGGCTGTCTATTTGCACTGGGTTGTTTTTTTTAGGGTGCGCAGTACGGACAGGTAGAAGATGTGACTAGTTATTCTCTGATTTTGTTAAAAAGGGATTTTGACAACAAGCATTCTCCAGAAACACAGACTCCACCTTTAAAAGAAGCCCAGAAGTTGAGATGGTCGGCTTGGTTACAAGTGGAAACACTTCATCCATACTGCCATTCAGGGACTCTTGCAGTCCACCCACTGCTGTAGGTCTCTCTATTCAGCGCATTGTCTTTTCATCCACTGTTACAAGCAGTTTCTGTTCGTATACCTGCAGCATCTAATGTCCTAATCCTTTCATTTCTGTCTGCAATGTTTCCGATCAGCCAATTCCATATGCTCGTAAAAATAAATAAATAAATAAATGGCTGCAGGCCTCTGCCCACTTCCCTGCTGTCTCATGGTCAGAGAGTGACGTGGCAGAGAAGGACAGCTGCATTATCTTCCACTGATTTACGGTGGCAAAGACAGCACAGATGGATGCCGCCTTCGCCCCGTCACTGACACGTTGCACACAGCAGTGAGAGCAAAAGAACTGCAGGTCCCTGTGCTCTGTTGTGTGACAGTATTACTGTGGCAACGAAACTGATAAATCCCACGTTTGCAGCAGCTTTTGTGAGGAAAGACAAAGCAGACACTTCCTGAAACAGACTCGGCACCATAAACTTCAGTAATGTGGTCTTTCAGTGGCATCCCTGTGAAGAACAAGGTATTTCCCGGGGATATGGGCAACGTCAGACTAGAGGCAGGACTTTAAAGTACAGTCTTCCCATAAAAGCTCAAGCATGTCTTATATGCTTCATTTGAGGGTCATAAAAGTAAACATGCGCCTCCAAGTTTTTATGAGCAGTTAATGTGCGTTGTCATGCGTGCTCTTACTTCCATTAGCCTTGCATTTCTTAGGTGACATTCTTCACATTTTTCAGGCCTTGTCACCTGATATTTTCTCTTCATAATCTCAGCAGTCTTTGTTTGGATAAGATACTGTTCATTCAAGAGGAAGTAGTTGTGATCTGCCCCTCAAACTTCCCCTTGAGACATCTGTTGGGTGTCACTATAGGATAAAATAAGGAGGGCACTTGTGTCCAATGATATGCTTAGGGCAGATCTTAGCATTACACTTTGGCCACACTGAAGATCAGGAAAATGGGGTGAGGGCTTTGCAATAGAGGAGGTGGGCATATTCCTCCTGCGTATCTTGTTTTTTTGTTGTTGTTACAGCTTGGAATTGTGAGAACACAATGTCGGGCTGTTTTGTGTGGGAGGCTGCTTTTGGCAGACGAGAGGGATTACCAAGAACTACATCCTTGTTTTAATCTTCCGGCAAGCTGATTCGCTCCCACCACATCTAAATTGGGTTTTTACTGTTGATAGGCAGGGGAAGGAGGCAAAGCACCCCAGCCCCGGGGAGGAAGGCAATTCAAGGTGGCAGACCGGACTCAGGAGGGCAAGGCCCGGCGTCAGGCTTACCTTGATCAGGTTGATAAACACTCTATCAGTGATAAGAAAGACATTCTCATAGTCACTTATAGACGCTTATTCTGCTGCCAGACCTCTACAGTAAGAGAACAGTAAAGAAAGACACATCCACTGCTCTTTGACCAGTAATAAAGTCCATAATTTCCCTTTTGTGAAGTCAAAACAGACCCTGTGTTCCAATCCACATAGTTCCATACTATTTTGTTAATTATTTAGGATGTCCCAATACATGCATGTCAAATGCAGTATGTGGTGCTTGCTATTAGCTCATTTCCCTTCGCTTGGTGTCCTCTTCTATTATTTATGTTTATCCTCCAGCGCCATCTAGAGGCCTACAGGAACATGTACCGTCTCCGAGATGCTCTGTATAGCAGTTACACTGCCCTGCTCAAAGACAAGGTCCACTCACAAAGAGCGCTGCTACATCAGAGGAGTGAGGCAGAAGGAACGATTTCAAAGAATGAAACCAAGCAGGTAAATCATTAGAACCAAACTTGCAAAGACTGAGGCCTGAGTCAATTGCAGGATCTGCAGGGGTCACTGACACATTAAATGGTTCCAAATGAAAAGCGTTTCTTTGTAGTAGCAGTATTTAATACATATCCCACTATGTAATGTCAAACATGGTTATGAACTGAAATAATGAAGGTCTTTATTTTGAGATTTGGACACAGAGCCTCTTTACAAGACACAAGCCAAATCAGTTTAGAACCTATTATTTACTATCTATGGTTAGAATGCAGGACAAGCCTTAGCTGTATTGTAAAACTATGCTATCTGTTTCTGTTACTGACATTCTCCTCCAGGGGTCAGTGAGTGTGTTCATCCATGGGCCAATTGGTTAAGCATTTTTCAGAGAGGGACTATTTTGTATGCACAATGTATTTTTTTTATTTGTTTTTTAAATTACTTTTCTTTTATTTAATAAACTTGTTTTTTTTTAAAGTTTATTTTGCACTGGATCTGAGTGCAGAAGTACATGCTACCTTTTGTGTTTAAAAAACAAATCTGTTATTGCACAGGCTAAAGCTGTGGTGTTATGACCGTGTGAGGATTGAGTCAGTATTGTTTCATTTAAATGAAGCGGGTTGTATTGTGGATTTGTAGTATTCATCTACTTTATTAAACTTAATTTCAGCACCATGCTCTGTGCAGTTGTGGTTTGCATGCCTCTTTTCACGTGGGGGCAGTATTCACTTAACATGCCCATACTTGTAGGGATTAACATTTGTGTAGGTAACATTTTAATATAAATTATGAACGTTAAAACTGCACTCAGGCCACTATTTGCCAACCACTACACTTTGTCTGCGATCAACTACACAAACATGCAAATCGAAGCTGCCTTACAACACCTTCACTTTCTTTTTTATTCCTCACAAGTGCAACATGTTATCAAAACAATGAACAATTGTAGTTAACTAAATCCTTTGAGTCTTTATGTCCTGCTCATCATAAGCAGTACAGAAGGCTAATTCATTTGAAAAAATTATTTCTTCCGAAACAAATACAAAATTAAATTAAAAAAGCAAGTGTGACACGTTATACAAAACAAAAATATCTATAAAGTGTCAAACAATTGTATAAATAAATGAATCGCATGTGTTTCCAAAAAGGAGCAGAAGAAAGCCAAAGCTTATTAATTCCCACACTTATTGAGGAATGTGACTCCAGAAACTATTGTTTGATTTGATTCATTCATTTTTGATTATATTCAAGTTTTGTAATAAAATTAGTAATAAAAATGTAATGTATAAATTCAGATAAAAAAGGTTAGAGTGTTTTCGTCGAAAGCAGCAGATAAACAGTTAAGTTGCAGCCTGATGGACAGCTTGACTATGAGCTTAAACTCACTACAAAACTCAGTAAAGATGCAATAACTACAAGCAACTTTCAAATTGTCACATTGTTTTCATTGTCATTAAATGCATTGTTATTATTAAAATATAAATAACATAAAACTTTGGACACCTTGTCATAATTTGGGAAACCTTGAAAAGACTTAAGGCTTTTGAAATTGCTCCACTGAAAGTATGCTACCCTGTGGGGATTCAGATGGGTATTCAAACCACAAAACAAAGATCACATTTTCAAAATAAAAGATGTCCGTGCTGTGAGTTATGTGGTATGTACTGTACATACCAACAAAAACTGTTAAACAACAGTGACGTTCAAAATTAGGCTCAAGGGTTTTCCACATTGAAATTGTATTTCCAGCTCTTGCATGTGTATAAATGCTCTCCTTCCGGTGTAGCTGCTGTGATTGACTTTGATTTTGACTGTCTCGTCGCTGTTCTGACTAGGTGTGAAAAGAGCAATAAGCTTCAGAGAGTGTCTGCATTGAGGGGGTCTAACATGAGAGAGATCCTGTCTTATCTTCCCCTCCAGTAAAAGTGGCGCGTCCTCAGGATGATGTAATTGTTCTCCCTAATGACTTGGTGGGGGGGGACAAAGAGAGAGAGAGGGCAATAAAGGACTTAAGAGCCCCACCAGTAGGAATCCTTTGGCTTCAAATGGCTAAGCAAATTAAAACTACCCGTTATTCCCCTCAGCTTCAGATAGAGAGGACACTCCGTCACTGACATGGAGGTAAGGCAGGAGGACCAAAGGAGGCAAAAGTCAAGAACACCTGCTGGGGCCTAATTGGTCCGTGCTGCAGTTAATGGCTTCCTGTGGCTGCGTGTTTACTTCTCATTTGTTCTGTGTGCTCTGTTTCCCAGCCCCTAAAAAACAAGAGCGGGCTCACTTTAAATCTCTATTCCCACAAGTCTCTGTCCCTGTCCCTTCTCCAACTATCTGTCTGCCTTCTCTGTTTACTAAGAAACCAAAGACATTGGCCTTCTCCAAGCTGCAGCACAATGACTCATACCTGAAGTCCCTCCCCAAAACCACATATTACCTGGTAGGTTTCATCCCAAAAATAGAGGGTATGATTGCACCAAAAATTTTGAAAAAGAACTTCCGAATTTAATTCAACCTGTAATTTCCTTGTGTGTAAGGACTGGTGTGTTCTGGCCTTAGAGGACACAAGAACCACATTTCCCTCTCCAGGTGGAGACCACCTACACTGTATTTGTTTTAGATCTAGGCTTGTCCAGTGTTAGCAGTTAGTTAAGGGCCTTTTCCTCACTTGAAGTCAGTCAAGTTGAAAAAGAAACATGTTTCATCCGTTGGTAATTTGAATTCTCACTCACAAATTCTAAATTTTTTGACTTGACATATTAAAATAAAAAATCCTATCTTTTTCAACTTGCATCCCTTTTTTTCCCTCCTACATATCGTCAATGATTTCAAGCAAATGATTTCATTTTTCTCCTCAAAATCATTTCAATGCAAATCAATTCTGAACTGAATTACCAAATTATATTACTTACTTTCCTTTTAAATAAATCCATAAAAACAACAGTTTGTGGTTTTGTGTGTTTTGGTGGGTTTGGGTTCATGTGTCAAAAAACTGATGTTTATTTGATTACAATATTTGACAGCATGAAAGTAAACCTGCACCAACATTTTTGTCAAGTATATATTTAAGGACTTAAAGTCTGTATAACTTACAACCTATACGTCTTAGGTGTCAAATATACAGCTGGTGTTGGTAGTGGGCCGACAGGGAGATCTGGCCTCTGGTCTAAAACGGCGAGTTCCCTGGGTCTGTTGTTTGTGCTGCCTTCATAGAACAAACAGCGACTCCACTGGAGGCTTGTTTATCATGGACCCTCCTGGAGGAGAAAGCTGATTACTCACGTAGAAGTGAGACGACCAAACATGAGTTGACCCTGCTCTTGTAGAAACTATTTGACTCTGACAAACACCGTTCAGGGGGAAAATGTCGTAATTATGTCCGCTAGAAAAGACATATAGCAATTGGGCCAGTGGTGTCACTTCATGCCAGCACCTCGTGAGCAGATGTTGAACTGTTTGGAGAGTCTCTTCTCCTTTAAAGCTTTAGGCTTCCAGGCACACAGCACTCAATTTAACCAAAAGTGTCAGAGGTAATCTGAGAGCTTGTCAGACTTTGGGTTGTATTGTGGTTTATACTTAGCACTGTACATGTGATAAGGTCAAGAAACTTTATTGGAAGATTTTGCTCAGTTCAGCTCACTTTATGGCCTCTGCTTGATCCACCTCAAATTTCCTTCAGGACTTTCACTTCGACGGACATTTTAACTCACTTAGCACGTACACTAAAATTGACACTTTAACTTCATTCAGCACTTACACTTCAACTGGAACTTCAGAGACACCATCAATTTGAACAATTGAACTGATCAAAGCCTATATTATCGTTCAACTTTTATTTCAACTACAACTTCAATTGTTTATTGAGTATTTCTGCCATTTTGAATGTTTAAACTCCTACATTTCTGCAGCAAGCACAAACAATATTTTCCCTTTTTCTAAATTATACTTGATCCTCTTTTTTGTGTTTGTTCAGATCAACCTTAAATGTTTGTACCTGCTTGTATGGCACACAGTGTCGTTTGTGTTAATGTGTTGTGAATGTGTAACACAGCAGTGTCGGCCACTGTCAGCCTTGTTGTTAATTGGGGCAGAACTCTGTTTAGAAGGAGCGTGTATGATGTTAGTACGAGGCTGCCACCGTGAAACAGCACATTGGCTCAGGGACATTAGGAGCTTGGTAAGAAGGCGAGTGAAGGCTTGCGTTGACAAGTCCTCCATCAGTGTGAAAATCTCACTGCTCCACAGACAAACATGGCGAGATGGCGTCCCCCCCCCCCTGCACCACCAACTAGGCTGTGCCATAGGCACATTCCCCACATCCATAAGAAATACCCAAAATAAAAGCAATTAAAGCTCAAGTCAAAATATGGAGCCAGTATAGTTCTTGTTTATGTTTTTAGATAATGAGCCAATTCCTCCAATCTGTTCTGCTTTGTTGCTATTTGTGTGCTTATTATTAGCTGCTATGATTTATTGGACAGTTGAGACAGTAATTTGCTATCTTTGTGGCAATCTGGTCATGGTCTCTTCGACATGTTGAATTTCGCAAGGATACATTACAGGTCTGCAAAATTAGATTGAGCAGAGCATAACATGTCGATTACTATAATTCGACTTGAATGAGTGGAAAATGTACATAAGACAGGGCTGGTCTAGTTGTGTCTTATTATTTTGGATCCTGCGGGGCAGCATTTTAATTAAGATATCTGGGTTCTCTTAGATTCACACCTCATCAATGTCAATTGCCGGCATACCAGCGCTAGTATAGTACCTATATGAGTGCACTGTTCCACATCCTCGTTACCCCACCTGCAGCCCATGGGGTTTGTATAGAACTGTTACCTGCTGCACTGTCCTGTGACTAAACGCTGCATTGCTCAGGAGTCCACCCTGAAGCCAGTTTGCACCCAGCAGGCAAAGTGTGTTGTCACCCGAGTGCGCAGTGTTATTGGGTGTGAGCTGCACCACACTATGGCTTCTCTTGAGAAGTAGCACACCATTAGGAATATATTAACAACCCGGCATTTTGTGTGCAAGTCACACATCACAGCAGCAAGGCAGGTTGACTAGATGATAAAGATGTTTTTTACACATTTAAAGGGTTGACACCGTCTTCCTCAATCTGTATCCGTTAGTGATTTATGTAGTTGGCCTTTTATTTCTTTTTGTAGGTTGTTTGAGCAAGGGTCTGGTGCAGGGGAGAGTTGGGCTGAGCTGATGGTGGATGACAGCCAGGAGAAGGGTTAAATTGATCCAATGTTTCCCAAGGTTAGTGTCAAAACCACAGGGGCAGGTGAGAGGCAAACACACCTGGAGCAGTGATCCCCCAGTTGCCCATTCAAACTATCACGCATAAAACCACACAGAATACACTCAGCAGTATGATGGATTTCCATTGGCTTAGTTATATTTTCATCAGCACCCCTTTTGTCTTGTACATTCCAAACTTACATTATTTTTTTCAGTATTTACAATTGACAAAATACACTGTGTTAATTGGTGTTCTTAGAAGATACTCGAAGGTAGATTTTTGTTATGTTTGGACACAGCCAGACGAGCTGTTTTACCATGTTACGTCTTTACGCTAAATCAAGCTACAGGGTTGATGGCTTTAGCTCCATCTTCAATGCAAAGACATGAGAGAGTGTGATATCTATTTATCATTACATCTCGCTATTAACACCTAACTTAAATCTAGAACTTTTCTTTATAATGTTTGGGTAATAAATGAGAGCGTAATTGTAGTTTGGTTCAAGGAAAACGCTCACCATGCCTATAGCCCATAGAGAACAGATGTAGATTGTCTTTCTCAAAGTATCTTGATTAAATGGGACATTTCTGAGAAATCTTTGGAGCAAGGGGAAAAACACAATTTAGACCGATGAGTGAGGCATTGAAAACATTTCAGTGACATCAGAGATCAGGAGAGAGGCTGGTGAAGAAGACAACTTGGGAGATGAGGTTACGCTCAGGTGCTGAGGTGAGCATATACGGACAACCACGCAGGACTCATTTTTCTCTCACCTCTGTGTCAAAATGGGCCTGAGCAAACAGAGGATGAGCCTGGCCGGAGGGAGAGCAGGAGAAGGCAAACAGTGGGTCAGACATGGCCGGTCAAAGCCAGCAGGCATGCAGGAGCATTACTCACCACAACTCCACACTGACACCTCAGATCCTCCGCTGCAGCAGAGAGGCCTGTCGCCCCTCTTGACATCCCTAGGGAATTCAATACATTGGTTGTTGTGAGGCCCCTGCACTACACTACTGTGGGAACACAACCACAGTATAGTTATAATATTCTTTGAGTGTTAGCTTGCACACATCATACATTGTTTTTTTGTTTATTCAAATTGTCTAATATTGTCATGTTTATCAGTTATTTAATCCAATATAATTATGTCATATAGTTAATCTGAACAATGGAAAATACCAGTGTTTGCATTTTTTTTGCCAATGTACTACCAATCATCAATTACACATTATACGACTGCCAACTGTTTTCCAAATAACTTTCCAACATTTAAACAGGAAGGCTGCTTTGTGGCTTTCATTTATTTCAATATGAAAATCAGCTAGTAGAGACTTTGAATCAGAATGAACATCGTACATTTATTTATTATAACCTAAGGTGTTTGTTGTTGAAATTCCATTTTGTTTTTACCAAACTACCGATTTTTTAAATCAATCTACACTCAGAAACTGCATAACCATGCAACATTGACAAACTATGAGTAAAACTAAAGCGGATGCTGACAGATACATCATATTTTATATTTTATATTTTTTTGGTTGTGTCTCACAAAGGTGATCTTCATACTCTGCTGGGTCAAATGGAAACCATTAAATAAAGTGTCTTGTATTCAATGGGTTAAAACATGCAAAAACACTGCAATGGCCCTTTAAGCAAAGTGGATGCAGGCTTGAATTTCTTCTCTTAAGGTTTATTTGAGTTGCACCTGCATCCTCTTCTTTGAGGATAGGAGGGGGATGGGCTTGGGTGGATCTATACAGCACCATATATATCAATAACATTAATTCACAATGCTGCAGTCCCACATCAGGAAGTGGCCCGGTGTGACAGTTAGCACTGTCCGGGGGTGTTGGAGGAGGAGAGAGAGAGGCGCAAAAAGGGACTCTAGGACTGTGGGGAACCACACTGGCTGCGACACCTCCAGCTTTTACACCGTGGTAACCTCGGCTCGTATACAAGGGGGATGTCTCTTTTTGAATAACAAAATTGATTAATGGACAAGGAAATGATAGATGAATGTAATATGTGCCACCACATTGGCAACCCTGCGGCCCAACTTTATAAGGAACTTCCAGAGCAAGATGCCTGATTTGGTAGGTCAGCAATTAACGCGGCCTTCTTTTAGCTAAAGCATGATGTGGCAGCCCATAGCAAATATCTACAGAAGGGATTGCTCATGTTTGCCACTGTTTTAATATCTCCAACCAGATTATGAGATGAGAAGAAGAGCCCAGATTTACTTAAGAAGGCTGAAACAAATGCATGATCTTTGTTTGACCAACATGGCGTTCTCACAAAGGTTGGTAATCGAGCACAAAACAGGCAGAAACATAATAAAGGAAATAAAGCACTGAGATGGATACTTGAACTTCTCTCTGCAAGGTTAGAGTTTGTTTACAGTTAGAATCAAAACGGCCGAGGAGATCAGAAGCATTTTTGAAGTGAGCCTTTTTCAAAGTGCTCTTTAAACCGAGCGGGGTTTGTTTTTCTCTGCTTGCTGTGAACTCTGGTCCAGACTGCTGGACAGGGAGACAGACTCAGTGTGCTGGCAAGAAGAGCGGGGCGACCACCAATTGGTTAGTAACACACAACCAGCCACAACACAACACAACAGCCCAGAGCTCTATGGAAGCTAGCACATAGACGTCACAACCTATCCGCACTTTAAGGTTTGTTATATTTCTTCTTCTTCTTTGGAAGCCACCATGGCAACGGGTCACACCGAATAAAATAACCAGCATACAGTTACAGTTATTTGTGAGGGTGACACTGCTGCTCTGCATGTATGGATCCTGTAAATCAGTTCACATATGTTTCATGAATTTAGTCATCATGAGAGATTTGTCTTCCCTGTTATCTCCCATATTTGTTTCCAGGCTTTTACTCCAAACAAGGGAAGAAGATCCTGACCAATCAGTCACCTCTCTGCTCTCCAAAACAGCCAAGAGGTTTCAAGCATGACCCACCCTCATGTAAGCCTACCCAACAGCTCAGTAGAATGGCCAAGGACAGGTGAAATGAAAACACACAGCCATAACCTTTTTTAAATTTAAACAGACTTATTGTTATTGTCATCGCATTGTTCATTTGTGGGTGTTTTCCTGGCAGCCATCGATGTTTGCAAACCCTGGTAGAGGACACAGCAGCGTCTAGCCTTGAAACACCTGATCCCTTATCCATTGAAGACGTCTGACGACAAAAGCACGTAGAGGTATGATTATTTCTCAGATTAAAGTCATTTTTGTAACGATTAAAGTTGTTTTTGTTCGAATATGATTTTCTGTTCTCTCTTTAGATAATTGACCGTGGGCCTAAGATATCACCACCACTGCATCTCTATATGTTAAATATGTGCAGGTGTTATGTCTCTCACCTGTGAAAGATTTGAATCCCTATTAGCGAATGGCTACAATGGGTTTTTCCATATCACAGAACAAAACTCGTAGTGTATGCTTGTATACTGTCATATAAGAATACATAATACATTTTATTATACAATTATTAAATGATTTTATCACATGGTGATTTTAGTTGCATAAACAGTAAAGTCCCTATGTGCAGCTTTTGGAAATAAGTTACACTATAATAGCATTGAACTATTTAAACTGTAGAAGTTATTGATGTGTGATGAGGATAAAGATATACAGCCAACTCTATTAAGTGACACTTCCATCGTTTGTAATAAAGTTATTAAGAATGTGATTGATGCGCTTGAGTGAAGTTTCCCATCTAAATAGATAGTTAGTGTTTATTTATGTAGGCATGCATTTATTAATTCAGTCATTAAAGATATAAGGAGAAGTTCTTATTTCAACCCACAAGCACAGTACTGAAGAGGTTCCACGTTTCTTAAAAAAAATTCATAAAAATGTTGTAAGTTAAAAACAGATAACTACCATCTAAGGCAATTTTGACAAGTTGTTGAAATAAGGCAACTTTCTACATACAAAAGGCAAGTAATCAGAGGTAAACCTGTAGCCAACTCTGAGCCTCCTGGAGTTGAAGACCAGCCATGCCCAGTCTACAGGGGTTTGGTTTCTGCAGGTGTGGCTTTGATCTAAGTGTCAATATTTACAGGTTGCTGTAATAAAGTAGGTAAACTGCTTTATTCAAAATGCACTCATCCTGTGGACCTCAATGATATGGCCGCTCTCAGCCAATCGGTGGCAAGCCCGCAAAGATCAAAGACGTGATGAGCCAACCATGTCTGCTCCAACACCCATCCTGAGATGGAGCCTCTCTTCAGCCTATATATCTGTTCCTACCGCCCTGCGTGAAGAGATTACTGTTTGCCTGTGTGGAGACACAAGAGGAGGGAAGAGATTCTGGAGAAGTTTTTTCAGCTTTTACCAATAAGTCAATTATAACTTAACAGCCATGGAGCTGTTGGACAGGATGACCACAGGCGGCGGCGAGTGTCCCGGGAAGGTCGGTCAGTACCGGGTGGACCACCTCCTCAGTGCGGTGGAGAGTGAGCTGCAGGCCGGCAGCGAGAAGGGCGACCCCACGGAAAGGGAACTGAAAGTGTCCCTGGATGAGAACGAGCTTTGGCAAAAGTTTAAGGATCTTACAAATGAAATGATAGTTACAAAGAATGGCAGGTGAGCTGATAGACTGATCGATCAAAAATAAAACAGACATTTTAAATTCTAATACAATTATTTGTATCATATTTTTGATGTATTTATTATTTATCAAGGCGCATGTTCCCGGTGTTGAAAGTGAACGTGTCTGGATTGGACCCGAACGCCATGTATTCTATTCTGCTGGACTTCGTATCTGCGGACAACCACAGGTGGAAATACGTGAACGGGGAGTGGATCCCAGGCGGAAAACCTGAACCCCAGACTCCCAGCTGTGTGTACATCCACCCGGACTCTCCAAACTTCGGGGCGCACTGGATGAAATCTCCCGTCTCCTTTAGTAAAGTCAAACTCACCAATAAACTCAACGGAGGTGGTCAGGTAAGGAGAAGAGAGGACGATGTTGTAGGCTACTTTCCTTTGCCTTCCATGTTTTTCAAAATACATTGCTCTAATTTCAAGTTAACAGCAAAATACACGTGCAATAAACGAGGCATATAAAATGACCTTTGACGTGTTGCGCTGCTTTATTTAGATCATGTTAAATTCCTTACACAAATACGAGCCACGCATCCATATAGTGCGGGTTGGAGGCCCGAGGAGGATGATCACCAGCCACGATTTCCCAGAGACACAGTTCATTGCAGTAACAGCATACCAAAACGAAGAGGTAGGAAATGAAATATTTTCAAAAATAAAAACCGATTAGAAACCTATAATATTGACATGTCAGCAGCTATGATGTTTTTCTATGCGCGAAAACCGTGTGCGTAATTTACGCACAGCAATTGCGCACAGCATTTAGATGATCTTTTATGATTTTTATTGGTGGCCAACCACAATTCTAATGATTTTTATTTTTGTATTTATTTTTATTTCAGATAACTGCTCTCAAAATCAAGTACAATCCTTTTGCCAAGGCTTTCCTAGATGCAAAGGACAGGTAAGGATACGCATTGTTTTCATAGAACATTTTATACAGGTCTCTTAAAATGTAAACGATCAGTTTAACAATATTTGAACAATTTTATCAAACATTTCATTTTTTCAGAACTGATGGCAAAGACATGAGAGATGATGGAAATGAAAACCAGCAGTCAACTTACTCTCAATGTAAGTATTTTATTATGTCGTCCATTTATCCATCTGATGGTTTTATCATACAGATTTTTTAGCTATGTGGCGCTCACATGGTTTCATCACTGTTTCCTCTCATTTGTGGGGCCAGTAGGTGGTTGGTTTATTCCAGGCACGGGCCCTCTCTGCCCTCCTGCCGGACCGCACAGCCAGTTTGGGAGTCCCATCTCCCTGTCGCCGTCCCATGGCTGCGAACGCTACTCAAACCTGAGGAACCACCGCTCTGCCCCCTACGCCAGTCCGTATGCCCACCGGACCAACTCGCCCAGTGAGTGTCTTCCTTCACCTCTACTTTACCTTCATACATCCACCCAGTGTATTCCACCACTTCCTCTATTAACAAGAAACTCAAACAAATGTTGCTGAGCACGGAATGTTCTGCATTCCTCTGGCTTTTGTGTTAGCAGTGGTGCCACAGAGCTGTAAATGGTTAGGCGTCAGACAGGGGGGAATGTATGGAGAGAATATTCACACCTTTACCTTTAACTGTCATACTGATATCAGAGGGATAGGCTGTTCCAAAATTATGCTGTGAAACCAACAGATTAAGTGATACATCTTTTTTTTCTGACAAATAACTTTAAAACAACCATTGACCTGTAGTGTATCCACCTTTATATTATACAGTCTATGGGTATCCACTGAACCCCAGTGCCTCTGTTTGTGTTGCAGTCGGTTACTCCGATAACTCATCCACCTGTCTGTCCATGCTCTCGAGCCACGACAACTGGTCCAGTCTGCAGATGCCCACACACTCTAGCAGCATGATGCCCGTGGCCCACAATTCCCCACCTGGTACCAATTCTAGGTGAGTGTCATTTGTTTTTATTGCATCAACTCACATGGCACTACAACTCATAAACTCAAAGAAGATGATGTGGAAAGAGAAAAATAATTAAATTAGGGAAAAGGACTTGGGATTTTTACAGTTCAATACACAAAAACTAAATTAAAAATTAAAGGTGAGAAAAGAAGACAGAAGAACAAAATAGAATTTGAATGAGTCAATAGATAAAATACATTTGTTAGTTAGTAAGAATTGTATTTCTGTGTCATGTCTAAAGGATTTCTTAGCTCAGTTGGTAGGGCGTCCCCCCCATGGGGCTCGGCCAGCAGCGGACCCGGGTTCGATTCCAGCCCGCGGTCGTTCTCTGCATGTCACTCCCCTCTCTGCCCCATTTCACCTCTGTCTCTACACTATCAATAAAGCATAAAAATGCCAAAAAAAAAAACTTTAAACTATGTATATGTTAGTCGTATAAGGAGTATAAGTATATGATTTTTTTTAAATGAGACAAAATAAAAACTGAATGTCCCAAAATGTCAAAGTTTCCTCCCGAGTAAAAAACGTATGAATTTGACCTTCTCCATGACTTAAACCATCTTGTTTTTTATGTCAAATTTAAAAACCTTGATAGATAATAAAACAGCTTATGCCTGACTGAACTTTATGTAACTATTTGCCACAAATTCAATATTTCTAACATCCTGTGTAACTCATTCATATATAACACAAATTAACCTCCTAAACAACCTGTGAGAAGGTGAGTAACACCACGTTTCCTGCTGTCCGTGTCTCTCTTCAGTCAGTACACCAGCCTGTGGTCTGTGAGCAACTCGCCCCTGACTCCCGTGACTCAGAATGGGGGCATGAACCACGGCTTGGGCTCCCAGTTCCTTCGAGGGTCGGGCAGCCATTACCCCAGCAGCAGCAGCAGCAGCAACCTGTCTCACTCAGTCACAGCGCCCTCCTCTGGCTCTCCCATGTATGACGCTGGCTTGGCCACAGAGGCGCATGAGGCAGCAGCTCATTACGACACTTCTCCACACGGGCGGCTACCTTCTGCCTGGACTCCTGTGACACCACCATCCCTCTGATGATTGAGGTGACTGTGACGTTGGAGAGGGAGAGGACATGTTGTCTGCAGGATTTTTTTATCTGTTGTTTGGAAAAATCAACCCCAAACAAAATAGGTTTTATTTCAGTTTGAAATTCAGATTTGACATGCAAAAGACAGTTTTCACTCATGTGGAGCTTTAATTGGATCGTTAATTAATGATAATTAATGATTCATGATTTACAATTGTTTTAGTGTTTCAATTGAAACTAATGTATAGAGGCCCAATATGTATTGATTTTGCATTATTATTATTACAGAATGACATAACTAATGCTATGAATATATTGTTGAGATGTGTACTAAAAACATCACAAATGTCTCAATGTCTCTGTCAATAACGACATGGGACTTCTTCTTACCCCTCTACTCTCTGAAAATTCTGGGGAAAGAACGAGGAGGACCGGATAATGATAATGGAGGAAGTCACTCCACAACCACACGATAAAAAAATGTAGAAGTCGTAGCTTCATAGCATTGTATTGAGGTTTGCTGTATTGTATGTATTGTTATGCCTTGCTCTGCGCTGAGCATTCTCTCGCTGAAGCTGTCCCCTTGATCCATGACATCATCAAACTCTGTCGTTTATTATTGTATTGATACTTAACCCATAGATATACTGTATATCTATGCCTGAACCCCCTAAAGGTGGAACAGTACGTATTGTGTGTTAAACTGAAGAAAAAAACAAAACACATTTTTGGCACATTTGTCTTTTAAGTTCATGTAACTGTTCATCTGAGCAGGAGAAACATATATATTTAATGTATGAAATCCATGTTAACCTGCTTATATTAAGCACAGCTCCATGATATTCACAGCAGTAGGCAAAAAAGACTTACTCCTGAGAAATGATTTTAAAGATTGTTTAAAGTGTAAATGAGAAAGTCATTGAGGTTTACCATGTAAATAGATAAATCAGGCTAGTGTTTACCACAACGACACAGTTTGATATATTAATGAAAAGGAAATGAAAAGGAGGATCTCATGTCTGCTATGCAGATGATGCACAACTTTCCAGATCATTAAAGAAAACCTATTGTTTTACGTTTTGTATCAGCTCAAATCCCCCACCCCTCACACACACACACACACACACACACACACACACACACACACACACACACACACACACACACACACCACAGACACACATTTAAAGACCCACTTTTAAAGATTCTCTAAAAGTCATCACAAAATAATCCTCCTGGATTCTTATGCTTGTTTATTGGTATCGGTTTGTCTCTCTTTGTAAGTAAAATTCTGTGAGCTCCAGGCATATTTGACACATTTGAAGCATCTTAATTGAATTAAAATTTAATAAGTGTGTTATATAGCCACTTCCAACAATATTTGCATTGGACTATCACCTGAAGCCTTTTTTCAAGGATAAAATAAGATAAATTGTGTTTTCATTTGCAAAACACATATTGTTTGACAGAGAGTATGCATATAGTCCTTTAGCACCCTCCTGTATTGGTGCGAGCCCAGGCAGGCACTTTGTTAATTAGGTGAGAAAAAGGTAAAAAGTCGTGTTACTACTGGCATGACATGAAAATGACCTTAGGACATACTACATAGTGTTTTTCTTGTTTGAATTAACGTTATCTATACAAAGCTTTGGTTAAAGGGGTCACAACAATTTTTTTAAGACAACATATTTGCGATCAGCAACATATTCAAATTCAAGTTCAAAATAGAATATAACCTTTCTTCATCCTGCACTCCACACACTGTACCTCATTTTAAGATGCCACTAGTATATGTCAATAGCTCTCTGCCCATCCCATACACAATCAAGGCCCTAATGCTATTAAGCACCAATAAACTATACCTTAACAGTGCCACAGGTTTAACTGCGGGATTGGACACAGCTTAGGACAAAGGGATGTGAGGTAGTCCTCCTTCCTGTTTGTACTCTGGACTGGACTAATGATGGAGCAGGCCAAGTTGCTGACATAGACAAATGATTTGTAGCTTGACGGACAGGTAGGAAAGGGGCAAAGTGAAGAATCAGACCTCAGCGTTTCGCTAAAAAGAAGAACAACAAAAAACTTTAGATGTGCACGCTAAATTAAATTGTGTTAGCTCTGAGGCTTTCCCTGGAGTGCAAGGCAAAAATCCAAGTCCTGTTGGATGTCCCAACTGGTATTGAAGCACAGAGCAACCACTGTCCCTTTTTAAATGTCCATTTAAAAGAAATCTTTCTCGCAGCCGAGCACAGTTACTTGAGAAGAAATGCAGATGTACAGTATTTGAACATTAAGGGACACAGAGTGACACAAAGCCCAGTTGAGTTGAGCTGAGGAAGTGTAAAAGGAAAGGGCATTATGTCTGCATTGAAGCAAGGCCAGTCGACGGGCACAAGAGCCCATTCAGCCCGGGAGGATCAAGGTCGGTGTGTAAAGACATCCTGATACATCCTCAGCAGCAATAGGAAGGAGCAGGGCATCTAATCCGCTGAATCAAATACACAACCGACTGCTTCAATGATGCCTCTGAGCATGATGAAATGGTCTCTTGTCTTCTCAGTTAATGTGTCACCACTTGTGTGTGGAACGAACGGCTGTTTGTCTGCATATACAGATATATTTCAACTGTAGTGATACATACCAGTGTCAGGTCAATCAACATAGACCCAATTGAATTTGTGGTGCAGATGCATTCCCATATTCAATTCCAATAGTATTGGTGTTTCATAAAGAAATATATATAGGATCTCTACGGCCATTGCTGTTAAACTATGACAAATGTCATAGGAAAATGGAAGGAAAAAGCATTATCATCATATTGTGGAATGGTATACAATCATTCAGTCCTTGTATGTGCTGTGTTTTAAGAGGGAATTATATGTCCTATGCCTTTTTTCCTTTATAAGGAATTAGAATTTAAAACGAGAAAATATCATGGGACAGCTATCAGGAAAAAAAAAAAGAATTCTAAAGAACCAAGAAGGCAGGGTATTTCTCTAAGCCTAATAATCCCATTATGATCCCAATGAAAAAAAGAAAAAAGAAAAAGCTCTCTGTCAAAGCGGGGAGCATTGACGCAAGCATCTCTTGACGTCAGTAGCTGCAGTGAATGAGAGACGGGAGGGGAGGAGAGAACGAGAGAAAGAGAGAGAGAGAGGGAGGGAAAGAGAAAGAGAGTGAGAGACGTGTTTGCCTTCAGAAAATACCACGAAATACCAGCGTCACTGGCACGAATGCAACTGTATCTCTTTGCATGAAACCCGCCGCGGATGTGCGCATTTATGCACAATAAAAAAAGGGGGGCGGGAGTGGAAAGAAAGAAAGAAACGCAGCTTTTTAATTTCAAAGCTATTCGCCTTGACATCCAAATGACACATTTAGGAGAAACAGCTAAGGTGCTTGCCCTGGAAATCCAAACCAGATGTAGTAAATGGAATATGATCCCTATGACCCGGGAGCGTTCATTAATAAATCAGCATTCGGAAGAATGAAGACAGGAGGAGGGGGGGGGGGGGGGGGTTCAAATAGTGTCAGTCGCCCATCTGTGATCTGAAAGGAAAAATTACCTGGTGAAAGTAAAAAGTCAGTGATAATGTGAGGAGATCTGTGTGCAGTTTGATCTAACTCGACATCTCTTAAAACTCAACCAAGACCACCCACCCATCTATTTCTGTAGTTTTTTTAAATTCATTCTCTGGCACTCAGAGCTGAGTCGAGCAATTTGTATATTTATTTATTTTTTAAACACACCTCTGGCGTCATTGCCTCCTCCATAGTTGGGGCAACACCGCGACTCCCTTGCTGCATTTATTCACCGCGTATACTTCTCAAGTTGTCCTGTGGCTCCCCGCACGCTTAAGTGAAAGCAAAGCTTTTCCACAAAGACTGGTCTTCCAGAACACAATGCATGTTTGTTCGATGTATCTTCCTCTTGTACTTGGATTAAGGGGGGCGCAAGAAGTGTCACAGACAAACGGAGCTTTTTTTCTCCTCGCTACTGAACTGATGGTGTGTAAAAGAGAAGCCCCTTCCCCCCTCCCACACAAACACAAGCTACTTCTGTAATAGCTTACTACAGTGTCTGGCTGGGAAGGAATCCTCTCCTCCTTCACAGATGTTGCGGGAGACCATTTTCTACTCGGAACTAAGTGTGTAGCTCACATATTGCAAAGGTGTACTTGGGCGCGCAGAAGACCACGTCCATAGACGGTAATCTCCGTGTGTGTTGGCCTATACTCTTCAAGATACCTAAAGAGTTCACATTGTGCCGGCTGTGCGTCATCCATGCCTGATAAGACTTGCAGTCTGACGTCGCCGGGCTGCATTCGCCTCATCCAACGCGAATATCTAAATTTACTTATTTTTTTTAAAAGCATCCGGACTGACGAAGACACACTTTATTTTTTTTCATTGAGACGAGGATCAACAAGTTGGCTCGAGTGCGTAATTTCCATCTGAGCTGTGTGGTCACGCACTAACTCGCGACACACGTGACCTCAAACCAATTCAGCTGGACACACTTCTCATCTGTGGACGAGAAATAAGCCCGGGACCGTTCCTTGGACATAGACACATCTTGTCAGGAGTATACGGCTGGAATCAGGAGGAGACCGGCGGCCCCATGCCTCGCTGCGTCTCCAGATGCTCGGCTGGCTACCGCATGGTAACTTTGCGCGCACAACACGCTGCAAAGAGGACAGATATAGAGAAGGGATCTGAATGAATGGGACTGAGATTTACTCGCATTTTTCCTCTCGCTTCCCGCAGACTGTTGTATGTGTTGTGTGTCCTGCTGGTTGAAGCGGTCTCACGTTGTCAGCAGATATCGCTAGATCCATCACTCGGGACAGGGAGCAGCAAATGTCTAAGAAACGGAAAAGTCCTGACGAGCCGGACTTTGAGGGATCTCCGCGTGCGGGATGCAGTGACCAAGGTAGGAGAGTCATGGTCAGACAATGACACTGTGAAAGTGGAATTGCCGCCAGAGTGCAGGTGGTTGGACTGTTTGATTCATTCCTTTATCCTGCGATGTGTCTACAGAGCAATGTTTTAGTAGGAACCAACGGTTTATGCAAAGTCAGAAGCATCGAGACGTTGTCATGCTGTCAGGATGCAAAGGCATTATAGTTACTTTAAAGCCATAGGTAACTTTTTCATATAAAGGAATGTTGGTTACATTCACGCCATCCCCAAAAGAGTTGACACATACGCCAATCCGCTCCACAAAACTCTCTGTATTTTTCAGTATGGCAGCGTTTACAAACGCCACCACACTGTGGCGCTGGAGCTCAGAAAAAAAAAAAAAACAGTGCCCCCGAAATGGTCCAGCCGTTGGTGTTACTGCTAAGAAAAAACCTGGACGGACAGGCGAAGGTATGCAATCCATGCCAGATCGCTGAAGGCTTACCTCATGTAGATGCTGACATTGTTGTTGTAATTACTCCGAATTCCAAATGGGGGCAACAGAAGTTACGCACTATAAGTATTAAACCTTTAGCTACAGTGACATGACCATGTTGCCATGCAAGATAAGTATTTGTATTCGTAGAAAACAGTCAAGTGTGTTGCTGCGGATTACTTTTTAAAATCTCTCCCCAGTCCCCAGTGGAGTCACATTTGTGTGGCAATAAGTTTAGCTGCAGCAGGAAGTATAGCAACCACAAACTGTGGCTTAAGAATTATAGAGGCTTTGTGAACTCCCCTTGGTTTGTATAGTATGGCTGTCATCACTCAGACAAAGAAGGACCTGATGATTCAAGAACTGGATGTGACACATGAAGTATAATGTTGGCCCACCTTGAGTCCTATTTCCAGCCAAGCTGTAAAGGTGCAGTTTGGTTTATTGATAAGCTTTGCGTTGGTTCAGAGGGATAATCACAGCCGTATCTACTGTCATGGTGTTTCTGGTTGGCAACCCAGCAGCAAATCATGCTAATGGCCCTTCTATTTGCTCATAGAAAATACTGTATGTACAGTATATTTATAGTATACAAACCCTGGCAGCACAGAACAGCAAATTATAGCAAATATAATTAAATAAAATAGCAATGATATACTGTAGAGTAATAATAGTGGCATTGTTTATTCTGTGGCCAAAAAACTACTCTGAATATTCTAATATGAAACAATATCAAAGAATGTATTTATGTAACTCTAGAATAGTCTGCAGTTATGGACGGATTATGAGACAATGCATGCAGACTTTAAAAGGTCACCCACCCCTTCTACATAGGAGCAAAAACCCCAGACTGAAAGAGACACAATCAAACTGTTAGGTGTCATTGTAGTTTGTCTGTGGTTGTTTGTGTCTGTTTGTGGTCGTCGGACCGTCCCTACAAACATGGATCACGAGTAAAAGTTTTTTTTAAACTTGCATCGAATAAACCTAAATAGTGACACAAAATGAGGGCACTGCACACACTAACTGTAGCAAACTGTGTTGTAACAGGAGATTAAACACCCTGGGGCAAGTGTTGAAGACCATTCACAGTCACAGACTTAATATAAAATATAATTTGAAAATTGTTGTGTGGTGTTTGGATGATAAAAAAAAAAGTCTATGCAAAACAACCAGTGTCTTGGGAAGCTTGGTTTCCCTCGAAGTCCCTCCCTGTGGTCTGGGATCCGATCCGAGTGGTTGCTCATCATTTATTTTTTTCCAAACTCAAGCGTCCTCTGTTCTAAGAGGCCGCTTTTGAATTACCTTGATCGGAAGCGCGGCTGCTATTACGCCATTATGCACATGACAGGAGTTGCAAGTTCAAGGACAATAACAGCATCACCTTCAAGCGGAGAGTCGTGCCTGCTTGCATGAATACTGCTGTGGCAACGGAAACTGCTGAGGACCAGACGTGTTGTGCTTGCTTTGCATCACATTGTTCAAGTTTATAAGTTAATATATAATCACAAACTGCTCTTTTGATGTAGGCTACATTGAAGACTAAATCACATACATTTTTCTTCTGAAATGTATTGAAATGTCTCTTGTTTTGTGCCACGTGACACCTTTGAAGTATCAACCACTTAATCCAAATTACTAAAAAATCCATTCCCTTACTTACCTACCTGTACTAATAGCATACAACATTGTGTTTTTTATCAATCTATCTATCCATCTATCCGTCTATCTATCCATCCATCTATCTATCTATCTGTCTGTCTGTCCGTCCGTCCGTCCATCCGTCCGTCTATCTATCTATCTGTCTATCTATCTATCTATCTATCTATCTGTCTATCTATCTATCTATCTATCTATCTATCTATCTATCTATCTATCTATCTATCTATCTATCTATCTATCTATCTATCTATCTATCTATCTATCTATCTATCTATCTATTACAGTTTTTCTCAGTCGCTTTGGTGCTTTTCTCACATCACTATTAACATTTGCAGAGCAGTTAGTGCATTTCTCAAAACAATTAGTGCAAACTGCAAAACCTAATGGATAACCTGCAAAAGTACGTCACTTGCTCAAAATGGATAGTCTATTCCTCAAAAGCAAGTATTAATGTCAATGAAACTGATAGTGTCATCAAAATGAGAAGTCTTGACACCATCGTTTATGAACAAGATAGTCAAATGGCTTTGTCATGTTTTCATTATGACAGTTTATTCTCTCAGTGTTTTCCAATGCAAAAAAAAGGTCAGAACTCGGTGACACTACCTGAAAATGCTCAAGACAGCACTATACACTACTTGTACAGCCATTTGAAAACTACAGTAAAGTTACACATTGCTGTACTTAGGGGAGTAAGTGAGTACAAGACACTGAATACGTATGTTTCACATTTTTACTGTATATGCTCTTTGCAATTCTACAGCATTGTGCAAAAGAAAAATACACTTCAGTCACTTATTTAGAACAAACATAAAAAAACACCCTTTTGGTAGAGCTGTGCACAAATGTGAACAATATAACAGGACATATTGTAACTGAACATACATATATAGGTAAATCATTCTGGCACATCCAGACGTTCCTGTCTGTCTGGCCACATATTTTCATCTACATCACAACGGATATTATCCCTTGCAATGCAGCGAGGAAGTATCTATGATAAAGAAAAGGTATAAAATTTGCCTGACAGAATTTGATAACTAGTTCAACAATTTTGACTCAAGCAATGAAATGAAGACTATTAGTTTTACTGGGAACGACTATTCAGCATCCATAAGAATAGTTCATTTTGACTGACATGACATAAGCAAATGACAATGTTATAAAACAGCAGAGAATTGTATGAAAGCAACTGATACATGTCCAAAAGCATTTGCAATTTGTTCAGAGGAAGGAGAAATTGCTACTATGATGTGCTCAAATGACTAAATGTTGCGGAGGTTGAACTAATAGTTATGAGAATGTTCATTCTGATCTGAGAAAAGCACCAAAGCAACTGAGAAAAACTGTAATTCAATTCAGTTTATTTAGGAAGGGGACAGTGCAAATAAATAAAACACATGATCATACATGGGTTAAAAATGCCAGAATTTGCCAAAAGGTAATTTTTTTTATCTGTAGTCCTCTGGCATCGATGTTAAAAGAAAATACAAATAAACAAGATAAAAGAACAACAACATAAACAGGAGGACGGAACCCCACAGCACAAAATAGGGCATCACAGAACAAACAGAACAGACTAACTAAAGTAAAAGAACAGAACAGAAAATACAAAGCACCATTGAAAAAAATAATAATGATAAAGTATGTGTTTAGTTCCCTGATTGTGGGATTTAATTTTATTCCTTTGCACTTTGCAGGTCTGTGGATTATTGAGACTTGAGAAACCCTTATTCTAGAAAGATATATTGCCTTTGATTTTTTTAAATGTACGTTTTTTTGCACTGAAAGCAGCACAAACTTGAATGAGCCTCCACTGCATTTAGGTGAAAGCATAAATCTCCTGAACAGACATCTCAAAACCTGGAAAATGGTGTATTTACAGTAACTGCATAGTTAGACACCACTAGATGTATGTAGTTTGGGTAAAATGACCCTTGAGAACTCAATATAAACTCATAGGCGCAGCGCAGGACTTAGCGTAAACATTATGGCTTCCTCAGGCCTGCAGACTTGGTTTGTTTGCACCGAAGTTGTGACCTGTTTGCATCACAGTCTTTGGCTCTGTATCTTTTTGGGCCCACGCCCAAACAAGAGTTTCCCTTAGCCATCACTGAAGGAGAGCCGGGTGCTTCCTTCCCCAACTGTGTCTGGCATCTGTGACTCCTTGGGGGGCATACACCCACTGAAACCCTCCCAATTGAGTTTTTTCAGCAACACATTCTGCCCTAAATTCTTTGAAAAATCCCACAGTAGTGCATCATCATTTACTTATTATGTTAAAGGATATAATATTTATAAAGGAATAAAGAGCGTATTAACCATGAACTATTCATTATATCTGGTGGATATGGCTCCCAACTGCATTCAGTCAGCTAAATGCTTTGAAGAATGCTTTTTTTTTTTTCGATACAATCGTTTGTCCAAACTAAATGGACAATGTTACCAAAAGCAGACACATACATTCACATAATATGAAAAACTAGCTGCAGCAGTCACTATGGTGCTGTTACTGCTGTGCTCCATTTACTGTTGCCTCTGAGTACTCTAGCTCGTATTTCTCATGGAGATCGTTTTTTTTTTTCTTCACTGGGATATCCACGATGAGGCCAGGAGTTGTAGAAACAGTGGCATTGAGATTCATATCAGGACCACAACGCATTGTTTGTCTTGCCTCTAGCTGTACAGCCTGGATCTGTGGGTTACAGGGCCACTCCTGGGTACACCCTCCAGCAACCACCACAGCTTGTCAACAGCCCTCAGCAGTGCAAATTACCCATTCTCTTCTATTACAGTATGATACCAGTGCAAGGCTAAGCATGAAACTTTATGTACAACTTATCTTTTGTGAATAGTTTTTCTCATTTTCCCAAAGAAGTGGCAATGTGACAAAGAAGAACTGTAACAAGTATTAGATAATAAAGCAGTGATTCTTGAGAAGCGGGACAAAAGGCCGTCTTGCACAATGTAACTGCTGCTATCTTTAAAAATAAAAATATTTAAAATTGTAGACGTAATTAGGAATTAAGAATAGAATGTCTGGAGCACAATTATCCCCTTCAATTTAATTGTATCATTATTATGTCAAATATATGACACTTGTTATCTTCTCACGACGTCCAGAACAGTGTGTCCACAGAGAAGGTTTCAATCTTTCATATGCAGTAAAACTGATTAAATATGTTCTTTAATGATTAAAAAGTGTTTTCCCATCAAAAGCAACACTAAATAATCTCTCATATCAATAAAACAGTTTTTCTTCAACACATTCATGTTTTATAAGGTTTCAAAGTGGTGGGAGACTTTTTGTCAACACCGTCAGTCAATCCATTAAAATTTAATAAAATCAGGCAAAATAAGGGGCATCTGTAACTATGAAGGACCCCTTGTCACATTCCACCTCTGCAGAGTACATTAGAGTCAGACAGGCTCTGATAAGTGCTGTAGTTTTAGAATATTTTATATTCCAAATCTTGAAAGTCCTGCGTCACAACCATGATATTGAATGTTTTGATAATTTTATTTTCCTGAAGTAGTTCATACTAGCACCTAACATCAACAAAAAAAACAAATGGCTACTAGATCAATTAAATTTGTTTTCGTTTAAGAAACGTAAAATATGTCAACACCGTCAGATGTCAACTCCATCAGATTTCCTGTCTGACGGTGGTGACAGGCCAATGACGGAGTTGATATTCAATGTGAAGGCATCATATTTGGGAGGTTTTCAAGTTATTATAATTGTATTAAATATAGAATTAGGGTTTAGTTTTTCTAATACTGTATTTATGGAAAATCTCACAATCTTCTTTCGTCATGGATGACTCTTAAACAAGTACAGGATGATATACAAAATGAGGCAATTTGGTGTGAGTCTGTTAGAGCAAGTCTGATTGAAAGACTGTAATGTGAATCTTCAATTAATGCTCAACTAATAATATGCTGTTATAACATCACTGTTATTGATTATTCTACATATTTGATGGTTATCTGGGTTTTTGTCACCACCGTCCGATATGTCAAATTCATAAGATATGCTTGTCAACTCCGTCAGATATATTTTTCAACTCCGTCAGATATGTGTCAACTCAGATTTATGTTATTTTGATAACAATACATAATGATATTTCATAGTTGTTGAGGAATGGTTAGTCATATGTGAAAATCTAACCAGTCACCTAACATGAGAATGTGTTTTGAAATTTTAAACACATCTTGATTGCTGTTCATTTTAAAGTAAAAATTCTATTACACAGTTCAACTAAAGAACATAGAAGAAAATCGCTATAAAAAATGTATATTCATATAAATTTTGAAAATATGTGTTGTGGCCTCTGACAGTCTTAGTGAATACTTGTGATCACAATACATCTTATGGGTGTAGCATATATTGAGGGAAAATTTATTTGTGTTTTTGGTGTCTGATGGTGTTGACACAAAATAAGGAATGGCAAGGAAAAAGCCCATTTTGATAAAAAGGACAAAAGCTGGGAGGTTGTATCAAAGCGTATGTAGCTTAGTATATGTTGGATACATACATGTAATTTAATTTGCCTAAACATAGGGTTTGTATTTTTTCAACATTGCACCCTGTTTTGTCCCACTTCTCAAGAATCACTGAAAGAATGTATATAGAACACAGGCTTGACATTGTGCTTCTATGCACACTGATATATATTGGAGATATGAAGAAATATTTAGAAAATTACAAAATGGCATCCCCTCTCAAGAACATAAAGGCCGTGTTCGAATTGAGACAGTCATGGCCACTAAGGGTTTCTCTGTCACTCTGTAGGCAGACAGTTGAGAGAATACTTCCAGATCTCCTGGATTGGTTTGTCCTGGTAGTTTAAGGAGCAGCTCAGCGTCACACACACCAGCGGCGGTGATGTGTGCCATGTGTGTCTCTTTAGCTTGGCTTGGTGCCTGTGTGATGCTGAAAGACCTGGAAGTGCATCCGAGGCTCGCGTTGCTGTTTGCCACTTTCGTGACGACACGGAGCACTTAGTGTTGAAACCACATGCTGCTTCACACACATTCACATTCACATCTCCTCATGAATATTCTCATCCGCGCTCTTCTCTGAGGACAATGTAGAACAGCAGCCCGCAGCCTCAGTCTACAAGGGCCGAGGCTACAGCAGTCGGTCTGGAACAAGCTCAACTTGACCAAGAATACCCCTCAGTGGTCTCGGTGTGCACTGCAGGTCACAATAGTGTACGGAAAGATCTTAATGAGGAAATAATACATTTCTTCATTTGATCATTTAAGTTTAGTACTTTTTCAGTTATAGCAAACGTTGACCTTTTCCCTCTCTTTAATTTAACAGTGGTTAATCGGTTTTCTATGTCCTCAGGCAGACACTAGATGGGGCCAAAGTATAAAGATTAATTGCAGGGAGTGGCTTCAAAGAAGTTTAGCACGGAGCTTTGGATTTAAATATTTTTATAATTATTATTGGCAGGCTTGGTAATGACTACTCAAGGGTTCCACTAAATTATAGATTCATATGATTTTCTCAAGTAAAAGGGTTTCAAATGGACTGTTTATTTTTATCTACAAAAGGCTAGAACAAAAAAAATCTTTCCTTTCCATTGTTTAAGTGAAACCACTGTTGTGACCACTGAAACTGAACAAAGCAAAGTTTTCTCATTTTAACAATCAAATTATAAAATGCATCAGTAAAAACGTAAATCAGTAAAAAATGTTACAGCTCGTGAAATATTAAGCATTAATATTGTGCTACAGTTTCAAATTGAAGTTTGAGTGAGGGACACGGTTATAAAATGTGTGTGTGTGTGTGTGTGTGTGTGTGTGTGTGTGTGTGTGTGTGTGTGTGTGTGTGTGTGTGTGTGTGTGTGTGTGTGTGTGTGTGTGTGTGTGTGTGTGTGTCTGCACACATTATTGCGTCCAGTCCATGAATGGATTGTGTCCATGTGTTATCAGTAAACAGGCAGACCTGGCGTCTGGCTGCTCGGTCGTCTTGGCCTGTTCTGAAGTCTGCTGTGCGGAGAGATTGACAGGCCTGTACGTCAGCACCCATATTTCTCACTAATGATTCATACTGACTTTTTTTGGCTTCTGATGAGGGCTGCAGGCGGCCAGTTACAAATTCTCTAAGTTCAATATGCAGCTCCCTCCCTCTCCTCCCTTTTTATATTTTCTGAGGTGCAAAATATTGATTTTAATTAATGATGAAAGTCACGCTCATTTCACTAACGTTTAACATGTGCATTAGTCACTGAGTTTTCCCCTGACATAGCCTCTGTCAACACTGAATGGAACTGAACAGATGTATAAAAAATATTTTTTTTTTTTACAATTTATCAATTTGTACAAGAGGGATGCAATGTCTGCACATTTGTGTGTAATTATGCAATTAGATTGGGCGAATTATATGTTTGTTAAATAATTTAATCTTACTTTGTGCCACTAGCCCAACTTATATTGTTGAAATCATTCTTCTTCTTTGTCCTTATGACATAAAAGCACATTATGAGTTTTGGCTGAAATCGAACAGAAGGAGTACAAAAGGAACAAGCATCAAATGTGACCATTTTTTTTTGGAAATAGTGTGAACCGTGTTGCTCTGTTCAAGAAAATGTCCTCTCTGTGTGTCCACGTGTAATGCTTGCACAAGGAGCAGAGTCAAACAGTCAATCGGCCACATCTCACTGTATACACGCCTTACACCGTCACAAGAAATACACACTGACAAGCTGTGTGGTGTGACATCTCTCAGCTGCAAGTAATGATCCAGCTGTGTGTTTAAAAGGCTTTTTCGTTTGACCAGGATGCTGTAAGTGGTAGCATCGTGTAGCACCAAGGGAGGCTGTTTTTCCTTTCGTAAGGCCAGTAGTAACTCATGATTGTGTGTGTGTGTGTGTGTGTGTGTGTGTGTGTGTGTGTGTGTGTGTGTGTGTGTGTGTGTGTGTGTGTGTGTGTGTGTGTGTGTGTGTGTGTGTGTGTGTGTGAGAGAGCTACAGAGCATAGTGGTGGTTTGATGGGGAGCTGATGAGGTCATGGCTCATGTCTCCTTGCTTGCGTCATCACCTATAGGATGCGACTCCCGCCAGCAGAGCAGCAGCTGCTGCTGCTGTCGTTGTGACAGCGCCAAAAAAAAATGGAATCAGAATCATGTTTAAGGCTGAAAATCATCACACCTGAGGGGCTGTGGCAAAAAGCAAAATCTCCCTGTTGTGAAGAAGTAATGCCACAATAGAATTCATATTTTGGCACATTTCATCTGAGTTATTTTCTTAATTTGCAGCTGTCTGTGTGTGTTTTTTTTCTATACATGTGTGTGTGTGCTCAACACATAATGGCACGTGCCCACTCCCTTGCCCGTCTGTAGAGACTCTTTTGACCTCTATTTTGCCTGCAGATTTGCAAGATTGCACAGTGAAGCGTTTTACACGGCCGGATGACGTCAGCACTGTTGTTTGTTTTGTTTTTTCTCAACCCCTCTAACAGACCTCTGACCACATGCTCATCACCATAGTCATCCTCTAGTAATACGGATGTGATAATCTAGGTCAGTATGGTGCCAACAGAAACACTGCCCACTAATCTTAATAACCAGGATTTGCATTTGTGAGAGACAAGTAAGTCTGTTTATTTGATCAGCACTGCTCTTATTCTTTTTTTTAGGATTGTATTAACCAGCAAATCTGCATTTTCGGTAAAACAATCTCAAATCAATAATTTTGTGTATTAACACACTTCAGAGCCAATCCTCACCAATATCATTTAATGCCATTAATAATGTAGCATAAATATTAAATATTGTATTATTCTATTTGTTTTATTAGCAATACATCCTTTGATACTAAGGTAAGAAAGCCATTTGGTTCCTTTGGAAATATTGGATCAGCTATCAGGCGTTATGCTGCATTTACTGAAATACATAAACACTAGCTTGATGGTGAGCAGCTTGATGTTATATAAGGGGCAAAGATTCATGTATGAAAGGAAGAGAAAATGCAAAAAATCTTCCTCCATTTACCACACTGTATTTTCTTTTTCAGAAATCATTACAATCCTATGACTGTGATTGTACTGTTAAGGGAATAAAATACACATCTCCTGTGTTGCGGTGATGTAAATGTCATTGAATGGTGCGGCATATGTGTGTTTTGCACATGAAATACATATTACCGCGCGTGTGTGTGAGTGTGTGCGCGCGGGCATGCATGTGTGTGACAAATGTTCGGGCAGGCATAATTTGTGCCAGCTCAGTGACGTAGAGGACGTGAGGCCCAGACGGGTGCTGTGAGTGGCAGTAACAACGTCTCCTATTCGAGCCTGCCCCATCTCTGACTTCATTGGCTACAGCTCTGACGCAAATAGCCCCCCCCCCTCTTCACACACACACACACACACACACACACACACCACAACCTCCCTCCCCCTCTCTCTCCATGCACACTTCTTTCATCACGTTTTTTTACATCCATTTAAATGTTTTTTTCCCCCTTCTTTTTTGATTCATGTGCTTTCTGCAGTTCCCCTCCACTGCAGTGCTCCACACAAAACATATCTGCACCACCTGTCTGCCGTGCGCTCTCCAAACGCGCCTTCCTTTTTCTGTTGTCCCTGATGCGTTGATGGAAACCTTATCAGCGTTTTCTTTCATTTATTTCTCGTCCATATTATCCACGTTAATCCTCCTCCCTTTCCAATTTAATTGTGTGATGCGAGGTCTGAATCACAGCGAGCCACTGAGAGCATTAGAGGTGTTATACACACGCAGAAGACGGCTTCCTCTGTTTCAGTCAAAATGCTACATTAAAACTGTTGAAATGCACACAATGAGATATGTTCACCGTGGACCAGGTCCTTGCATTTCTTCCACACACTGCACAGTATCGCTTTTCTAAGTGAACAAGCTTTGGATAAACTAAATTTCAGAAAGAGATAAAACATATTGCAGAGATGTGTTAATGTTGTAGGCTTTGTAGCACATTGCATGTATCCCTTCAGGTTTCTCTTTCTCTATGCTGAAACCCCATAGCAGTAGATTCTAAGGCCGTGGCAAGTTAAGGTGTTAAGAACTGTATTTTCTCTACTGTACTGTCATTTAGCACGTTATCATTTAAGCAGAGACGTAGCATAGCTGTCCATATGTTGTCTGGTAACAGTGTGTCTGATGCTCTGAATTTAGGCAGAAGAATTCTGGCAGTTCTCTGAACTTACAAATGCTTCGTGTTGCAGTCCGAATGATATGAGTCTTTCCCAGGAGAGATGAATGTATAATGATGAATCATATAATAATATTTGCTATATATATTTTTTTTTTAAACATATTACTTTATTTTTGATGCTACACGGTAAATTGAATTTAATGTCACAGTATGATTTCATCAGTCAGTGTCAGGGTGTATACAGTCATGTGCTTCAAACAGTTCACATGGGAACAGCTTCTTCCCCCCCAAAAAAAATTAAGCTTCAGTGGTAAAGCTGAAAGAAAAACTATGGTCAATTACAACATACTTTTTTATAGCTCAACCTCAACCTCATCGACTGTCTTTTTTCCTAAGATAACATTGTACTCCGCAAGTTAATTGCTGCGATCAGAGAAAAAGTCCCATTGAGCAATAAACAGGAATATTCTCTTGCCCAGTCAGACTTTGGTATTGCAATGCCACTATGTTATGGCACAGGTCAATTATGATCATCAGAGAAAAACTTGACTGTTTCATACATATTTAAAAGTTCCTTGTAAGAGGTTTCACCATTAGATTAATTTGAAAGTGGGTTAAGTCAGATGTGTAGGATCCAATTAATACAAACGTTTTAATTGTTTGACTTACTGAGCCCTTGGTCTGATTCTGAATTGATCAGATCATTGGCATACTTGACTTTACTACAACTACCCACCAAACTGTTACCAGAGTCCATTTGGTTTAGATTGTTTTTTTAAGAATACCTCAGTGTCACATGAAGTCCTTTCAGAAGGGGCTGTTTGACAAACTGTCTCTGCAAGTTGTTCATTCTTAAAGGAAGACTAATGAAACGGTGTTTTGTCTGAATTAGACTGAATTAGATTTAATGTATGTGGCCTGCGCCAAATTGGGTTGAATTATCCAGGAAATCAGTCCAAAGATTCTGAAGGCTGCCCGCTGAGCAGTCACACAGTTTATTCTCTTTCCTTGGCCTTAAACTTTGGAGCATCATTGGCAGAGAGACGATAGAAGGGATGGAGGGTAATACTGCTCTGCCACTTTGGGGACCATGTGAGTCAATCCTCATGCTCCCGTGCTGGCGGTGCTGTTATTGCGACACAGCCCTTAGCAAGAGGCTTGTCATACCACAGACGATGGATGTACAGAGGCCTTCTAAAAGGGAAGCATGATTGCTGTGTGTCTCAGAAAAATCTGCAAAGGAAGCAGTGCAGACGGCTGAATCCTATATCACATAATACGCCATAATGGAAAGAACAGGGCTGTGTTCCAAATAAGATCCGTCACATAATCAGCTCCACCCCGAATGAAAGATGGGGGCCATCATCCTCCTCAGGTTCCCTGAACATGCTGTTACTGTCTGTGAGCCCATAAAAGGCAACCCTCACCAGATCAGCCTGTTTCCTGTTGACAAGCCGCTGCCGCGCCTCTTCTGAAGGGACATGCAGGCCGCTCAAGAGTCAAGTTTTATTACTTTCCATTTTCCCCTTGGGGACCCGACATGTAATCCCTACTGTGTAATCTACACAGTGCTGAAACAATGCTGACAAATAATTAAAATAAAAAAATCAGCCGGTCTTTCATGTTCCTTTGCACTGGACTCTTAATTTCCTGTCACCATATTCACCACATGTGAGGAAGATACAGGTGGGTCAGTGCACATTGCAGCAGTGTAGTCCACAAATTGTTGGTGTAGGACTATATATCAAGCTCTGATAGAGCCCCGCTACTATAGCGGACATGGTGTTTCAGAGGGGCAGATAAAACTCATGGTTCTCATGGGGCAGACTTTACCCTGGTCCTTCTGCAGTTGACAAACCAGCTTCTACACAATGGATAATTTTTTACCTATTGAGACAGAAAATCCTTCTCCTCACCGCAGTTAAAAGCGCAGCAAATGCTAAAACTCTTTGATATGCATTTACAGTTAGTGGTCCCAGACCAGATCCCTTTGACCACTTTGTAGGGACTCATATGCTCTTATAGGCCCTGTTTCCACCTGGGATTATGATTTTGGTCATCTGATCACAAGTGGCCAGCTCTCAGTCCGTGTGTTCACACTTGCCTTTTCACATGTGACTTCTTTGTCTACTTGCGATCGGATACCATTTACCCGCTCTGTATGTAAATCAACACGTACATCATTTCCGTTTGCATTGGTGTTTTTAACTGGTGGGGCTCAAACAAGTAAACATACAGGGCTGTACAGTGCCACAGTTAGACAGTTTTAATCGCATTTGCTATTAAAATGCATTATGTGCGAAGATAATTACAAGTCTAGATTGACAAGATAGGCTACTGTCTCATTTAGACAAGGAGGAGCAATGCACAACACTGCTTAGAGGGCTCTACATTAACACTCGCCAAATGCGGGTAAATATCATAGATGGTATATAAAAGTAAAAACTCTAAGGCGAGTAAGTTATTACGCCTATTTGGCTGGTGAAAAATGTGTGCTCGCCGGGCGGCTTTTCTAACGTCTGCCACCAGTACACGGCTTTCTATATGCAGTTAAGTTAGGGGAAAACGGGGTAAGTAGGCACACTTTTTACTCTAGTGAGAATTGCTCATCACCTAAACATCTTTGAATAGTCATTCCTACATTAAATCGAAGCTTAAGGTGTTGGCTTGAAATGTGTACCCCTAACTTTTTATATCTTATTGTAATAAAGAAGAAATTAATCATCAAAGACACCCTTACACATTGTGACAACCAACCCCATCAAGGGGTCGGTTGTCACACACAATGGGGATGCTTGTCACGATGTTATCTTAATGGGAATAATCTTAAAAAGAAAGCAATAAAGCAGAACTACATTTGAAAGTTTAATTGCATTGTCAAGTTGACAAATAGGCCTAAATAACTTACTGTAGCCTTGGCAGCTGGTCTAGTTTGGGATGCACTGGTTTGTTTTGATTTTGTTGCCCTTTTTTCTTTTGCATGCTAGCTGCCTTTTCCTGCTCTATTCCTTCCTTCTCCTGGGTGTCAGTGAGGATACAACTTGACAACTTGAATTTCTTTCGTTATCGGGTTCCTTTTCTGGCTGCAGCCTTTGGATAACATGTGACAACCAACCCCCCAAAAAATGTGACGACCAACCCCAACTTGAACTTCTTGCTAGCATCAAGGCCAACAACCATCTGACAACTAATTAGCTTGCTAACCACAATCTACTATAGGGTAACACTTTACAATAAGGGTACATTAATTAATGGTTAGTTAATACTTAATAAGGTTTAACTAACCATTAGTTAACTGTTAACTAATGTGTCTAGTAAGCATTTACTAATGGTATTCATGTTAACTAAGGTATTAATTACTACATCATGTAATGTTTATAAATATCCTATATTAACCTTAGTTAACACATTAATTAAGCTTGAGCCAACAGTTGATTAATATAATAATAAGCATTAATTAACTGTTAACAAATGTCATTTTTGTAACATTACTTAAGCATAATTAACCATTTATTAATGCTCTTTGTGACCCTTATTGTAAAGTGGGAACCATTTATCCATTAAGTAACACTTAATAAATGCACACCAGTGCTGAATAGGCATTACTGAAGCATAATTAACCCTAATAGGCATTACTTAAGTGTAATTAACCATTTACTAATGGACTTTGTGACCCTTATTGTAAAGTGAGAACCATTTCTCATGAATTAACACCTAATAAAGGCATACTAGTGCTGATTAAGCATAACTTAAGCATAATTAACCATTTCTTAATGTTATTTGTGACCCTTATTGTAAAGTGGGAACCATTCATCACTTGTTACACTTAATAAATGCAAAATAGTGCTGAATAAGGATTACCTAAGTACAATCCATCAATCAACATTGCTCTTTGTGACCCGTGTACATTCTCTATAATAACAATATTAAACATACTAAAATATTTCCAACTGGAGATCAATTCATGACAACAATCTGTTATCAACACAATGTGCTCTCACCTCAAATTCAGCAGTCTAACTCCAAGGAAGACTATGTAGGTGACCTCTGATCCCAATTCTGGATATTTACATACCAAAATTTCACAGACAGCGCCTTCTGATTCCGAGATATAACGACTGTGACAACCAACCCGTGTGACAAATTACCCCGTTCTCCCCTACTGCATGTGCGAACAGAATATTTCCTGTGCGCCTTCACATTAAAAGCCTGTTACTAGCCAAACACGAGTTGACTTTTATTTTTAAGCAGATAAGAACAGGAAGTCGCTGCCTTGCAGCTCACCAGTCAATAGCAGCGATTTTCGTGTTTTCAGATTTATGCAGTGAAATGAAAACAGAGGACAGAAAGCTTGTCATTTGCAATACTGGCGGATGCAACTAACATTCATGAGGCTTCTATAAAAGCTGCATGAACGCCAGTGATGCATTTTCAACATATTTCCGCTCAGGCAGGGGGCAGCAGTTGAGTAGGAGGTCCCTAATGTGGACAAAAGTCACATTGCTGTTTCCACTACCAGAGAGTGTTTTCACCTGTAGTTAGAGGTGTATTCATGTGATCAGATCACAAAAACCACATGTTAAAGACAAGTGGAAACGGGGTCAAAGTGGACTAGATGGACAAAACAGGACAATGGCTTTCCAGGTAACCCGCCTGATGCATCTTCCAAATCTCCCCAGCGATTATCCCACACCCCTTGAATTAACTTTACCACCAATGTCTTAAGGTGCGAACACACTACACGCGTTACACGCGTACAGACGCGTATAAAATCGGCTATTTTTCCATAGGGAACCATTGGTATACGCACGTACATGGCGCGTAGATGCGTTACTCGTGCTAAAGCAACATTTTAGCCGCGTATGAGCCGCGTATACGTACCTATGTGCGGAGTTCAAAAAATTTAACTTTTTACGCTTCTACTCGTGACGATTAGCCGTGTTGGCCAATCAGAGTTGGGCTTGAGCCGATGTCACATGCATTGGCACGGTCGGAGAACAGTGTACACAGAGGCTGAGAAACACCGAAGAGTAAAATGTATTGCGGGCGGCCCGGTGCTGTATGACAGCCGCTCGGGAATGGAAGACGTGGGGAAAGTAAACCAGGAGAATGGACTTCCTGGTTAATTCAGTGAATATGTGCGGCTGTGCTTTAGCCGATAAACCAAGTTAGCGCCATATAGCATTAGTTAACTCAAATAATCTATCGGGCTTTCTACCTTTACAGGTTAGGATCAAATAATTTGTGCAGTATCATGACACACTAAGACCACAGCAACACATACTGCATTAAGTTACGGACAAATAACCGGTTACTATGGTCCATAATTTGCCATAGTCAAAAAGGGTGAGGGTAGGAGAACACGTTTAATGGCTCTGATGTCCCAATGATTTCTTAGAACGTAAGGGATACAAAAAAAACAACAGAGGTTCAGAACATCTAGCGGTAAACAAAGATGTCATCTTTTCTCCTGGGACCGTGAGGATGTCTGAGCGAGCAACAAACCTGTCCTCTGGGTATGTCTAATATACTACACTCTGACAGCAGTTAATCAAACCGGCAATTATTAAGATGACAGAGGGCAGGTAATGATGTTCTATGATTTGTGTTTCCATTAACCTAAATTATGCACCTATCTCACACTTGTCCTAATGGATCACAGTGCAATGACGTCCATTGACGTCATGTTCCAGATGAACCGCATTGCAGTTGCATGCAAATGTGTGCATACCAGGCTTTGGGTAAACGTGGAACTTCTTTTTTCCTTTTTATTGTTATTTCATTTTCAGACAAATCAGAGTAAACAGAGGCAGTAAAATGCTCATTGGTTGTTGAACTAGTTGCAAGCCAAGCTGTGAAGATGTGCATAACTCCCTCAGCCCCCCAGGGACCCTGTATTTTCATGGGCCTGCCTCTGACGTCAATGCTCCGGCTGTCCTGTGGATTGTCAGAATTCAGTTGGGGGGAGGGGACTGGAAGTCTCTGTGGTGTGTGTTTGCCGCATGTGATGTGTGTGTATGTGTGCGCCTACGTGGATGCAAGTATGCTCCTGTGTGTGTGTGTGTGTGTGTGTGTGTGTGTGTGTGTGTGTGTGTGTGTGTGTGTGTATACAGTATGTGTAAATGTTTTTATCGTCTGCTTGCATGTGATCTGTAAATGTTTCACTTACATCTGGGGCGTGTGTGTGCATAACGTGCAAAAAGCTTGTACAGTGGCTTGAATCAGAAATGTGCTTAAGTGGATGAGGTCTGTAATGTGGGGGGTAGGGGGTGAAGGCAGTGTGCGAACGGGCGCACACACATCTGAAGATGTGCAGCTCTTATGTTGGGAGAGACAGAGGTTGTAGTCATCAGGAGGATGTTTGCTAAAAACAGCCAAGAGGAGAGAACAGTTAATCATGGCTGCCGACCACTTCACTCTTCAGTCAGCTGTTGATCCCCAAATGGACGACGGTGAAGCTGATCTTTCACCAACAGCTATAAGAACACTCTGAATGTCACACATTCACATCCTATATAAAGAAAGATGAGATTTCAGCTTGTTTCATCATCACCTTTTTGATTTCCATAAATTTCTCTGCAGCACATATGGGATATGGGATTTGGTGGCGGAATAATGTTGACAGAGAGAAGAGTACGGGCTGCCTGTCGAAATTGATACAGATCAAGCTGGAGAGAGCCCTGGCGGACATTTTAAGGTTTATTTGGGTCTGCACTGCTTTGTTCATTCATTCCAACTGTATCCAGATGAATAGAAATATATTGTGACTCATGTTTAGCCACGAGATCCATCTGTTGACCTGTCTGTTTCACAATTGACTTACCTCTTCTGCAAATATATATTTTACATTATCCTAAGAGCAACACAATTAACCAGGACAAATGGCAGAAGGTCACACAGTACATTTACATAACTTAACCACACATTTGGGTTCCTGTATTTGAGTATTTCTTATCCCATTTTTCGTCTGCCCGAATACATTTAAGACCAATATTTCATTCTATATTAGTAACTTGACAATTAAGTTTTAATTGACGCACTAATATTGATTAAATCCCTGTGAATAAAATTAGAACTGAGAACATTCCAGCTTCTGAAATTAGAAGAATATGCTGCTTTGCTTTGTCTTAAACTGAATATATCGGGAGAAAAATGTATTGGTTGGAGAAGACAGGCGATTTGAAAATGTCACTGAGTAGGCTTTTATTATTTCAAAAATAATCTGCAAATACATTTTGAATGAAAATCATATACATAAAAAAATTTGCTTCAACTCAAGCAACTTCAACAATTAAATATATTTGAAATAAAGGCATGAGTAAAAAAAATATATGCCTCTAATACTTTAAGTTCATTTTGATAATTTTTCAAAACATTGCAGGACTTTTACTTGCGTGGTGTTGCTACTCTTACCAAAATGGCCATCTGAATACTTCTACCAATTCCCCTGCCTTTATTATATTTATCTGGATTTTAATGTCAGGATCAACAAACTCCAAATGTGTTGATACTGCACAGATTAGATTGTAACCACAATTTACAAGGTCATTGGAAATATATTTATCAAAAGGTGAAAATGTGGGATGCTAAACCAATAATAGGCAGCTCCCTATAGCAACCCACAATGTATCCCTAACAAAGTGCAGCTTTCTCTGTGCACTTGAAATAGCACAGGAAACATCTGACAGCTCAAGATGTGCTGGGATCATTCAGTTGCATTTGTGTCTTTTTTTCTGACTCCTGTGACACATATATTGATACATTCAAGCAGAATACAAAAAATGTTTTTATTACTTTGTACATAAAACCATGACTTCAGTACAATTCATGTTTCTGTTTTCTGTCTGAGAATTTGTGTTGGTATATTTCATACCAAGTGGATTAAGCTAAACATGGTTTGAATATCCGTTTGATTCTGGCAGGTCAAGCAGGTCAGTAACTTCCTGTTATGCAATAATTATTCAAACATACATTTAAAAAAAAATGAGTGCTCTCAGCCGCCTCATAGAGCCGGGGATCAGGAGGGTTCACTGGTAGGTCACTGAGACCGTGGCATCCCTTGTGATCTACCACATTTCTCTTTAAGTTCTTCATCCATAGCCGTCTGGCATAAGCTCACTGACTATCAGTGGTGAACTTTGCGTGGAACATTTGTAAAGCATTTGTTTTCTATCTGAATCTCAGTGCATGAGCTCCTTTAAGTGCAAGGAGGATGCACAGAGGTGAGCTTTGAAGGAGCCGACAGAGCTCTCCTAGCCTCATCAAACCCAAAGCTCTGTGTGTGTGTGTGTGTGTGTGTGTGTGTGTGTGTGTGTGTGTGTGTGTGTGTGTGTGTGTGTGTGTGTGTGTGTGTGTGTGTGTGTGTGTGTGTGTGTGTGTGCTTGTTACATTTAAAAGCAATTTGGCAATCTCCTTTATTTATCCTCATAAGAAAAAATAGGGAGTATTTGTGAACAATGCTCAGGCTTAAATGGTTTCCAAAAGGGTGTGTGTCTATCCTCAAACACAAGGCTGACAATGTATTGCATGTTACTTGTCTTATTTTTCTCAAAATGGCTGAATTTATCTCCCAAATTCCAGGGCATCATGAAATATTAATAGATGCACTATTGGCGACACTTCCACTCCTAAATCCAAAGGCAGCACCATAACATGTGAAATAAGTGTGACGTGCTACCTTAGCACACAAGTTGTTTCCATATTTTTTAAGGGCTTTTTGTCCTCGTTGGACCAAAATGTCAAAGGAAAAGCGACAGAGTGTATCAGGGTAGAGAATCCGTTATGTTATACGTGACCTCTGAATGGACCAGCTGCTCCACAGAGTAGGAATGCCAGTGACTGATAGCGCACATGCTGACGTAGCCCGCCACTGCTCCCCACACCTCTCTCTCTCTCTCTCTCTCCTTCTCTCTCCCTCGATATGATCAGTATGTAGTGCTGCGGCTGTGAGGGGAGTCTAGCACACTTTATGCTGTATCATGTTGCCGACTCAGAGCTGTTGAGGTGCGCGCTGAGCACTGATAACACACAATCTACAAAGGTTGAAGAGATATGGGAGCTCACTTCATTTGGAGCTTGACGTGGGATCCTCTCATAAACCATTTTGCTATTTGAAAAAGGAAATAATTGACAGGCCCTGTTAAAATCGGTTGACATTTTGCACATTTAATCTAAACATAAGATCTTACATGTGCCATAACTAGTTTTTCGTGATTTGTGGCACAAAATGAGCTCTATGTCCACATTGTTTCTGCTCCTACAATGTCCTGCAAATGAACGATGTGTTTCTTTTCTACATGGATATTATTAGTGGAAAATATAAACATTGGTGATGCATTCCTTTGGCTTGCTTAAGGCAAAGAGTGTACAGTTAACAGGAACTAAGTGTGGCCTTAAAGACGTCAGAGAAAGCTCAAACTGATACAGGAAGTCCTGTGACTCACACTTGAGTATGAGAGTAAGCATCGGGGTAATTCCGTGGTTTAACATTTATTTGTGCCGTTTTTCTAATTTCAACCTTGCCAAAGCGAAATGATTGTTCAGTATTCCCATCATTGTGCCTGTGTATTCAGCTTCCATTGTTGTTTTCTTCTTCTTTTGATGCAGAATGTAAAATGTGTATCTGGTTGACCAGAATCTGAGTTTAATAAGACTATTTTTTCATTATTATTACCACCACGGGATTGGATATCATTGTTATAGGATTATAACCGTTAGTGAGCAGGTGTACTGCAGATGATGTTGATGATGATGTTCAGTCTTTGCAGAAAGGGTTAGGCGTCCGCTGAAGAAACTATTTGTTCTATCATGCCAAATCAAGGCAATATTTACAATTGTAATTTATGCAAATATATGCCTGAGTTAGCATTAAAAAAACATTATATACATTCCTTTTGTGAATGCAGATCTCTGCTGATTCTTGGAGCTGAATTACCAGATTGAACCAGAAAAAGTCAGACAGACAAATATAATTTACTTAAAACATAAGAAAGTGTAAAATCTCAAACCAGATAATGACATAAATTATACCTTGTATACCTACTTGCTTGCTCCCTTTTAGATGTGTTCAAATGTTGTTAATTGCCTGATTTATGGTACATTTTTTTCTTAAAAACATGATGAGAAAATTAATTTTTAAGACATGTGGACATACATTAAGATTTATAAAATAAAAAATGGCTCAATCCAAAATCTCTTCTAAAAAAACACCTAGATTTTTGATTTTTAAAAAGATGTTGATACACATATTTAGTTAAGATATTGACAAATCTGCATTTTTATTTAAACATTAATGAAAAAAGCTAATACAAAATACAATTAAATTGAATGTAAGAAATCAACTAGCAAGGTTTTGTGATGATATTTATAAGTTAAAAATATTACCCTTTTTATTTGCAGGGTCTCGCCTTAAATGTTTGACATGTATTTTTACCTTAGTGCAGAGGTCTTTTTGCCTGGCTTTATTTGTTAGATTGGTGTGAATAAAACTTATTCCTGGACACCACACCAGCCATTCATAAAATTGAGGTCGTAACACTCCAACTCTGCCGATTGATCCCAGTCTATCTCATAGATAGTATATCTAGTATATCTCCCCTTATCTGTCATCTCTGGTGAAGAGAGGTCAGAGGTTAGAGTCAGGCTCTAGCAACCCAGGCGCGCGTAATAACTCAGTATTTTGCCAAAGGACACATAAGTAAGACAGCAGGGTGCTTTAACCCTGGTTCTTTAAACACTGTGCGGCACCTCTCCTTGCTATACCTGGCGCTCCATTGCTTTCTCCTGCCGCGCAGTTAATTTAAAGCTTGTCTCCCTCTTCTCTTTGGGTATCGAGAAACTGCAGCGCGTCCCCGGAGAGCGCTGGGTATGTGGCTCGGCCCCTTTTACGCAGCCAAATTCAGGAACAGTGCATGCCTCAACAGCGTCAAACCAGCACAGATACCCGAGACGAGGACGATTTACCTACCATTCAAAGTAAAATTAATGATTTTGGGTTTTTAGGGAAAAAAAGTTAACTGAATGAACGTTATCTTTGAAGATATTGATATTTAGTTACTAGTTAGGAAGATGGCACACCTATTTTTATTTAGCGCTCTGTTATGGTGGTTGGGGTCACAGTAAAATAAAAATTTGCAGCAATATTTCACAGTATTTAATGTGCTCTTTCAGCCATGACATTAGGATTGTTTGTGTGTTTTAAATTCCTGAAAAAATATTACCTTATTAAATATCTCTATTTTCATGTTATGATTCTTTACAACGTATCCTAAACGTCATAAAGCATTTATTGGCTTTTATTTTGGAAATAAGAGAGGAAGCTGTACCTGGTCGTTGTGGCTAACTTGACCCTGTCTTTCCCTCTCTCCGTGTGTGTGTGTGTGTGTGTGTGTGTGTGTGTGTGTGTGTGTGTGTGTGTGTGTGTGTGTGTGTGTGTGTGTGTGTGTGCGTTTGCGTTTACTCCCATTTCTCTGAGTCTGTGCGTCGTCGTCTCCGCTCCTCCAGTCTGCTGCTACACATCCACAACGGAGCCACCACGCCGAGGAGGCGGGCCGACTGTAGCTACACCTCGGCCAGCGGTGCTGGGTCATAGCGCTGTTGGAAGGGAGGGGGGGTTGGGGGTGGGGGGGGCAGCACACACTGCTCTTCTTGCCCTTCTGTAAACCGTGCTGCACAGCCTGAAGCATCGAGGACACCACCATCACCTCAACGCGCACTGGAATAGTTTTGTTTTTTCGCCCCAGACGCACCAAGTTGCAGCTGCAGAGGCGCACTTTTGGTCCGCGGCTCTTTGCGCTCACAATCCGAAATGGAAGATGGTCCGTCTTCAACAAGCTGTTTCAGAAGGTTAACGGACTGTTTCCTGGGTGCAAGTAGGTATTTTATACAACATTGTAAGAGAACGGAACAAACATTTTAGCTGACATTTTGCGCATTATTATAATTATTATTTGTTGGCTATTTAAAGTTTTGACCTTTAATAACAGGGCAGTTAAATCTCGGAAAACGTGGACATATGTTGGTCCTGCAGGTCCTGCTGTCCACCCAACTTTATGAATGACAGATTGATAGCTGATCTAAATGGGTGGGGACTTCGCTGGAGGGGGGTCAGGCAGGACCATAATTCGGAAAATGAAGCGTTTGTCTCAACAGGTCTTTATTAAGTACATAATTGAGCGGGTTTATGAATCCCACCTCGGATTGGAGTCGGTCTGGTCCGTCGTGGAAGGGACAGTAAACTGTGCTGCAGTGTGAGGCACAAACAGCAAAGCGAAGTCTTGTGCCGGAGTGAGTAGCCTACTGAAAGTGTAAATGCTGGCTCCTCCGCAATGAAAATAAATATCACAAATAGTCAGGCAGAGACATGACTTCAGGGTTGTTATTCCTCGAGAGAATAATATATATTCATAATTATCCGAAGTAGGATTTCGCATATTTATTATAATACTTATGCCTATAATATCATTTCTAATTTTCAAATTATTATTTTTCTATAGCTGTTGTTAATGTTTAGTGTTTTTTTTTCTCTCGCTACAATAGGAGTATAAAGGTGAGAGGCAGCTATCATCAAATAAATATTTAAATAAATTGATAAGTTGGTGCCACTACAGGGGAAATGAGCAGAAAGTGTAGTGAAGGTGTTTGTCATATTGTGTCACAGCAGTATCCTCTACGTACACCACCTATGTATAATATAGCCAATTTATATTCCCTTAGTGTGTGTGTGTGTGTGTGTGTGTGTGTGTGTGTGTGTGTGTGTGTGTGTGAGCGCGTGTGGCTTGCTCCTCAGTGGTGAATTTACAGTCTCTGTTAAACATTTGGGAATTTTATCTGGTTCTGTTCCTTTCGCTTTGGGAACATTTACTTCAGGAATTATTATAATCTATTAGTCAGGTGGTTGTAAGTTACGCCGGCAATGTGTGCCACATGAATAACTCCGTCCATGGTTCCAGTGGCACCTCAATTGACCTTTAGTGGCCACCCTGTAATAACAAGTTAGCAGTTTGGGGCCTGGGATAGTAAATGTTGCCAAAGTAGGCCTATACACACAACAGTAAAATGCTCTCTCACACTGACCAAAAAATGGGCAAGAATTTTAGAAAGCTTCGATGCTGTTAAATTCACAAAACAAACGTTTCGAATGGCTGTGACAGTGGAGCATCTTCAACTAACCTGTACTTTAGCCTAAACTGGAATATGTGACTGTTTCATACAGTTTTTTAACACTAAAAACAAGCCATTTATAAACATGTTGAACTCAGAAAAAGCAAAATCACTTCTGCTAACCAGTATCATAGCTTACATTCATGCTGCTCTTTTTTTTTCAAATGTTGTACAGCTGTCAATTAATCTGCGCTAAATGTGGGATTAACTTGACACACTGTTTGCCTTCTCACTGCATATTTTGTCTGTGATAGGTTTGGAGTCCGGGGGGAAAAAAATTACTTACTTTAATACTTGATACCAGGCTTTTTGACCCAAAACACATATATTTCTGAACAAGAATACAAATCATTATCCGCTCCACTTGTTTTTAGAGCTCTGTTTGCATAGACTGCTTTGTAAATATATCAGACACGTGATAAACTTTAAATGTATTCGACAAAGAGGAGCGAAAGTTCTTATTAAGGTGTGTGTGTGTGTGTGTGTGTGTGTGTGTGTGTGTGTGTGTGTGTGTGTGTGTGTGTGTGTGTGTGTGTGTGGTTAAAAAAGCACAGCCTTGTTTTCTGGCAACTGGTGGCATGTTTATCCTCCTCTTAGTGATTGTCGTCTCTGAAGTGGGACCCGTTGCTGGACCGTCCAGCAAATCCAGTCCTCCCTAGAGAAACTGTTTTTTTGTAAAGACAACACATGGCTCATTTGCTCCCTGGTTGCGCCTATAATTCTGAGCATTCTGGGATGTTACAGCCGTTTGGAGCCTCACGTTGCGAGGGATAAAAAAACATACATTGCAAGTGTGCATTGTGTTGTGGACAGTCCTGGGCAAAATTAGAGGTCAGACTTGGTCGGCCCTAATGTGATCTCCCAGGCATTTTCAAAACCCAATTGGTCGTGGACAAATTGCGTAACTCGGTGAAGAAGGCTGCATTGTCAGGCAGGAAGTGCTCACGCTGGATATATCCTGCCCCGCCACATACCCTCTCTCTCTCTCTCTTTCTCTCTCTCTCTCACTCTCTCTCACGGTGAGGACTTCTCTCCACGCAGTCACTGAACATTAAAAAAAAACACGTGTTGCTTCATATGAAAATTAGAGCTTGATTGAAATTTGAATGGCTAAATAATTCCAGACTAAGGCTGCTGAGCACGGAGCCAAATAGTCTCCCTTTTTGTGATTTCTCTTCATTGTTTATTTAAACTCTGAGAGAAATCAAGCCAAAGAAAATGAGCTTGTTACGCAGTTTGAACCCCTTTTTTTATGTATCAAAATTTGTGCAGGGCTGGAGCTGCGCCAGGGCACAGTGCACCATCTGAGCGGCGAAACAGATGACATTCTCCTTTAAGGCGTCCGCTGACCCCCTCGTCAGCTTTGTCGTTGGTTGGTATCAAAGGGGATGGGAAAAGGCCACATGCGTGTCCATTTCTTTACAGCTTGTCCTCGTGTCAGGGCTCATAAAAGAAAGCGGCACTAGAGAAGACGCATTGGATCTGTGGTTCTCATTACCAGGTCCCCACTGGCCCCTCTGCAGAGCGGCTGCAGAATTCAGCATCAGTCCAGATGTGGATCACTGATGTGGCTCTGGGGATGGCGTGGGGAGGTGTGTTCGTGTGTGTGTGTGTGTGTGTGTGTGTGTGTGTGTGTGTGTGTGTGTGTGTGTGTGTGTGTGTGTGTGTGTGCGTGCGTGTGTGTGTGTGCATGTGTGCAGACGCAGCTCTACATCAAACTGCAGGTTGCTGAGTTTCAAAAGCAGCAGCTCCAGCTTTGCTATTAATGCACGCTGTGTGATCTACCGCCTCTGGCCGTCGCTGCGTTTTCCTTTCATTGCAAAGGAAACACAAGAAAAGTTTGGAGTTTATAACAGGAGTTAAGGGTGAAGGTCGACCTGCTGCTATGTGTCTGTAGGTGCAGTCAGCAGAGTGCTTGCTGCTTGCCTGTGACCACAGTATTAGGCCGGGGATCAAGGGGCATGCCTTATCTACATCTCAGTTTGCCATTTATAGCCCTTACCCTTTACCTCTAATGACCTGGACTATGGAAGTGGAAATAATGCAAATTACATTTCCATGGAAATATCCCTCCCTCATTTCTCTCTCTCTCTCTCTCTCTCTCTCTCTATCTCTCTCTCTCTGTCTCTTTCTCTCTCTCTGGAGTATGAGGTGTGAGCTTGTATGTTTGGGTAGTAGTGTTTGAACTCGCAATGTGGGGGCGTGTCTCTAGAAGGCATGAGACTGCAGCTCAAGTGAAGTAGCGTTTTCTTCATTTGACACCTTTTTTACCGGCTGGTTATATTGGTCACCTCACTATAGGCTGCTGTGGCACTGTGTGTGTGTGTGTGTGTGTGTGTGTGTGTGTGTGTGTGTGTGTGTGTGTGTTGACCTGCATATGTCTCCCCCACACACACACTCAATGAATAAATGAGGTGAGCAGTAGGAGACGAGTGAAAGCCTTTTCATCTTCTGCGTTTGGTCCTTTTTTTCTTACCTCCGTGCCGCTCACTGAATGTCAGTGTTGGCCGCTGTGCCTCAGCCCTCCCATAGATAAGATAAGAACCACATGCTCATCCCGCCTCCTGGCAAGGGAGTCCCAGGCGGACCTGCTGACGCACGCACCCCGCAGCAGCCCCCCCCCTCCCTCCCTCTCTGTCAGGAAAGTGAAAAGTATAGTACCTTGGCAGCTTGCCCTTGACTCTCTGCCAGAAATAGCGTGCTTCAAAAGAAGTGGTCTTTTCCCCTTTTTTTCTCTCATGTGCATTTTTCATCTACGTGTGGCAGAGAGAGGAGGGACATCTCGCTCACTACAACAGCGGCCGTTTGCCCGACATGGTCTGTCAGGAGCACTGAAGACACACACACACACTCACTTCTGTTGTCAGGTGCTATCACACACACATGGCTTCCTGCTTCATGGGAAATTGATAGATGAGTGACGGGGATAGGGCGGAAGAACAGCCGTTAAGAGCATCAATTAGCTATTATTGATGCTCTTAACGGCTCTTCTTCAAATGTTCCTTTATCTGCACGTGTGAGTTCATTGTTACAATTACAGCAGGACTTTCTATCAATCAATCCTCATATTATACTGTATGATAGAGCTTACACTTTTTTCTCACTCTTGCAGAATTTTATCCCCCAAAATTATTATAATACACAATTCCTTGCAAAGATACCCATTGATAATCATTTCCTTGTTCAACACCCCTCACCCCCAGGATGTGTAATGCCTATTGCACCCAACAAGCTGCACCCACCAAACTATTTTTAACCCTAACCTTAACCACTTCTACCCTCACACCTCCGAATAACCGCTTTAATTACGGCACTCGCTTGTTGGAAAATAGTTAATACCTGAGTTAACCTCAGGCTAAATTCAGGGCAATTTTTTTTCGGATGTATGTTTTTCTGCACGTAACATTTTAAGAGAATTGATCTAATACAATGACATGCTATGATTGTCATGGATATATTTGACCAATTGTACTTACTACCTTCCAAGCTGGAAAGCAAATGTTAAACATTTGACAATTACACAGAATCAAAGCAAAACACAACAACACCAGTGTTCAGTATTCATTCACCGTGACTGTTTAAAGAGTCATTTGACATTGACCACACCCGGCATCGGTGAAAGGTGTGGTCAGAAGTGTGCACTGTTACAACTTGTAACCGCACCCAGCGCTGATATCTACAGTGTCTTGGTGTGCACCTGTACGTCACTGCCACAAGGTGAGAAGTTCAACCTGTGCAAACCTTTCGCGCTGTCACAAAGCCAACACTAAGAAGACGATTCAATGATCGTAAAAAAAAATATTCGACACGTTTAATTAATGATAGAAATCCTCGTCTCAGCGAAAGTACAGTGATCTCCTCGTGGGACTGCCTCGGGTACGAAGCGCGTCTTGTGACATGGGGATGAGTTTTCCCTCGTCAAAGAGGCTTATATTGAGAAATTCACATTTAAAAATAGAATCCTTCGTGTTAAAAAAAATGAAAGGGGAAGTTGCTCAGCAGTTGACAACCTCCAAAGGGCAACCACCTTCTCTGCTCCTCGGCTCTCTGAGATCAAGACTAAAGCGATAATATTAAGTGTGACATGGGATGGTGGTGCAGGCTTGGATCAAACAAAACACTGATGATAAAATTAGGACAGACTCGGATAAGGAGAGAAAACGAGACCTTGTTTAACATGGCTTTTTTTCTTTGTTTCTATTCTCTGAAGGAGCTTCCTAAAAAGAAATTTAGCATTGGAAATACTCTGGGACTTTCCCCCATGTTTGCGATTGATTTTTTTTTAATGAAGAAGGGGAAAAAAAGTTTACTCGTGACTGAACATGCAACTCTGTAATATATGAGGTTTCAATACTTTAAAATTGATATACTAACACAAAGCATGAAAAACTATTAATTGAAAGCACATTTTTACTATACGATGAAGTGAATTACTTACAGTTTACAGCATCCCCACAAGCCATTTACTTTTCCATATAAAATCAGACCATGTCTAATTGATTTCCTTAATAAAAATGCTCATAAACTGGAATTGTAACACCCAAGAATTTACTATTCCGAAGCTCTTTCGTTGTTGTTTGCATGCCTTATAGGACAAACTGGTGCTGACGTAGTATACATACAGATGTCCAGTTGATTCACCGTCAAACAGGAGCGTTCATAATGGAAGTTGGACGTGAGAGCCAGACAAAACTGTGTCTGGTTTGGCCTTCCCTCCCTATAGTCCCAGGGTGTGGTGTGCTTTTAGTAAAGATAAGTGTTATGCAACAATACCTCACTGCATGAACTCAGGCTTCGGCTTTTACACAGGAAGCCCGGGTCTGAGTCAAGCACAAAAATCGCTGCCAACTGGGCTTTAACCACTCACTAACACGCTGCACAACAAACTGCCTCCCGCCTATACGTTTGTTTGAATGAAAGACTTCATTTGGCTCCAAATCCTTTATGCACAGAGGGAACTATCTAAGTGCATTTTCTCAACTATTGTATTTCCATGTCACACTACACTATCACTTCACCTCACTGAGGGAATAGATGTGCTTTTAACTCAACTACATTAAAAACATTTAAAATGTATAAGATTGTATTAAAGAGTTTACAAGTGGTTCCAAACTCTTTTGGCTTATGACCCCTTGTGTCTAATGGGGGGGGGGCACTGAGGTGTCCCCCTTTCAACCTCTCAGATTGTTTATGCAGTTGTACGATCATTTTACTTTGACTTCAGTAAGATTTTAATGCAACACTGTCTATTTCAAGTATTTATTAGGATAGCTTTATTTTAACTAGTGTGACGTTTCTGAATACTGCTTCCACTAGTGTTCAAGACAAATCATGAACTTGTTAGTAAAGTAAAGTAAATGGGAATTATACACTGCTGCAGCTGTGGTAGAGTGAATTAGACACAACTGCTCCAGCAGAACGCTCATGAACTAGCTCACAATTTTTTTTCAATGTTTAAACTAAGTGTTAGATGACGAGGATTTGGATTTGTTTACTGTAGTTTGTACAGTTTGGTTGTTTGTATTCAACGTATCAGACACTGTCTTTACAAGAATTATAATCTAAAACATTTTTGTACTTCTCTCGATTAGGCCATTGTCTTTATAGCATCATTGGTCGCAGTCAGAACGAAAATCTAACTGTGGTTTGTCAAAAGAAATAAGAAAATAACTCAACTGTCAAACTATAGTGACCGAGCCATTGCTTCAACAATCTGCCCAAACAGTCTCCCTCTCTCTCCTGATTGAGTGAGCACATGTGGCTCCCAGTGGGGTTAACCATTCTGGAGCACAGCATGTGGGATCTGGCTGAAACCTTTGATTTGCTGTGGTAGTCTCAGGCCGTGAACACTGATGCATATTCCACAGTGTCACTGCGGTCACATTAGTTTGAGCCGTTGCACGAAAGATGTCAAAGGGAATCAGAGGGGAAGTCTATAAGGTCGACAGAAAGTAACAGGAATGCTCCGAAAAAATAGTGCCATCAATCACCAACTCGCTGTAATATAGTGGCTGGTGTTGGGTCAAGCCAGTCATTCGTTCCTCTGTCTTCTTTTTCCAGAGCGCTTTAATGGAGATTGAATATATGTACATTTTTGGCATTTTTTTCCAATAACCGCACATTTCTTCCTTTAAGCTTAGGTATAATATAAGACATTTTATGTGTCTAGTTGCCCCCGGTCTAGCTACTGTACCTGAAATTAATTATCCTTAGTGCAGATGCCTGCACTGCTTTTTAAGTATTTGTTTATACCTGCACTCACTGGACAACAATTGAAAATTATTCCAACAAAATTTTGCAAATATTTTAACGTGGATTTGTCATTTTCGACCATGTTTCGCTCTGATACTTGTGCACTGCCATCCGTTGATGCATCACAGTTTTGTATTACATTGTCAAATATCTTTCCTGTTAGCATTGTTGTCCAAAAACAAACACATTAAAAACACATTGATGAGCCACACTGCTACACTGGCTGGCGTGTTCCTTAAGTGTTGACTTGTGAACATAGACACTGTCATGTATTAAGCATCACTCCAGGAAACACCTCCCTGCTGCCTGCAATAATCACTAAATGTGTATTAATCCACAGCTGAAAATAAACCCCAACAAATGCGCCATTTACAGCGGATTTAATCATGTTTTCTTTTTAAACTACAGAGCCTAACTGTTTGAGCACATTATTATTTGTTTATTTTAACATATATTAATAATTTACAGTAGGCTATGTCTTCAGTAGGAACAAATGGGCTTGGAGCTGGCAACCAAAGACAGGTTGGAGAGGTTGGGGAGCAGGAGGGACATTGTTGGCTTTTAGTCTCTTTATATGTCACTTGTGGACAATAGCAAAACTATAAAATATAGCCATCTTTATCTTATAAGCAATAACTGGCCTTATTCTGATTATCTGACAGATGTGTAGTGTGCTGCAGACTCTTCATTTGGTAAATCACTTTCTTCCTAGCTCAATTTGCTTAATAAACTCCCTTTTTAGTGTAAGCACAGGGTCGGATTTAGAACATCTTTGCATCGACCATCATAAACTCTATCACTCTTTATTTTGTTTGCCCTTTGGAAATAGGACATTTGACTATATTTGTTCATGTGCACCACACATATGATAACTCAATAATTTTCATATCCCCGTCGACACAGAACTCGTATTCATAAACTGATACAGTGTCCTTGTTTTTCCTTCTTTCTTTCTTTTTTTTGTAGTGTCACTAATCACAGTGCTGTCTTTGTGTTCGCAAATAGGACAAAGTCGTAAGGGTCTTTTTGCAGCGTTCCCATTTTTACTCCTCTCTTCGTGTCTCTCTGTCCTCTGTAGCTCCCTTCCACCCCCTACCCCCCCTTAACTTTCCCTGATTTATTAAGCCGTATTCTGCCTATGTGCGTCAGAGCTTGCCAGGAGTCTCGTGAGGCGTTCCGCTCCTGAAGATGTGTGTCTCGTGTCTGGACAGCGTCAGACTGCAGTGTCCTCCATCCCCCCCCCCCAAGCTTACCCCCACCTCTGTTTGCCTTATTTTCCTGCAACCACAAGCCTGTTCGTCCTACACACACACACACACACACAGGCACACACTGAGCAGATGATCCGTGGTAACGAAAGATCAAATGATTTGTTCTGGGGGAAGATAGATCAAAGTTCGTATGTAGCCCTCTCACTATTTACCAGAGTCAGATGCCATTTGATTCTATTAATATTGTTTGTGTTGAAATACGTTTGTTTGGTCGATACATCTGTTTTGTTATTCTGTTCATTGAAATAAAAAGTAAAGAAAAATTGCATTTTGATTCTAAAGTTCAAATAAATTCTAATATAAAGCTTAAGTTTTCACTCAAGGTCACAAAGTAAATTTAAAATGTGAAACTCTTTTTTTATACACACACACAAGAGTAACCTGTGGCTGAAGTGCTTCTAGCCCCTGCATCTGGTTTTTATTTTGTCAGTGAGGCGTGTGCCACCCTCCATGTACAGTTCAGTCGTACAAACGTTTTGCTGCCATTCATTTGCTTCGCCTGATACCATAAACAGGATCTTAGACAGACAGTCCACTTAGTAATATGGTCATGCCGTGTGTTCTTATATGTTGGTGTGTGTCTGATGACAGAACACATGCCTTCCAGATGCATGTCCTCCTGTGAAGAGAAATCCACACAGATGCTGCTGATAACCAGGCGTTATTTCACGAGACACTGGTAAAGATGATCAGGGCTGTCTGAATACAACAGACTACTTTTGACTGGTAATATAATCACTGTGTACCATACCATTAAAAAATATAATTCAGCACGCACATAGGAAATATGACATTTTCACTTCTGGTTGCATTTCATCAGTGTCCAGTATGTGGTCTAATGACAAGATGACGTCTGAATTTAGACAGTCAGAATTCTCGTGTTTTTGGACACTCACTCCATTTGCACGAGATACCTAAACAATTATGGTTTTCCAGTGCATCGTGACGCAGAACAACTTTCCCTCAACGATGGTCTGGCAAATGGCTTTTTTTCCCTGACAACAAAGACAGTAAACAGCAGCACTTAGTGAGCTCTCAAGAACCTAATTGCCTATTAAGCACGATCGAGTCCTCCTTTATCCTGCTGCCTCTGTTGGGGGCTCCTGTCCCCGGAGACACAGCTTTACAGTAAACATAAGTGAGCTAGCCCGGCTATCTGAGAGCTTTAGCTGGAACCTAGGCCACCACTGCTGCTGCCTCCATGCTTACCTCACAGTAGAGAGAAAGCAATGATGACTTTTGGCTGTTTCTTGCCTTTGCATTTGTTTGGGTGACACTGTGTGCCTTTGGCGATGTGTTATACGGTGTTGGTTACAGTTTTCTTATAGGCCTATCTTAACTTTTCCAGCAATTCCTTGATTTTGTGCAACTTCTCCCAGCATTATGTGTTCACTTATGCCTGGCTTGGACATGAGTCACTAAAGCAGCGTGAACTGAAAGACATTTTGTTTCCCTCGCTCTCCAGGCTTGACGGATGAGAAAGTGAAGGCCTACCTCTCGCTGCACCCGCAGATGCTGGACGACTTTGTGTTGGAGAGCGTGAGCGCAGAGACGTTGGACAGATGGCTGAAGAAGAAGACCAGCAGCAAGCCCACAGGTATACCCCATTCACTGCCATGCACCCCACCCATTTATAGGACAAACATGGAAACACACACACGCTGGCCACAGCTTCCCTGGATCACTGGGACATAATGATTGGATCAGCAGGATTTCAGTATATTGACGCAGAGTTGTAATTTCTGTAATCTTTTGCTTTGGTTCTATGTCTGTGATTTTTAGCTCACATAATCCCATATGAGTTCCCTCGACGAGTCGACCACAAACACAAGCTGCCATAAATATCTGCTGCCACGTCAGTCCTTTGCTTTCATTTCACTGAAAAAAAAGTAAAAAACCTTTTTCCGTTGAAGACCAAAAGAAAAACTAGAGCCCAGGCACAGAGTGCACCTCTGTGGGTTGTATTTATTATCCCGGCCATTTGCAGTACAAATCACTCATCTTCCCATGTGTCTCCTGTATTCTTCGGTGTGTGTGTGTGTGTGTGTGTGTGATAGACAGAAAAAGGAGGGGGAACAGGCCTGTCAGGTGTTTACGGGTCATTAGATGTGTTCGAGCGGGGCCGAGTTGAGTCTGTGCCGCGCGCTCCGCACACAGCGGACCGTTTCTCAGACCAACCGCATCCATCAAGGGCCCACAGGGCTGGCACTCTGCCCAGTCGAGCTGCTGACGTCAGAGGCGACCTCCAGAGACACGCAGCCGGCTGAAGGGGGCCCAGGGGAGGGGCAGGGATGTTGGTGGTGGTTGTGAGTGTGTGGGGGGTGGGGCTAGTGCTGGCTCAGGGTGTTGAAGTGAAGGGGGAAACTGGCGGAGGATGAATTTGTCACATTTTTTAGCATGTGTTCTACGGACAGTGATTTTCATTGCTGCAGAGATGTGGATTTCTCAAGTCTGAGCCTGCATTTGAAACAGTTTTGTGTGTGTGTGTGTATGTGTGTGTGTGTGTGTGTGTGTGTGTGTGTGTGTGTGTGTGTGTGTGTGTGTATACAGTATATATCCTATATGTGTGTGTGTTTAGGTTGACCGGCACCAAATAGAGGCCCTTGTGTTAATCGTTAATAGTTTATGCTGGCGACAAGAAGGAATAACTCATTTGACTTCTGTTGTTGTTCAGGTCAGAGCAGATGAAGCAAGAAGCCGAACACTGAATCACACAAACTTCCATCACAAAGCAGAAAGAGGACAACGTGTAGGCTTATGTTTTTCATCAGTTTGCAGTTATCACATGAGACATGAAACTAAAATCCCCCAGTGCAAAGGTCACTTTCTTTTTAGCTCTTAATTTATATTCTCCACTTTTCCCATGCTTTTGGAAGACGCAGCAATTTGAAGAACTGTTGCTGACTGTTCTTCACAGGACATTTCAGCATTCAAAACTTAAAATTGTGTTTATCAGAAAAGTTTAAAAATCTTATTGTAGGAGTTTGAAACTGGCATGAGTCAGGTAGGGCATAGCAGTGAATAAAGTGAAAGTGATTAATGTGTCGAAACTCAGATTTGCTGATTGATTTAGAAAGTCTGCATCGCATTAAAACACAGCCATAACATATGTTTGACAAAAAAAACAATAGCAGACATGATGGATCACATATTTCAAGCCAGTTTCAAATTAGAAATTAGATTTTCATGTTGCCAGGAAGTGCATGCTAACCACTGACTGCCTGGAAGGCAGGGAGTAAAAACGGTCTAAAGTGCTTTGACATGCTTTGAGAGTGGTCAATGCTAATGCAATCTATATTACTGATCCCCTGGCAGGTGTAAAGCTCCTGGTAAAATGTTAACCTGCAATTTGTTGCATGAGTTGAGGACAAGGAACAATACAGCACAGTGCACATTAGCAACATCAAGTTATTTTACTGATATAAGAGTGAGACGGTAGAGTATTAGCTCTATATAGCTCATATTTTTTTGTGATAACCGAAAGAGTGAATATCAGGATCATAACCTCCTGCAGTATTTTTAATTTAGGCTACACCACATCTACACATGTAATTTTTGCCCAGCTGCATACATCTAGTGTCACTCATTCCTTACTAAGTCGGTCATCAGGGTTTGCAACGCTGCTCGGTGTCTGTCTAGACTCTGTAGCCTACTCCTCATTTCTGCTTGAGGCTAGCAGCTACATTAGCCACCACTAGCGCAACACACAGTCAAATATACACAGTAAGTTCAGACCGAGTTTAGTTGAGTTGCATTGTGGGTACTGCAGGTACCAGGTTTTAAAAACAGAAATAATACATGGAATAAAAAAAAGTGATCTACCTAATCCAGTTTTATCTTTTTTTGTAATACAGCGTCCATTGAGTACCACCTGGATTTGTGGATTAATTATGGCTTGACCACGCAGAGTCGCATTGGTTGAGTTGAGTTGAGTTGAGTTGAGTTGAGTTGAGTTGAGTTGAGTTGAGTTGAGTTGAGTTGAGTTGAGTTGAGTTGAGTTGAGTTGAAATGGTTTTAGCCAAATTGTTAGACTTCTTAACAAAAAGCATGTATTGGAAGACATTAAGCCACTATCGCCATGCCTTCAGCTGCTGGAGAGGCGAACAGACAGTGAAGATGTACACAATGAGCCTGACAGCTCTCTCATTAAGCCACATTTTATATTCAGGGGGTCGATCTTTACATCACATCAATAATATCACTCTTCAACTTCCACTGTTAGAACTCTGTGAGCTGACACTTAGACAGCAATGTGAAACCTCTCCCTCTCGGTGGCTATATCCACTCAAACGACAAGAACGGTCTACATTCTATTTTGTCACGCACAGGCCTGTACACAAGGTTTTAGAAATAGCAGGGACCTTAAATTTGGGTACGGTCATGATCGCACCAACCAAATAGTCCCTGTGTTGGGATGATGGCTGGAATCTTAGCCTACTTGTAGATTAGTTTCACACATTTGTCTCCCCCACTTTTGATGGAGCTGGACTTTTCCTTTATATATTTTTGCACTGATAAAAGTAGCTTATTTAGGTGTATATTTTTATTTCTTTTAAGCGATCAAATCAAGTTTGTTATTTTTGTTGTTGTTCAAGTGCAGCAGCAGCAGGACCTGTCATCATGTGATTGTCACTGAGATAATCACTGCTTCCTGGAAGCAATCCCTGCAGCCAGTCCCGTTCTCACCTATCATGTGATGTGCTACATTGGATTACATGAATCAGTGTGTCTGTTCACATACAAGCAAGCGCTCGTGTGTGTGTGTGTGTGTGTGTGTGTATTTAAAAAAAAGTTGTGAGTTGTGTTCCAGCAAAATCCTTCATCCTTCACATTGGTAATATTACAAATGTGCCATGTCCGTATAACTGAATTATGGCTTGCTATGCGTTGCTCTCTTGTTGGTAATGGCTTCATACGGTTGTATTTATGTCTCAGGATCAGGCTTCAGCTTTCAGGGCAATTGTTGGTTAGTGTGACAGAGCAGGACCAGAATACCTAGAATCCCTGCTGAAGTCATTTGACCATCACACCTGTCTAGACCACCGTCCCACTGGCAATGTTTACTTCCCACCACACGCTGTCACAAGGTAATTAATAAGTCCCAAGCCCTCTGCTGCTCCCATCAAGAGGCTCTACATTACTCATTTTTGCCTTCTGCTAGGCACAGACACAGACACAGACACACACACACACACACACACACACCCTGACACAATCTGACATTTTTACTCATACTAAGCAAATTGTGAGTTAAGGCTGGATGAAGTGTGCAGTCTGTAAAATCTACTATTATTGCTATGATTTTGAGAATGTAAAATGATTCAAGTTAATTTTGGCTTCCTCTGTGGATTTACAGTGTATTTTGTGTTTCATCTCTATTCTCATCTTAAATGTCCCCTTTCCCTCAACTTGTGTACAACAATGATGAATAGCACGGATACAGTATCACTGTTTGAATCATCTGGGACAGCAACTAACAATAACTTTCATTGCTTATCAGGCTATTCATTACATTTCCGATTACATAATAAATGCCAAACAATTTGGAAGTTGAGCTGTTTCGTGTGTCATGAGCCCAGATCACAGCTTTAAATGAGTTTGTTTCAAACAAGCAATCCTTAAGAAAAATACATACAGAGATAGAAAGCACACACTCACATATGAGGCAATCAGAGGGGATTTGGAATGTTTGGTTGATAAATAACTCAAGTGATCAATCAATTTGCCAAAGTTCAGCACCAATCTGAACTGAATCCATCAGTACTTGCGATGAAAACATAATTCACAAAGATGAAGTGGGACCACCTGTGTTATAACAAAGTTACAAAGAACTTTGTGGAAGAAGTCTTTGGTCTTTCCATCTCCGGCACCAGAGGGCAAGAGTTGGGCCCGAGCTGTTGAGCAGCTGATGCTGTTGCTCAGATGTTTACACACACATGGCAGACGCAGGCAGACAAAGATGTTCTTGTGTTGCAGAATCTCATTCCCCACTCACTACTGTGATAAGAGAGCTGTCTAACCTGCAGGGCTTTTCCATCAGGAGGCATGGGGAGGCACCTACACTGCCCTCAGTGAATGTTGTGTAAAATTCTAGGGGAAAACAACATTTATGATTTGCTGAGATCTGAAATGCAACTAGAAATATTTGCAAAACTACATGGTATTGTTCCTAAAAAGTCATCAATATTGTGTCCCAAAATACCAGAAAACATCTTTCTCGTTGATAATTGTCCTAAATTCACAACTACCTTTTTTTAAAACTGGAATTTCCATTCATTCAAAGAGAGACCTGCATACAGATAAACATAAACAGTGGCAACGCAAGAGGAGGTAAACAGGGAGCTGCCCTTTCTCCATGGAGCTGGCAGGCGGACCACTATGTTTACCGCTGAGTCACTGCCAACTGACTGCCCTGTGTGTGTGTGTGTGTGTGTGTGTGTGTGTGTGTGTGTGTGTGTGTGTGTGTGGTGGCAGATCAATAAAGTGCCCATCAAGAAGTGTGCACATTAGACCCAGTTGGCTGAGGGATTTTTCCCCGGTTAAAGGCGGGAGCACGGGGCCAGCTGATACACTCATATGTGAACTGCAGGCTTTGTGTGTTGGTTTGTTTGTAATTGGATAAAGGAGCATGGGTTACATCAGTGACGCACAAATTATACCTAGAACAAATTATACCTAGAACAAATTTGACCGAAAAATATTGTTGACCTAGTTAGCAACTTCATCTCATTATTAGATTAAGAAGTTTTACCCTGATGAAAAGGCGCTGGAGTGAAAACAACGTCTCAGACTGATGGCTGATCGAGCAATTTGATAACAGATGACAGAGTATCAATATTTTCAAATGATTCTCCTTGGACAAGAAGAATATGTCTGTCAGTTTGAAGCTGTGTTTTTTAGAAGATTATCGAAGCAATATAAAATGTGTCTACTCTACTCTGCGTTGCCGAATCTGATTTGCAACTTACAATTGTATTGGTTGAATCCATTCAGCGATCCGCATCAACTAATGGGGGGTGCTGTGTTTGTTTGTCTGCTGCACGAATTTCCCATGCTGACGCAAGAGCTTTCATTACACACCATGAAAATCAATATGTGCAAATCATTTGCACAGATATTCTTGTGTGGTGTGAAAAGGCTTTTACCATCTTGCTGTTACTGTGGTGTTGGAAAGAGGATAAAATGTTACATGTATTGCAGACTCAGGAAAGGGTTTGTCCTTTTCTTACGTCATTCATCCTGATTCTTTTTTTTTAACTATTTGGTCTGTTATTCCATAAATGGTCTGAGATAGTTCTTTTTATTTGTTTCCAGTCATAGCTGCCTGCTCCTTTGTTTTAACTGTTACAATATTGCTAGGTCCACATTCAAATGCTTGGTCTTGAGAATTGAGCACAGCCAATGTACCACAGAAGGAACTGTATGTGATGCTAAATAAACTTAATATTTACAGGAAATATGCTAAAATTGTGCACAAAAACTTGGTACGATGCATGTTGACAATAGTAAATACAATCTTCAGAGGACGAAGCACTGGTTTACAAGGCAGTGTAGGATAAATCCAAAACTGACACCTGCACACTTAAAGCTGGACATCCCATAGCTGCACACAGCACACCTGGCTGTGGTCGTCACCCACAGTAAAAGTTTGAATGGAGTGACACATTTGCTAAAAGAGGGCTGCTGCTCAGCCTGTGGCTCTGTCGGTTTCAGGAGTTGTTAGACAGCTGTGTTTAGTGTCCACTGCTGAATGAGCCGGACGTTTATTTTCTAAGAACACGTCAGCCCATCTCCTCCTGTGTTTACTAAAAGCACAACAGGTCCCTGAAAATATGGGATGGCATTAGAACAGGCTACTGGTCTGGTCGCGTGGCCCTGTGCCCGATGGCTGACCATGTGCTTAAACACACACACACACACGTGCAGACATACCTGTACACATACATTCCCCCTCTGACCCAGGGGTAGCTGTTTGCTGAGGATTAATCCCCTGACACAAACCTGATGAAACAAATGTGTCATTATTGCAAAACAATAAAGGGACAGGCCAGTTTGATATATTTTGGAGCCTATTTTATCTGATAGGTGCAAAATGGAACACATATTATCTCACTACTGTTCATCAACAACAAAACATAAGCATAGCCAAACATACAGTGTATTATTGCTATTTTCTGAGTAACGAGGAAATCCAGGAATATATGAGAGACATGCTGGACCTGCACCTTCTTAATGTGTGCATAGCCCTGCATGCTTACTTTAAAAGCAGCCACTGGAACTGGTGCAAGCGGGCAACTCATTCAGCACAACATTTTTTAAAAGGGCACCTGCACTTTTCCAGGCACAGGACAGCACTTCTGCATTACACCTTGCAGGGTATAGCCCATGAGTACAACAGCTTCCTGTTACTTTTTGGCCCCTAAGAAATTTGCAGACGTGCTTGGCCTGTGCACTGAGACTTCTAAACATGAGAGGCCTGCAGATATGGTTTGCCAGACTGTAATTGGAACCTGCATCGGCACAAACAGTGCGTGGTGAACATTGAGTATTTGGGGAAACCCACAAGCCCTGATAGGGAGGGCATTTACCTCCGGTAATGGGAAAGAAGAGTCTTATGTAGGACTGAACAAAATGTAAATCAAAATATTTGTCCAACATATGGTTTAACAACAACTTGACAGTCAAATATTATAACGAGATAACGTTCTATGATCATTTCATAACCATACTATTTTGGCTGATATGTGGTATCAGTGTTGCTGAAGTCATTGGCACTACAACACCTCATAATCTACCAACAATGACAAGTGACAATGATGTGTTGGTGAGAACCAACAGCCACAGCTTGGCAGCCTACATCAACAGGCAGAGAGGTGAAATCCTCCACCCTTTGACCATACTCTACAATACACAACATTGCACACAACAACAAGGACTGTACCTCTACCATCTGAAAAAAGGCCCAAGATCTAGCTTCTAATATCGGTCATCATGGATAACTTTAAAGTGATAGCAAATATAGTTTTGCAGGTGGTGCTTCAGCTGTCCACATGGTTGTTTGTGTCTTTGTCTGCTTGCATTTTGGTTGTGATCAGTCGGCCCTGACCTACAGTCAACCCTCTTCTCCAGTGGGCGTTCCCCCCGGGAGCAAGGAGAAATGCAGCCCATAGAATGCAGTTACTCAGTCACCTGCACATGTAGCTTTTGCTGTCGACCACCACAGAAACCGAGGCACTGGTACATACTGTATAGTAAACATTTAAAAACTGTGGGATTTTATACATGTCAAATTGATCTATCAAAGATAAGCATTTAAAAATAGTAACGCAATTAAAGTGAATCAAACTTGGCGAGTAATATGTATGTTGTTCATATTCATATTCATAGTGCTTCCTGTTGCATTCAGTTTTTGTATGGAATTAATTGTATGATAAGTTTTGTTTTCCTCCCTTTTCTTATCAAAATGCTATAATAATCAATCAATCAGTGTTTGTACTAAAATGGATTGTGTTACACACTATTAGACTTTATAGCCTACTACTGTCTTAGCAGCGATAGAACTACTGCATTGGTCAAATTTGTCGGATTATTCTTGGCCCTCAACAAGTGGTAATAAAAATGATTCTGTCTGTATTTTCCCTTTTTTGTCAAAGGGGTTTGAAGTCTTTTTCAAGTGCAGCTCTCTGTCCTCTGATTGACGTCACGCCCGGCCAGGGGTTCACTCTAGAATAGCTCTCATGGCTAAGTTAGGAAACTCATAGCATACCGAAGGAATGTTTGAAACAACAAACAATGTAGCTGGCTGTAATTTCTTTCTTCACATGTCCAAAGGGATTTGTTTCAAAAGAGGATGGGCTTGAGTCAGCACTTGAGCGGTGGACGTTTCTAAAATCTGCCCCAGCTCTACGCACGGTTTGATCACATGAAAAGTTCCCGAGGAGATCTGAGGAGTGACTGTTCTCGTGCAGCGCTTGACGCATGTGCGATGAAGAGCTGCTCGAGCTGTGTGTGAATGGTTTTATTTTCACCCCAAGTCGCACTCGCAGACTATAAGTCCAGAACCTGTTGTGATTGGCTGATGCAGTCATTATTATCACATACTTCGGTCGTCTACATCCAAAGACAATAGTCATATGTCTGCTGTCTCTCCAATAGCCTGAAATCACACCAAGAATTTGCACTCGAGGCCACAAAAGTTTGCCCCTGTCAAGTTAAATTAATACCTCTTTTAATTATGCCTTGAAAGGAAAGTTGTTTTAAGAAGATGTCTCCCTGCATCAAAAGCAGTGGAAATATTAATAAATAATGTAATGTACATTAATGCTTTGAGTACTGCATATGTTTGCATTTGCAATTTTTCCATTCACCTGACTACAGTTGTGAGGACAGCATATGGTTTGGCTGACTTGCTGCTTAGTGATATTGTGCCTCTGTGGCTTACCCTGTTGCCTTTCAGGTTTTGTAATGCAGACAAAGAGGATTGTGCACGTGTGCTCTTTTTCAATTATTACTTTCTTTACATTTGAATAGTTACACAGACCCTTTTGACAATTTGAAAAAAGTATTTTGATCACTGGCACATTGACATTGGCTCTTGGAGTGGAGATATTTCCGGGATGGTCTAGTGTCAATTCAACTCCTCCTATTGCTTCACCAGCTTATTAACACAAAGACAGCTTCATTCAAATCCTATTCATTAAGCACATAAAAATGTCCTCCATGAATGGACTAAATAATGTTGTTAAGGTTTACGAACATTAGCCACCATAAGCTACTTGTCATACAAGAACTAGTAAGCCAGTGGCAACATTTCTACTATCAACAAGGCTTTGTTGGATAATGTAGGCTAATGATGCCTTTTTAAGCTTGGAAATTGTTCATTTATAAAAAGGAAAATGTTTAATTGCATCCTTTATAAATGAAATCTTATAGCTTTAAGACAGACCCTGATGTAGCAAGCTAGCTATCTTCAATGATGTGACTCGGCAAAAAGTCTTACGTTTGTATGCTACACAACTTAGCCAAGTATCTTCGTTTCTCATCCATCTGTAAGAATATCAGATCTCATCATACAATTGAATCTAGCTTTGTTTCAAATTCTTTTTTTAACACTGTGTCTTTTTCTCTTTGCAGATGACACATCAGCTAATGGCGTCAGCAGGGTAGGTTTTTGCTTACTTGACATTTTGACTTTGTCTCATTGACTTGTAAACTATTGAAAGGATGAAACAGCTTGCACACAGTGTGCAGCACATAGTGCACTGGTATTCTTTTTTACCAAGATATTTGTGCTGTTACAGGAGTTGTCCTGAAAGGGCCGGCTCTGTGAGTCCTCAGGTCATCATCAAATTTAATCAAATTCAACAATTTAAAAGAAAATATAGAAACCACGTGACGTTTTTTGCTGCACAATCGCTTTAGCTTTACACGCGTCATATGTGAGGCAGGAAAGTTATTGAAAGAGTATATCCCCTGTGCTCCACATACGTATATTCTCACCTTAATCATATTGCCACCTTGATGCTCCTCTGAAGCCAGATGTCAGCGCCCATAGCAGGGCCCTGGAGCTGGGTAGAAGAAACTTCACACACATATACAGGGAAGAAGAAAAAAACGAGGGCCACTCGACCTCTCAGTGCGTCATCCATACGTCTGTGCAAACAGGATGTGGGCGGACAGAAGGCGTCCCGTTGGGGGAGGCCACTCTCCCTGCGCCACTCTCCCTGCCGTCCTGTCCTCACCCTCTCTGCAGGCGCAGAAATAGATGGCTCTCTCTGTCCCAGTACAAGGCAGGAGGTCTGCCGCTTACATAAGCAGACTTTTAGGCTGAAGCTGAGCAGCACAGCCTGCCAGGGCTTTAATCAGAGCTGCTGGGCTCCGGTGGCCTCCTCTCGTGACTGCGGGGGATCACTGGGCTAGAATGCAGCAGTGAAGGGGAGTGTAAGGGTTGGGTGGAGGCTAATGTTGTGATGAATGACTCAGTCGTTGTGAATGGCAGAAAGATAATCGTCAATTTCATTCCAAAAAGTAAAAATGATCTTCCCATTTGGAGTTAGTCGCTATACTAGCTGCGATGGTAACATTAGACCGGGTGCAGATCAGGATGCAAGTTGCTGTCACATTTTTCTTTGTCGTATAGCGCATGCTGAGTTTTGAAATTCAATCACAGTGTTCAATGCGGATGCTGTGGAGTTTGCAATTTCTCTCTTTCTTGTGTCCAGCAGTACCAGGACACAAATATGCAGGGTGTGGTGATCGAACTCAACAGCTACATGGAGCAGCGCTTGGACACTGGAGGAGACAACAAACTCCTGCTCTATGAGTTGTGCAACATCATCAAAACAGGTAACATGATACGTTTTATTGATTCTCCCAGCTTCAGCTCACATTACACTGGTGCTGCAATCCAAACGTGACACATACTGTATTTACATTTTATGGGAAGAAATAAAAAAAAAACATGATAGTATGAGACTAGGGGGCCAAATACTCTACACAACATTAGCAGAAAATGTCTTTCTGAGGAGTATAACTCACTGTGGGGACCCAAGAGGAGTGCATTTCTCACACCAATTGAATTGCCCACTGTGATAAACCCCACCCATATTCTATTCCTATAAGAATAACAATTATAATCTGTATAATTTACTGCAATCAATAAATTCTTTCAAAATGATCAGACATTACATTTCCGATTGTCGATTGTTCATATGATTCCACTTTCAAGCAATTTAGTTTATATGTTATAATTTAGTTGATAAATTGATCAATGTAAAAACACCAGGGACAACAATCAAATCACGACTTTCTCATTTTGACCAAAGTCTGATATGTACATTTTAGAAATAGCCCCACTACACATCATCTGTTTTATTACTCACTGATGCTCCATCAGTCTCTGATGTCATAGTGAATAGTAACATGACCCAGATATTAGTATGAAATGGGACTGGAAGAGAAAGGAGGACTGGGAATGTGATGAACCGGATGGCAGTTAAAGCGCTCGGTCAGAATACCCTCGGTGTTATGTGGGATGGTGTTAATAGATTGTTATTAGGGTGTAACTGGACTGATGCCTCCATGTCACACATTTCTTTTGAATTATACCTGCCATTTACCCATTGACACATACATATTAGAGAATGTAACTTGGGCATATACATTGACAGCTAATGTTACTGTACTGTACTGTATTTAAAGCACATGTGACCTGTGTGTCTCTTATCTCTGCAGCGACAAAAGCTGATGGATTTGCACTTTACTTCTTGGGAGATTGCAACAATGTAAGAGCAAAGGGCCTTTGCCGAATACATTTCTATTTGATAAACTGATGCAGTTGTGTGTGTGTTTGACTTTTTTTCTTTCCATTTCTGTTTTCTTTCTTTGTTCTTGTCTATGCTTCTCAATAGAGTATATGTATGTTCACTCCAACGGGGGCCAAGGATGGCCTTCCAAACCTTGTCCCCTCCGGCCCCATTGCATTTGGGACAACCGTCGCCGCTCATGTTGCCAAGACTCGCAGAACACTGCTAGTAGAAGATATCATGGGGGTAATGCTGTTTTCTTTTCACTACACATTTGTTCTCCTCTAACATTTCTATCAGAGGCCCAGTGTCCTGCTTTGAAATTTAAGAAAATGTCAACAATAAGCGTTTTGTGGTGGAAAAATAAATAAAATTATTAATAATAATAAAAATAAAAAATATATATAAGTTAAAACTCTTTATTTAAGTACCCCAAAAAGCATGCTGTGGGGTTCTGACATTTATCTTACATCGTGACCGTCCTGCTGACCGTCCTTTGTGTGTGTGTGTGTGTGTGTGTGTGTGTGTGTGTGTGTGTGTGTGTGTGTGTGTGCGTGCGTGCGTGCGTGGGTGTCTGTCTGTCTGTCTGTCTGTCTGTCTGTCTGTCTGTCTGTCTGTCTGTGTGTTTGCAGGACGAGCGCTTCCCCGAAGGCACAGGGCAGGACTCAGGGATCCATGTTCACTCTGTCCTGTGCCTCCCCATGCTCACTGCCATCGGGGACCTCATCGCCATCCTGGAGCTGCATCGGCACTGGGGCAAGGAGCCCTTCAACCTCAGCCACCAGGAGGTCAGTCTGACCCAGACAAAACACACCAAGAGGGGGAGGCTGGAGCAAGGCTCACAGAACTGCACTTAGCCCTGGTATTCACCTTCATCTGGATCTGTTCAAGATCTCTGTTAGATTTGTGGGGTTCCGCTTGGTCATGGAAATATACTGAATATCCTCGCATTTTTGTATCCAACAAGTTTCCACAAGGTGCTAATAGAAATACTTTTCCGTAAAATTGCTATAAAATGACAGTAACTCAGGTACAGGTTACTCAAGGCAAGTATAGCCAAAGTGAATGAACTTTGAGGAAGCTTCACATTTAAAACTTTCCATAAACAAAATCATGTCTTGACATATTTAAAAGGATCCCCTGCTTTTGTCTTTTCTTTTTAGAGCATTTTGTATATTTTTGAAAATTGTCGGCTAAATGTCAAATAGGTGTTTCTGTGAATGAATTGAAATTTGGGAGGCAGAAAACATCCTGGTATGACTGACTTGAGGGATGTCTAACTTTGTCTGTATTTCGTGCTGGGTAGGAAGTGTACAGATTATTTATCTAATCTCTGTCACTGAAAACATCTGCTAGGAAAGACATTGAGCTTATTGTGAGAGTATGAGAGTGAACCAAAACTGTAAAGTTGCCGGCCATTTAGGCAAACAATGAGCAGAATAATGAAATTCGGACACAACCGTATTAACAAGTGTGAAACTGCGTCCCAAGAATGGCTCTGCATACAGTATGTAGGTCAACTAGCAGTAATAGTCTCTCTGTTATTATGAGTCTGGAGCTGAGCAGATTATTATGTTGAAATATACAAAAGAGGAAGTGTAATAAGAACTGATTAAAACCTCGAAAATGTGTGATATACATTGTGTTGTGGTTTTGATGGAGATGTGTTTTAAAGCTTAACTTTCCCTTGCAGGTTGCGACAGCTAATTTAGCGTGGGCATCAGTTGCCATTCATCAAGTGCAGGTGAGCAAAGTTCCACTCAGGACGGGTTTGAATTTACATAATCACATACAGTATTGTAGCCAAAATACTGTACTTATGTATCGCCTCCCTAAAGATTTCACTGAAAGCAACCCGTCCGTCCCACTAATTATCTGATCTTGGATAACTTTGTTTTCTCTCTGGTTCGGCACATGGTGTTTTCAATGGGGAAATCCACTGTGTACAGGAACTGGGTTGTCACTGGGCCCAGTCCAATCAACTAAGCCATAGATTCAACAAACAGGTCCCGGGAGACATCATTATGTCCCAGTGCTTTTTTTTTACAAAGAGATAGCATAACACCTCAGAGAAGCAACGTCCCTATGCAGCACTGGCCACAGTAGACCTCACTCTGCAACAAACTGTACTCCTGGGTTAGCTGCTCGCCGCGAAACACTTTGTTGTTACTGAAACTCATGAAGGGTGGCCCACAGTCACACAGTCGGCCAGTTTAATTTACAGTACCCTCAGGATCCTGTTATGAAGTGTGTGTGTGTGTGTGTGTGTGACACGTGTGAGCGGAAAGGTCACGACCCATTTGTCTTTGTTTTTTAAGGTGTGCAGAGGCCTCGCCAAACAGACTGAGCTCAATGACTTCCTACTAGATGTGTCAAAGTAAGAGCATGCTCTTGGGATAATTAACTTTAAATGAATGCTGATGATAAGGGATGTAAAAAGAAATGTAATAATAATAATTAAGACAGGGGCTCTAAAGTGCATTAGTTCTACTTTTCTCATTTAAAGTCAAAAGTTAAATAAAACTGTTTTTCTGACAAAATAAAATTCAGTGACTGCATTTTTAGGCGACATAGCTTTCATGTCTTGAATGTGAACGTCATCAGAGCTCTCCATTTGTCAAACATCTCAATGCGCCATTTCTTCTTTTCGCACAGAACATACTTTGATAACATTGTGGCAATAGATTCTCTACTTGAACATATTATGGTGAGTGTGATTTCTGCAAGTATGTGTTCATACACATTGTGTCTTCAAGGCTACACATCCTGGGAGTGTTTGTTAGGTTATATGTGTTTAAAGTAGAGTAGTAATTGCTGCTGTAAGACTGATACACCCAGGCCATCTCCATACCTGAGGGGCACTGCTAATATTTCCTTTCAATACATGTTTGTCTGCATTAATAACATGTAAAAATTATACTAATACTACTTATAAAAATAATTAATCATATTCATTGTGATAGATACATAGACATACTAAATATATGACTTGGCTCAATCTAAAATAGGCCAGTTTTTCATCTTGCAGTGTTTTGTGCAAGTCTTAAAACAAATGAGATCTACATGAGTGTGATATTCTTGTTTCTTTTAGTAAAACCCACCTCTCTGTTTGTATGTATTTTTTTGCCTTGTGTGTGTTTTAAATTCCACAACATTTAACTGTTACATCCAAAAGAAAGAGCTAAGTGTCAGATTTAATTTAGTTCTTAGACAAAATTGTCAATGTCCTTTCTGTTCCTTGAAACTCTGGATGTTACTAAGAAGGTTCTGTCCATGTTTTTTTTCTTCCTTTCTTTGTTTTATTGCAGATATATGCAAAAAACCTGGTGAATGCGGACAGGTGCGCACTCTTCCAGGTAGATCACAACAACCAAGAACTTTTCTCTGACTTGTTCGATATTGGGGAAGAGAAAGAAGGCCGACCTGTCTTTAGGAAAACCAAAGAAATTAGGTGTGTAAGATTTGCCATTTTCACTCACAGTGTGCCAAACAGTATACTAATTTAATTTTTTTATATATTTTTTACTTTTTTTAAATTGTCTCACACATCCAAAGGTTGGCTTTCTGCTCCTCGAAGGCATTTTATCCAGTGTACAGTGAACAAGCTGTACACTGTGACAATGCTTCTAACAAAATAAAGTCAATGTAAAAATAAAGGAAGGTTCGAATTACCTTGTACCATTTTTAGTTACTATGGAAAATAATAATTTGTTCTAAAAATGGTTAAAAACACAGTTGACACAAATACATGCTGTTTGTGAATGTCACTTTCTAAAACAGAATCTCACGTGGATTTTCTTTTTATTGATATATTATTGATTTTTTTTAAGTTAATGTACACCAATCCATTAAGCAGGTACATAGCCTACTTAAGAAGCGTTGATGGGATATTCAGGGACTTAACTTTCGTCTCCTCTCTGTTTTCTCCCCCTGTAGGTTTTCTATAGAGAAGGGAATAGCTGGCCAAGTGGCTCGGACAGGGGAAGTCTTAAATATCCCGGATGCCTATGCAGACCCGCGGTTCAACCGGTAAAGTCTCACAGACTCTATGATAAGTCATTTCCACTTGTCTCTTCCATCACGTATTATAATCGAAAGTCGGATTCACTTTTTTGAAGTTGTACAATGAATTGTAGACGATTCATCTTCAGTTGACACTGTGTTCATCATTAAAGAGGCCATTGGTGTAGATGATGAGTCTTAAAAATGCTGCGTTTTCTACAGCACTGTACTGTGATTAATTTCAAACTGATGTCTGGTATTTCTGGATGTCTTGTCTTGTGACAGAGAGGTGGACCTGAAAACCGGCTATACCACGCGGAACATCCTGTGCATGCCCATCGTGAGCAGGGGGACCGTTATCGGTGTGGTGCAGATGGTGAACAAGCTATGCGGAAGTGCCTTCACTAAAACAGATGAGAACAACTTTAAGATGTTTGCTGTCTTTTGTGCTCTGGCCTTACACTGTGCAAATGTGAGTCAACCAAAATCAGCATTTCAAATATTTTTAACGACTAACAGATAATCTCCCAACAGCGAGAACATGAAATGACAGAGGCATTTCTACAGTATCTGTCTGCACAAGCCTGCTCTTGATCTTTCGATGCGGAGGATGATTATGCTGTGAATACTAAACCCTTACTTGAAGATAACTGCACCTTTGACTGCACTGTCCTAAATTCACACTTTGTTTTGCTTGAAGGCTTGTTTGAGCTGTTACTATAGGCTGCAGGGTTTCCCTATTCGTCAGAGTAGTCATTTTAAATTTCTCTCCGAGGTTGACAAATACAGTGCCAACAGCTTCTATTTGAAGTATGCATCGCTCCAAAATATGAATAAAAGCTATTTTTGTTTGGCAGTGCTGATGATCCCTTACGTGGAACACACACAGACGTTTCATGAATCATGCAAACATTGGAAGCCTGTGTTGTGCGCTTGGCCTGTCTGTCTGTCTGACTGTGTCTATCTATCTGTCTGTCTGTCTGTCTGTCTGTCTGTCTGTCTGTCTGTCGGAGCCTCTCTCCTCTCCATGGGGTCTGACTCACTCACCATCATCTCGTGCGACAAACTTACGCAGGAGCCGCGTCACAAAGTTGGTTTTAAAATTGATGAGGCGTGTTAATATTTTAAGACATGCGGTCTGCATCCGTCCACCGACAGGATTTATGTTTGGCTGTAAATTATGCCTTAACGTCTCGAGGAAACTCACTTAGGCCCCGGCTTCCTGATTTATGGTGCTTTATGGCGGAAGGTGTGAGGCTTGGCTCTTATACCTGACTCCTATATTTCCGCCTGTCTGGTGAAAGGGGACAGGGAGAGAAACCAGATATTATGGAGACACTTTCTGGTGACGCGCAGCAGACATAATGTGATGCAGCCGGACTGTTGCGGATAAACTTTAACTTTTTGGAAAGAATTCCAACAGTGATTATTAAAGAATTTTCGACAGAAGACGTTCCCACGGCATTTATAGCACTGGAGTGTTCATGTCTCTCTCGACAGTTTGAAGACTAATACCTAATACTATAATAATAATAATACTATAATACTAATACTGTGTGTGTGTGTGTGTGTGTGTGTGTGTGTGTGTGTGTGTGTGTGTGTGTGTGTGTGTGTCTGTCTGTCTGTCTCTGTGTGTGTGTGTGTGTGTGTGTGTGTGTGTCTGTATGTCTGTCTGTGTGTGTGTGTGTGTGTCTGTGTAGATGTACCACAGGATCCGGCACTCTGAATGCATTTACAGAGTGACCATGGAGAAACTGTCATACCACAGCATCTGCACGTCGGAAGAATGGAAGACCCTCACCCAGCTCAACCTCCCCGCGCCCATTTATAAAGAGATCGAAACGTGAGTCCCGTCCAACAGCAGTAGATTCAGAGCGTTATCTCTGCTCTCACCCTGAGTGTAATTGTGTAATGTCTGTGAAAGGGACTATATATGACATAGACCAGGCTGAAGGGATGAAGATGAAGCTTTGTACCTCTTATGGCTGGACAGCCTGTCACCTTAACACACCCAGACCTCAGACGTTCTCTTACCCTCTCTCCCTCTCTTTGTGTGCTGCACATGCTAATTTAGGACTCTTTCTCCCTCCAGGTTCCACTTTGACATTAATCCCTTTGAAGAGATCTGGCCTGCTGTCTTTATCTACATGGTTCATAACTCCTGTGGAAAGACCAGGTGAGGTGTGGACTAGGAACGTGACCATGTCTGTGTCAGCTCTTCGGTGATAAAAGGTTAAATCGTACTTTTTCTTCTCCCACGTCTATAGCTTTGAGTTGGAGAAGCTGTGTCGGTTCACCATGTCCGTGCGGAAGAATTACCGGCGTGTGCCCTACCACAACTGGAAGCACGCGGTGACGGTGGCGCACTGTATGTACGCTATCCTGCAGAAAACCTCTGGGATGTTCACAGAGCTAGAGGTTTGCTCCTTACTGGGTCTTTTAGCCCCTATAATCCACAAAATCCTTCTAATTTTGTAATTTTGGGAGTTAGTTGCATGATAGTTAGCATCTGTAAAGAGTTAGTTATTTATAAATCCAAATGAAAGATATTTTGATAGTTTGATCACCTCAAAACAGAAATTACAGAAATTCGGTTTAGATGAGGCGGGCAATGCCCTGGTTCTTATTACACAATAAGTATTTTGAACCAATCATGGCAGTTCTGTCCCCAAACGTTCTTTAAAAACAATGACAGCTGGCATGGAGATTGTTTGATACGGCCACTCTAAAAAGTCCTGTCAAACAGTCTAGACAATAAAAAAAGACAAGTTTTATAATATTTATGAACATTTACTTTCAATCTGATTTTTGTAAAAAATTACTGAGACACCCAACTTTGATATCATATATTGATTTTGACTATTTTAGACGAGGTCTACAGAGGCAAGAGCCGAGGGTTATGATTTATTTTTAATTGCTGTCTTCCCACTCTGCTTTACAGAAGAAGGGTCTGTTGATAGCCTGCCTGTGCCATGATCTGGACCATCGGGGTTACAGCAACACTTATCTGCAGAAGTTTGACCATCCTCTGGCGGCTTTGTACTCCACCTCCACCATGGAGCAACACCACTTCTCTCAGACCGTCTCCATCCTACAGGTAGAGCTCCACTATGCCAAACCTACTGCACATTATCACAACCATATACATGTTTTTCTTTTAAATTCTAATATTTAGTATGAAATGAGGCGCTTTCCATTACATATGTTGACCTTTTCATCATCAGCGGATAAACAGAGGAATAAAAAATGGCACTCTGTGTCAACAATCAGCAAAACTGAAAGCATTTCACAGTTTGAAACCAGATAGATGTCCTCTTAAACACATAGTAAAACTTTTGCAAAAACACATAAATTCAAAATCTGTATTATATATTTATATTTACCACACAACTGACTCAGAGGAGCAGTTAGTCTTCCCATTAAAACGTAAATTTTACTTTCCTCTCATTTCTGTGCATTCGTCCTGTAACAGTAGTAGAATACTTCAATTACCATATCATTTCTAGCCAACTCCTGCTCACAGGATAGACACATGCTGCATATCCCAGATCAGTTGAACAGGAACCATTCGATCTAGTGCCCTCTTGTGCACCATGTTGGATCTGCTGGAGGAGCAGCGATTGGAACCCTGAGATATTGAATGTGAACATTTGCAACCCTTGTTTTTAGTTCTAGCTGAGCTGAACGCCTCATAAGTGGAGCTTTTTTGCTTTTTTATTGATCTCTTTGTTTCTCATAGCTGGAAGGGCACAATATTTTCTCCAACCTGAATTCCAGCGAGTACGAGCAGGTGTTGGAGATCATCCGGAAGGCCATCATCGCCACCGACCTGGCGCTGTACTTCAACAACCACCAGCAGCTGACGGAGCTGCTGACCGCCAGCTCGCTGGACCTTAGCAACCACACACACAGGTCAGGTCACCACTCGCACTACACTGTCGCAACCATGGCTATAGGGGACTCAGGATCAAACCTGCTCTAAATAAGCATCAAGCAGAGAGAGAAACGTGGACCTGTCCTGCAGCATATAAACAGAACATTGAGTTTCTCCACAGCGCTTTAACCAGGTTCTTTGCTCACCTCCCCCCCTCCAGGGACCGTTTGATTGGTCTGATGATGACAGCATGTGACCTGTGTTCTGTTACAAAGAAATGGCAAATCACACGACTCACAGCCAATGACATCTATGCTGAGTTCTGGGCTGAGGTACAGTTTTGGTGTCATGATTGGTCACGCCTCCGGTATAAGAGTCAGGATTCTATTAGTACTTGTAAATGCTGCTAGACCTTGGCTACCTGCCCTACATTTTCTTTCTTTCTTTTTCCTCTACAGGGAGATGAGATGAAGAAGATTGGTTTGCAGCCAATCCCTATGATGGACAGAGACAAGAAGGACGAGATTCCCCAAGGCCAAGTAAGACAGAGTCTTTACTCGTTTGTATCTAACTGTACTTATTCTCTTCTACCCACCACACACACACACACACACACACACACGTTTATAGGAAGAAAACAATGTGGGAAACTACAAATTCCAGGGAAAGAGCACTAGAGTTTCCTGCTTAAGGCAGTGTACCAATTGTTGCATTCAAGTTTAAATAATGGCTTGAAATCAATGTTAGCCCAATAACTAGTATTACTATATATTGAGATTTTTTGTAATGTAGTTGTCAATAAGCATAATGACACTTCTGCACACAGGTGCTTTCATTTATAATACTATATGTATGTTGAATATAGCCTACATTTTTATGACACTTGATTTAAAAAGAAAATGCAATTTTTAATGCATGATCTAAGATTTTTTTGTACCCATTCAAACAAAATTGTTTTGTACTAATTTCAGAATTTTTGGAGTAGGGTTTAAATTAAATACAAATTGTTGTATTTATGTGGTAATTTGTGTTTTTTGAGCATGTGTAGCATTTTGCACTCCCACTGTCAAGGTTTCAGGGAAAGAGACAAGAACCCAATTGCAGGACACAGGAAACAGTTCAGATTCAAAAATAGATTTTAATGAAGTGGATGACAAACCAGGTAGTAAGACAGCGTGGCAAACAAGTCCAGTTGGGGCAGGCAAAAGGGAAAGTCCAAAGACAGGTCGAAACACGAACAGGCGAGTAGGATCGGAACACAGGATGAAATCCGAATGCTGGAAAGCTGGGTGAACACACTTGGACATCAGACAATCTGGCAACTGACTGAGGGAACTGAACAAAGATATATACTGGGGCTGATTAACTGATGAGGAGCAGGTGAGTGTGGGGCAGACCAGGTGAATGTAATTAACAGGGAGTGCAGAGCAGGAGGGAGTGGCCGGGTCTGAAATGACATGAGAGTTAAGGCTGTTACATACTCCGCGAGAAGAAAGAAAAAAGTTCTCGGTGACAGAGCTGCTTCTCTCAGCTCTTGTTTAGCTGTTCTCGCAGCTTGTTCTCGACACATCACCCGGGCCGAACTTTCTTCTCGCAGCTTGTCCGAGAACTATTGTGTGATTGGTCAGTCTGAAGTCAATGAGGAAAGCGAAGTGAAATCAGCTGGCGCTACTGAGTAAATTACCATGGTAACAATGCGCCGCGGTGTGGAGTTCGGCAGTTGAGTTCTCGTGAAGTATGTAATGTCAGACCAGAAAGAACTTCTCGCAGCTCTGTCACCGAGAACTTTGTTCTTTCTTCTCGCGGAGTATGTAAAGGCTGTTACACACTCCGCGAGAAGAAAGAACAAAGTTCTCGGTGACAGAGCTGCGAGAAGTTCTTTCTGGTCTGACATTACATACTTCACGAGAACTCAACTGCCGAACCCCTCACCGCGGCGCATTGTTACCATGGTAATTGACTCAGTAGCGCCAGCTGATTTCACTTCGCTTTCCTCATTGACTTCAGACTGACCAATCACACAATAGTTCTCGGACAAGCTGCGAGAAGAAAGTTCGGCCCGGGTGATGTGTCGAGAACAAGCTGCGAGAACAGCTAAACAAGAGCTGAGAGAAGAAAATGACGTCATTTTCTTCTCGCAGCTCTGTCACCGAGAACTTTGTTCTTTCTTCTCGCGGAGTATGTAACAGCCTTAACAGCCTTTAGAAAGGAAACCAGGAAAACAGACATATGAAAATAAACTAAATACTGGCTGAAGTTGTGACACCCACGCATCATACACTCATGGGGATTTTACAGTGCCCACCTTACAGTCCTTGGTCATAATTTCTCTATTATCAACATTTTACAGACAAGACAACACAGAAAATGTAAACCATAATCGCCAGTCTGTAGGCTATCTACATCACACTTTAAACTCCTATCTACTCCCTCATTATTTCTGTATGTTTTTTGTCTTTATTTTTAAGGTGGGATTCTACAACGCTGTTGCAGTTCCATGTTACACAACACTACAGGAGCTTGTCCCTTCATCCAGTCCTCTTCTAAAAGCCTGCAAGTAAGTATGCAAAGCTAGAGTTTTAAAGTATATTGGAGTTATAATATAATCCAATCATTTCCTATGGATGTTTCCTTTGGAAAGAAAATGGAAAAATAAACGGATAAAAGTTAATCTTCCTTCATATTGTCACACTGATGTCTCATCCGAAATGGTCAATAAATTAACTGACAACAGCTTGATGCGTAATAAGTGATGTGTGTGCTGGCATCGTCCCAACAGCAACAGTTGGCCAGACAAATAAGATTAGAGGTGATAAGGAGTGTGTTTGTACAAGCAAGCGCACATTCCAACTCTTCCACTGAAAACACACACATACACGCTACTGTACTGATATTGGATTATACAAACTCTCCGAAAACATATTCGAATAGCCAAATATATCAATGGAAGAATACAGGAAACGGTTGCTCTTCCTAACATGGTGCGTCAGTGTGTGTGTGTGTGTGTTTGGTGAGGCACGTGTGAGTGTTAAGTCCTCTGAGTGTGTGAGAATGTATGTGCATATGTGTTTCATATTTGGTTGTTGGACAGAATCATACTGCACATTGGCCCCGCCCTTCTGGGGTAACCTGCCGTGACCTTGATCTGCAGGGGAATGCAAACAAAGTGAGCGGTGTAATATTTAAGCCCCAGCCTGTACGTCAGCATCAGTGCTCTGGGTGGGCAGGAGGCCTTTATATGTCCATGCCTTTGACCCCGCTTAGCCCCGGCTGCTTGTTGTGGGATCTGCCTCAGGCGTGTATAAACTGCATCAGGCTGGCTAATTGAATGGAATGGCAGCAAAGGGCAGCACTCTCTGCACTCGTACGTCAGGCTTGATTATAGTGCAAGGTGGGCGTTGGTGGGGATTCCCTCTCGACAACAAGAATTGATGGAACCTTCTGCTACAGATGACTCATGACTTACACTGGTGCTCCCATGTGTTGTCATACTTTGGTTGTTTAAAACAGTTTGGTTTAATGTGCTTTTAATGTTGTTGATTGACTGTTGAATTATCATGAGACTTACCATCATTTTATTTTCTGATCCTGTTGTGTGTTGTGATACAAATGGCTTAATAGTGAAAACTTTATTTCAGACTCTCAAGTAGGCCCAAATTATTACAGCTGCATAATTTCTGCTATCTTTTATCAAATTCTGTCTGTCTCTTAAAATATTATACTATTACTATTACTCATACTATTTTAACACCAGGTGCACACCCTTGTGGCAGCAAAGTGTAATTTTGTGTAGTAACTACAGATAACCCCATCAATAGCTACAGTAGCATATTCAGGGTTCATTCAAACAAAATAATTGTTATATAATAGCAGTGTATGAGTTACAAATATACATCTGATCATAGGTTAACAAAATCAGAAGGTTATTCACATAATCGTAAATGATCTTGAACTATAGATTACATTTGTGTCATTGATTTTATGCTGACGTGGTTTTATCACCATATGTCTTTGCAGTAAGAAACAAACAATTGCATTAATGGCACAGCCTTGATTGTAAAACCATAAAACTGTGTGTGTTTGCAGGGATAACCTGGGCCAGTGGGAGAAGATATCCCGCGGAGAGGCGGCAGACATAGTGCCCAGCCGGCCTCCAGACTCAGGCCCTGTCAAAGTGGACAACTGATGACCAAAGGAGTTGCTCGCCCAAACAAAGGAATACAACCTGAATCCTGCCATGGACCCGGTGGTTCATATGGGGGAAGATCCTATACGATCCTGTGTTTCCGGAGACGGATCGGCTAAAGGCCACTTGACTTTGAAAACACACACAGTTACACAGTTACCTCATTGGGTGACGAAGGTGTCGACACTGACGGTTTCACCGATCCCAGAGACTGACAGACAGCTGATGGGGTGGGACTTCCACCCATCACACCCTACATCCACTCAGCTTGGGAAATTCATTTGGTAGAATGGACTTTTGTTTGTTTGTTTTTTGGTTGTTTTATGTTATTTTATGTGTTTTTTTTGTATTATTATTACTATTATTATTATTATTATTTGAGCTGATACTTTTATGGTCTTGTATTTTGCAGATGCCTTATATGCTGAACCTTTCACAGGCTAGAAACATGTGAAATCTTGTTTTCGGTTCAGGCTTTTTTGTTGTTGTTGAAATGGTACTGTTTGCCTTCTGTGGTAGGTTTATCGTATGCGCACTACTTCAGTAAGGCATTCCCAGAGACAGAAGGAATGTGTAGAGCAGATGTATGGTGTAACGCCACCTTCTCACTTGACAGGGTGGGATGTCAGAATGTTGTTTTTATTACTTTTTAAGCAAAAATCCTTTGCAGTACTTGAATAAAGACATACAGCCTATTCTAGGTGGAGATACCCCGCAGCATATTCTACAATATGCATGGATGAACTGTGAAGAGCGGTCCCCGGTCCCCCCTGGCATTTAGGACACTGCTACGTAGAAGATCAACTTATTTCTGATTAATGGGCCGACAGTAATCATGTTTGTAGGACAGAGTTCGCAAAAGGAAAAAAAATGACATTCATTTGGTATCAGCTATAGTAAGCCAAGACTGCATACTATTGAATTTCCACTCTAATAACATTTTTCATGCCACAATCACATCATGAATTATTTTTCGCTACAATCTGGTTCCTTCTCATTAATCAGTAACAATTTCTACAACCATTAATAAAACACAAGTAAAATGAGGATACTGCACAAGTTGGGTACCTGTCTCAGCAGATTATAAAAGTGTGTTTGCCGTGGCACAACAAACCTTTTGTTAGGAAGCAGCGCCCGGATCTACTTCAAGTTGTGACAAATCACTGAGTTTTAATGAAACAGATGGTCATAAGCCGTAGCCTATACTGTCTCTTTTTGCCTTCAAAAGCCTTCGTTTGAAGAATTTCTGAACACTTCGTTCATCATTCTGCCATAATTTCCAACATGTGAAGCTAACGTGCATCATACGTCTATCTCTGGGATTGCAAACTCAAGAATGTTGGTTGACCTTTTCGCAGGTGTTTTATGAAAGTTCCCCTCATATCCGTGACATGTCGAAAGGAAACAAATCCTCCTCCTTTACACTGACTCTCCAATGCTGTGCAAGAAGGTACATTTGTACTCTCACAAATGAGTTTCTGAGATCTTCCAAAAGACAATAGTTTTGTCTGAAACTGTCATTCCAGTGGACATCGTCCCTCTGAGACTGAAATTACCACTCAATTAATAATTTTTTTTAAGACTGGTACTGTGCCCCCCCCCCCAATGGTGTGAATGTACATTTTGATGAATGTTTTGTTGATTGCAGACCCTCGGTGGTGGCAGATTTCCGTGTTGTGCTCTGTCTTACTTTTGAGAATTGCTTCCAGTAAGCTTCAACCCAGAGCAACAATTAGCATGCACCTGAACTGATGTTAATATATAATTTTGCATATAAGGTAATAGGTGTATAATGTGTACAATCTAGGAATTAGTTTGTACAGACTGAGATGTATGCTCCGATGGTGCTAAACTGAATGGCAGTCAAGCACTTTCTGACTGGTTGTGTACACTGTGTCTGTGTCTGTGTGTGTGTGTTTGTGTGTGTGTGTGTGTGTGTGTGTGTGTGTGCGTGCGTGCGTGCGTGCGTGCGCATGTGTGTGTGTGCGTGCATGCGTGTGTGAGAGAGAGAAATCTTTACGACTGTCTCTTCCCCCGCCCCCTTCCGACCCCACCTGAGAACGTGGTTAAGTCCATAACACTGCACTGTCCCTTCTACTTTTTCAGCACCAGTTATATCCCATCGTCTGCACTATGTTTAGCTTATGATCTTTATCATTATTATTATTGATGATTATTATTATTGCTATTATTACTATTGTTATTTTCCTAATTAGAGTTAAATTTAAATTAACTTATATTTTTTATACAAAGAAAAATAATGTTGGCCTTTTTGTTTTGTACAAAGTAAACATTAAGATAAACAAAACGATCTAGACGTGTTACTGTTACCCAGAATAATTGCGGAATGTCTCAACTGTAAATGTAAGAGCAGTAGCCCAAATGACTTTTAATAAATACCTGAAAAACCTGTTCTATAGTCTTCTTTATGTCATGTTTGTATCACCTATTTTTTGCATTTCACTCTTGATGCATGCTGTATGAATTAAAGAGCTGCAGAGTCAGTGACAGTGATGATTGCACCACTCCTAATTGGTCAGCATGGCGTTGGACTTGAATATAGTACTGTATATCATCAAAGAAAATCTAGTTTTACCTCCAATTTGCATTTTATGGTGCCATAAATAAAACAAAACTACCAAATAGCAGCTTTACAATAAATACAAATAGTTGAAGTCTTATTTGAATTGGACCGCATTCAAGCCACAGAAAGGGTAATCCTTATTGTTTATATTGTAGCCTATAACCTTAATATTTTCAAAATTATCAATTGTACTATACTTTTCTCTGGCATTTATGAAACTTGGATATATAGATTGCATTCTATAATCACAATCACTGGCCCTCCAAATAGATATTATACAATTGGTTATGTAATGCAAACTCTTGAAAATTAGTCTTTTGGAAAGTGAACTTCTGGGGGGTTCTTCCATCTTTTACTGCATTCTTTTCTGTAACATCATTACATTAAATGCTAAAGGAAGACACAGTGATGCAAATGAATTCAGACTCCACTGTATGCCTCTACTTGTTTCAATGAAGCATGGCATGTTACACTGCCTCTTCGCTCATGCTCAGCTTTGCCATCTGGGTGCATGCATTCCTATTAAGGCCTTTCCAGCCCCGAGGCTGAGCTTCATTTTCCTTCTCCTCCTCCCCCCTAACTTTTGCTCTGTAGGCCACACTCTCTCGACTGTGTGTTTACACACACACACACACACACACACATTAACCCAATTACTGTGAATACCCAGATGTAGGCTAAATGGTAGTTTGATTAAAGGATTTACAGGAATTTTGCTTAACCAGGAGGATCAAAAATTAAGCTGCAGTTAACCCCATCAGATGAACCCAGATGGTTATGTAGGCCGCTTACATCGCCTACGTGGCTACAAATGAGATGTAGCACCCCAGAGCTCATGGGTACGATTATTATTTAGGCACTGAACGCCACACAGGCATTACGCGCTTCGGTCTCCCTGGTAACCGTGTACAGAGCAGACTGTTGCGGCCTTGAAGAAAGTTTGTATAATGTTGTGATTCTGCACAGAAGTAATATTTTCTTACAGGTGAGGTGAGGTTATTATTTAGGGTTTTGTATGTCTGTTTTGTCCACGTGCTCAAACTGCATATTTGCAATATAGGGTAATCTATTGTAAGTAACGACTAGGGCTACTAAGCACTGCCGCTGGCTCTTTGCTAGGTGTGTCACTGGCTCAAACATTGCTAAGTTCATTCACCTGTATGATGTTAGGCTGTATAATTGTGACACTTTGAATATAAGCTTCTCAATCACATTCATGTATTGGGGAGTGGGGGGACATGACAGTTCCGCTGCATAATAAAGGTACATGTTGTGAGGTCAGTCAGTCACCCTTCGTGCACTTTAAACAAACGTCATGTGTTTATGTTTTCATAGCCATGTCCAGCAGCTGTAAGCCAAAGCCCGAGCGCTTTGGGAGCGACATCCGCAGGCTGCTTCTGGCTGCTGAAGCCGGTCAGAAGGCAGATGTCCAGGCTTACTCCTCTGGTCATCTGGGGCCCCGGGGCCTGAACCACAGTCAGTCTCACAGCAGGGAGACAAAGCAGCCTTTGTGGGGGATGTCCCAGAGCCTGGATGAAACTCCAAACCCTCTGACACCTTGGCACACACGCAGCAAGGCACCGGTCGGCTCAAAGAAGAAACAAATGAAGGAATCTGAAGTGTGGAGCTCAACTGGACATGACCAGGCTGCGGATGGTTCCTCACATGTAGACAGAAGAGAACATAAGATGAGTCCACCTAAGATAGTTTACTGCTCCGCCGACTCTTTGCCGGTCCAGCCCAGAACCTTCTCCAGGAAAAAGTCGAAGGCTTCATCTGAGCCCAAGGGGAAACTGCAATTTAGCTCGAGCCACTCTGACCAGAAAGGCCTGAATTATAATAAGGGTCAGCTCGAGACCAAACAGCAGTTTGGCCGGCAAGTCATTGCAAGGCAGGACTTCTGGGCTGAAATAAATGTTGCTCTAAATCATGAGAAGAAACTTCAACAGGTAGGAATGGTCAAGCAAACCATGACGTCTCACACAATTAGTTGTTTTACTGCACTTTTGTTAATGTTCAGATTTTATATTTTGTCTTGTTTTCCATGAGATGGCAGTTCTTTAATGGCCTCTGTAAACACTCTCCCAGAAGGTTCATGAATAAAAAACAACACCCGTAGACTCTCACGCAGATCTCCACTCACTAGCGTGTGTGTTCCTGTCATACCCAGGAGCTGAAGAAGCTGTCAGCGCAGAGCTGGCCCAGCAGAGAGCGCCTTGCGGTGTTCAGTGACGTCTTTGATGATGTATGTGAAGCCTTGCCGGTATTTGGACGCATCCTGAGGGAAATTAAGGTTTTTCCATTTCCTCTATACCCACCAGCACATTTTTAGCATGTGCCGTCAGAGGTAGTAGAGCCAAGAGAGAGCAGCGGGTCCCTGGTGTAGCAGGCGGAAGTAGAGCAACCTCTGGAACCTGCTCACGACGCAGGTCATTAGAAGGGAACAAATGGTTGGATAAGTGCACCATCAGAAATAAAATTACTTAGTGTCATTAATACAACTATATCTTTTTTTTGCGCACAATAGCTTTCTTCACAATGTCAGCAAACCTACTTTACATGTTGTTTATCATTTAGCATTTCCCTGTAAGTGTTAGTGCCTTGAGTAGTACTAGACAGTGATTTTGACATTGACATTATTGCTGTTATTGACGGCATAAAAACTAAAGGGATGAGGACAAGCACACTGCATACATTTCTTGGCATTGGCTTACATATTACAGTTTCAGTTATTTGTGTTCATTTATTATCGGTGGCATGGCTCAATATTTTATTCACAAGACTGTGTTTTGATTAGAATAAAGTCAAGATTTGAAAAATATTATTTTCACAATGTGGGTGAAGTTTAGATTTCATCTAAAAAAACGTTTTTTTTTCAGACGGATTATGACCTGTATGTCAACCACATGATGGCTTCCCAATCATCACTAGAGGACTCTGTAAGGCACACTGTGCATTATGTATTCAATATAGATGTGAATGATAATACGGTCTTGAGACATGGAAGTCGCTTCCTGGCCTTATTTCCTGTCACAGACATTGGCTCCCTTCTGTGGTGGTCATTTGATTGAGAGGAAACATAACATAATGGCTTCATGTTTCTGACTTGCACATTACAGTTATATGAACATTTCATAGAACAGGATGGAGCCTCAAATGGCATCCTCACATTTTTGTTTTTGTTGTTATCGCTTCGTAGCAGTCACTGCAAACTTCACTCGACAATCTTGGCGACGACAAAGTAAGAGAAATGGAGTTGGAAGATGCCGAAAACGAGGTGTGCAGGCTGGAAGAGGAGGCCAGACATGCTCTAGAGGAGAATAAACGGTACTGAATGGATCCGCCAAAAATAAACAGTATACATTCAGTATATATATTCTGTACATGCTCATTAGTTAAAAACATTATTTTTTTTTGAAGAGTCCGAAATGAGTTGCAGGACAGCGAGGCTGCTATGGGCTGTAACGAGAGCGTCCAATCAAAGAGGCTGCAGGTGTTGAACACATGGAGGGAGATCCAACAGCTGGAGGAGGAGAAGAAGGAGAAGCTGGTGTCCACTGTTAGAACCACGGCCACTGAGAAACAACTCAAAGACGTGAAGGTTCTCAGAGAATAAACTGTCCACTCTCTTCACGTATATTTTGTCTCTTAGGTCTTTTTTTCTCCAGACACGTTTGTGTGTAGCACAGCTTGACTTTTTGACTAAAAGAGATACAATGTTAACAGCTAATACCAAAAAATGCATATGGTTGCAGTTTTTTTAATTGAGCTTGTTCTTCTATTTTCTTCCAGAGAGAGATAATAAGACTGATAGCCTCAAACGACCGCCTGAAGACCACCAACAAGGCAAGGGACCTTGAACTTTATCCTGCTTTGTCATCATTTTTCGTACTACAGATATGAAATACACGTTCTGCTACGTGACAGTGTGGGTCGTGTTTTTTACATTTATATGTATATCTTTATATATATAAATGTATATATATATATATATATATATATATATATATATATATATATATATATATATATATATATATATATATATATACATACACACACACACACACACACACACACACACACACACACACATATATATATATATATATATATATATATATATATTCTGTATTTTTCCCTCAAGGATCTGAAAGACAACATCAACATGGTGCTGAACAGAGAGAAAGCAAGCAAAGCCACGATAAGGTACATGTTATATTCTAACACACACTGCATAAGTGACACTTGACCAAGAGACTTGTGACTCCTACTTACCGCTGCTTTGCTATGTTTTACCACCAGGATGTTGTGGGAAGGAATACAGGGCGATCGACAACAAACAGAAAAGAGTGAATAGCTTAGGCAGCAAGTAACCCAGAGGATCATATCCTGTTCCGGACATGTTGAAAAAAATATCTTTACCACAACTGAAATCTCAGATCATTGTTTACAACTACCACCAGTTTAAACAAGCAATGGAAAAAGTCTTGCATTCAAAATGAATAACATTACCAGTACATAAGATTCCAAAGTAAAACTACTCCTTATGACTGTCCCCTTAAAGAGTGGTATTCTGTTTAATATTGGGTTGTTGTCACTGGTGCAACATTTTAGCAGTATTTTATTGTTGGTTGAGGTGAAGCTCATGTCATCTACTTAATATACTGTTGGATAGTTTAATCCTTAATAATGCATCTCATTTTGAAAGTCGGACATGGGTTTTGTACATACAATCTTAATTTATGTACTAACTAGTATTGCACTAGTATTGTTATATGACTGTTAATTAATAAGTCTACTTAATGTTGGAAAGTAAATAGAACAACATTTGCCTTTAAAACGTGGCACAACAGTTAGGCTAATGAACAGCAGCTAACAGTTGACACTTCACATATGTTGTTCCAGTGGCCTTGGGCACTCCAATTAGTGTTTGCTGATATGAACAACTTCCACCCAAAGGTTGAATTCCACTTAGTTGTGGCGTATGTATAGCCTGGAGCTATGCACATGTTAATGAATTGAAATGAGAACTGTTTCAGCAGTTTAACAGAATTGTCTCTTACTTGATTATTCTGTACTGAGCTGTGCAGTAAAATTAAAGGGTTGGATTAAGAAGCCCTTCTCACGGTTCTGTATATAGGAGACCATAGTTAGTATGCATTTTGTACAGACTGAATCTGCAACTGCATTACATAAGTCTTAACTGGTATCAGTAAAAGAGACCTCTGTTGTTTGAGAGAAACACTGAAAAGGACAGAAAAGGAAAATCAATTTCCAAAGCGTGGAAAGTACAATATTTCCCTTCAAACACAAGAGGGCAGCAGAGACATGCCAAATGAATCAGACCATGTTCTGTTTGTCTCTGTAATTATTCAGTCCTGAAGTATCAGTGTGTTTGACCTTTATGAAAAGACAGTGAAGATCATTTGAAGTTTGTGATGTGTTGATAAAGGTCACAGCTGGCTGAAATGCCAGCATTAGATGTGCAGAGGGCTAAAGCGATTACGAAGACGGGGGTTTTCCTCTGGACCCTAGGTCCTTGTGACTTTTTCCAGAGATAAAAGTCCCAATGATAGCTTTGCTGGATCAAACTCTGATGAAATTACTAATTTGATTTGCTCACAAATCGCAAAAGAATGAGGAGCTAAGAGGGAATTATCGAAAGCTTTCTCTTGGATTAATACGGGGGGTGATCTTTGCTCCCGAAAATCAGTGAGTGCCTTGCTGTCTGCCAGAATGTTATCAGAGGTCAAAGTCTGCTCTCTGGTGTGCTGGTAGAGCCAGTAGGAGTGGAGTGTGTTTGTGTCCCTCTCACTCTCTACTGGTCTTCTCCCCTGTTGACAACATCAACCATGCTGCTTCGCACTGTGGTCCTGCTCCTCAGCGTGTCCGTGGTCATGTGTGCCACTTTGGGCCACTACCAGGCTCAGGTAATGGAGGAGGAGAAGGCCCCTGTTGCTGTGGAGCCAACTGCTCTAAACGTTGGCTCTGTAGATGCTGTAGACTCTGTAGATGCGGCTGAAGTAGAAGTCAAAGTTCCAACTGATGCTCAAGTTAGCGATTCACCTGCGACTGAGGAACTTGCAGCTAATATACTTGCAGGGGATCCCGCAAGTGACGCAGACACACCTGAAGTGGCTCACTCTGATGCCGAGAAAACTGAACAGGATCACCCGGGAACCGAGAAAACACAAGTGGAGGTCCCTGACGCAGACGAAACTGAATTGGACACTCTTGAATCTGACAAACTTGAAGTAGAGGTCCCTGTGACAGCCGAAGAGCCAGGCACACACGGTGATGATGAGTCTGCTGGAGATGCCCCTGCTGTGGAAGCTCTCTCCACTGAAGCTATCACCACCCAGGAGCAGCAGCAACCTTCTGATGAGGAGGAGAAAGAGGCCTTGGAGGAGAAGGTGGTTGAGAAGGAGGATGAGGGGAATGACATCAAACCAGTCCAGACAACCCCGACCCCAAGCAGAACCGTGAAACGCGAAGAGACAAGCGGTGGTTGGGGCCTCAACTCAATTCGAAGTGGTTTCCAGGGTGTGCACGGATACTTTGAGTCCCTGGTGGAGCTAGTGGGGGGACAGGATGGTGTGTGTCAGTACCGCTGCAGATACGGTAAGAGCAAAATCTCTTGATTTCAGAAAGTTCTATATTGTTATTGGTTTTTTGGCCTTTATTTTGCAGTCAGGTCAATATAGGAACAAGTTCTTATTTACAATGGCGGCATGACAAGCAGCAAAAGCCACTTAGGGAAAGGTAAGGAGGGCTAGGAGATAAAATACATACGACTTAGAATACCTTTTCAAATTACATAAAAACTATTTAAATAACAACTTGAATTGTATAAAGTATAAATTGAGAAGTGCAAAGGTCTATGGATGAATAAAAAGGAGAAACCTTATATTATGTGTTGTTTGGGGAACTAGGAACCACACATCTTAAAGTGTCCTGGAGGAGGTGGGACATTTAATGATTCAGGGTACTCAGAAATAGCCAGAGTTGTTGTTGAAGAAGAGAAAAGACAAACATTTGTTTTTGCAGTCCACCTTGTCAACAAAAGGTTTTGAAATGAGCATAACGTGGTCCGTTTCCAATATTCCTTCTGTTTGTTTTCCCAACACATTGTTAAGTCTCAAATCAATCCGTCTGCTGTCCATATGTTAGTTACTTATTTGTTGATGTACGATGATAGGATTACTGTGTCCTGGGCTCTCAGCAGGCTGCTGATAATGAAAGCTGAACGCATTGTGGTCATCAGCCTTGGATGCATATGTACCTACAGTTACGTAATCAATACAGTTGATAGTACAGATGTTCTCAAACAGAAGTCACATCTTATCTTTAACGACCCACACCCAAGAACAAAGACACATGGAGAGAGTACATGATGAATTTTCTTTTTTTTTAAGATATCTTTTTGGCATTTTTATGCTTTATTGATGGTGCAGAGAGACAGAGGTGAAATGGGGCAGAGAGGGGAGTGACATGCAGAGAACGACCGCGGGCGGGAATTGAACCCGGGTCTGCTGCTGGGGGGGACGCCCTACCAACTGAGCTAAGGGCGCCCCGAAATTATTAATTATTATTATATTTGATGTGTCTTCACTTTAGTTCAAGATTAGTAAATTAATGGAACTTTTTATGGGTTTCTTTCTCAGGAGAACTTCCTCAACCACGCCCCGGTTACCAGCAACAAGAGCCCAACGGCTGCAGCAACTCTCTTGTGGGATACGAGGTGAATGCTGCTGTAGGTGGCATCTTCAAAGTGACAGCACCTTACTGGCTGGTTAAGGCCAGGTCCTATATTTACTGTATTTAAGCTGTACTTTTAACAATATGTTTCTTTCTTTCTGACAGATTGGCCTGGATATCCCTGCCATGACAAAGTGCTGTAACGTGCTGGACGTGTGTTACGACACTTGCGGGGTGGACAAGTACGACTGTGACAACGAGTTTCGCTCATGTCTGCACGGCATCTGCTCGGACCTCAATAAAAGTCTGGGCTTTGTGTCCAAGGTAGAAGGTGAGATATTTGCAGATGATTTACTCGGCCCCTTTTCCCGTCTGATGCACGATATTGGATTTTTTGCCGATATCCAATATACCGATATCGTAAAACTCATTCAGCCGGCTACAGATATCGATCCCGATGTATGGAATTTGTATAACATCTTTTTTCCCCACACCCATTCGCAAATATCAAGTCTCTTCTGTAGAGGAATTAACATATTATTATTTAAACTCTTATCGTGTGGAAATTGCAGACATAAATTATGTCATTTCATATTTTTGTATAAAATATTTTTTATTTTGTGTAAAATTAGACAAATACTTAAATATACATTGTGTAAAACATTTTGAGCTTCTCCCTCGCTCTGCTGCAGGTTGACGTTGTCTGTGATGAAGCAGCAGTTTAAATATTGGTTTGTTACAGTATATCGGCAAGTTTTCCGATATCAGATATTTCATTTTAAAGCCAATATCTGCCAACACTGATAACGTAGCGATAATATTGTGCATCCCTATATAGGATTGTATGGTATAACATCTCACATATTTGCCCGTCTTTCTCTCCTCAGCCTGTGAATCGATGGCGGACACTCTCTACAACACAGTGTGGACTCTTGGTTGTAGACCTTACATGGACAGCCAGAGGGCAGCGTGTATCTGCGAGGGAGAGGAGAGGGATGAACTGTGACATATACAGTAGATCACTATATGGAACAACTCCGGAACGCCTGAATGCCTGCACGGACCGACAACAGAGTTATTTCCTCAGTTTTTTTCCGCAGATTATTCTGTATATTTACAGGACCTTTTTGTCAAAGAGGAGATACTTCACATGAGCCCTGTCAAGATTCAGAGCCTGGTAGTAAAAAAAAGAGACATGCAAGGGGGAATGCAAATGAACAGTTTCTCAGGTTGTATTAATACTATTAAGCAGCTGATTAGGACTTTCAGAATCTTGAATTACTTTTGCATGTTATTCTCCTCCATACTCCATTTCATTTTAAGGCAAGTTTAAGGTCTCTATGACTCCATTATTATAAATTATTTTTGATGACTCCAAACAGCGTGCCTGATGGGAAGGATATCGTAGTTGTAGGTTTATTTCCTCCAGATTGAAAAAGACACAAGATAATGTGCTGCTATCCATCAAGAAAAGTCTGCTCAAACACAACATTGTCAGCACCTCGTACATGTAACGCCTATTACAGCTACTACGGTTAATGTGAAGTTGTAAGTTATTTGACAATTATTTGTTCTTCATGAATAAATGCATGGCTAATTGCAGTTTAACTGACACTGATTGCTTTTAGATTAATTGTCAGAGTGATGAAGCAGGCACAGATTTTTCCCAGGCGTGTCACACACTGATATCTCTTTTCCAACCTCGCCAGAATGTGTGACGTGCTCCCCCAGCCATCGATTATACTGAGCAAATGAGTCAGAATACATCTATGGAGGGTTCAGCATGCACTTTTCAAGTTAGCGATGGCGTGAAATATCAACTGCTTTAATAAATCCACTAAATCTTTAAACTGTAACAAGCCATGAGAAACGCCTCTATGTGTGACCTAGAAAAGCATCCTTCATGCTGTAATAGTTACAAATGAACTGTGGTCCCTCTGAATGATTTCTAATAGAAAATGCCATTCACTTTAATGCCAGTAAATTGTGCTGCCAGGCAGAGTGGCAAAGGCACACAAACTTGGATGTATGAGCCAGAAATTCAAGAAATCTCCAGCACTGTGACTGACACCGGACCATAAATAGGAGTAATTCAGAAAGTGTCGGAAAGGCTTTTGAAAATGTAAAAAACATTTCGAACTGCAGTGTTGCCTTTGCCCATCAATGTTGTTCTTAAGAATAATGCAGGTCATTATGTTTTCTGTCTGAAATATTTTACACCACTTAAGCATCATTCAGTATAATCAAAATAATAAATGTAATATATTTAAATAGACAAAGTTAAACTGGAAGAAAAACACGTCAATAAAAAACATCTATTTATGAGAAAAAAAATACCTGATATTTGTGTTTCTATTGCCACCGTCTCATTTGGCGAAGTGTTCATATACCAGAAGTAACAACAGAGCTGTAGACTAACTTTATTATTAAACAAAACTGTATGTATGAACAATGATCCCACTTCCATCAAACAAGATTGATATTCAGTCTTTGTGTGTATTCACATTTGTTTCATTTTAGTATTTAACATTATTGTTCAAATTCAGAGGATTTCCCAGTGTAGAAAAATACAAGACGGACACATTAAAGCAGATACATTTTATTGTCTACACAAAAAAATGTGTTAATTAAATATTAACTCATCGTTTCATATGAAGCACCTTGGTCTGCATTTTGTGTAGACCAATTCCTTTGAACTGCCTGACCTATAGTCACTTCCACCCTGCACAAGTTTAAAGTGGGACTAGTGAATTGTTATGGTTCCTGGATGACTATGATGTGTAGTAGAGGAGGATGCCAGGACACATGGCCACTCAAATTAGCCCTAGGACCTTTTTTGTTGTATGCAGCTCATTTGAATCCCATCTGTGACATTCTATAGAAATTGGCTAACATAAGGAATGCTCATCAAATTACAATGACAAACTTCCCTATAAGGTCTTTAATTACTACTGATTAGCCGATTGTGGTGGGGGAAATCTACATCCACTTTTTGCTTTAGAAAATCCACCTTGGTTGGTGAGTCTCACTCAATAGGTAATGGCCGATCTGCAGCAAAAGCAAAACACCTCCCCCTGAAGGCTCTTTTCGGGTATTTTTGAGGTCACCTTGTGGATCTTAATGTTGTTTTTCACAGCTGGTAACTTGCTCATGGGAATGGGCTCGGCAAATTCATTAACCTTCTGAAATGTAGAAGTAGTTGATATTTAAGTTGCTGTTTTTCAGCATGGCATGAAGGTTGTGTGGACTTTGGGTCTCACCTACTAATATTTGAATTTATCTGAAATATTTCTTACAATTTATTTAACAGCACGGGCACAGTACTCAAAAGATAAAAGTTACTTTTATTTATTTACTGGGTAATCACTAATTTAATGCAGAGGTGTGATGAAAGATTTGTCTAACTTGGTCAACACTGTCCACACTGCCTGTACAGAGAGTCACTAATAGCTGTATATATGACTTGGAACACTGGCAGTAAACACATTACTTGTGGGTTACTTTGCCTGTTTACAACTCCCCACCAATATGAAACGCCTGAACTACTGTGATTATCCTACAGACATAGTTCTCTGAAGAAAGAAAATATATGTGAAAAACTGCATTGGGCTCTCAAAGGGTGTCCTGCAATTCTCTGAATGTCTAGACTTGGTGCAACCAGTTTAATTGCCGCCTTAAGCCAGCAATGCAAGCTTGTAAATGACACATATTAGAAATAGTTTATTTTTTTCAACAATATCATTAGTTTTCAGTAACACTTTACAATAAGGTACACAAAATTGTAGTACCTACTACATAGATATGTGTTACCTACTACATAGGGTTTTTTGTGTTACCTACTACATAGATATGTGTTACCTACTACATAGGGTTTTTTTTGTGCTAACTAACACATGGGTTTATTTTTGGTGTGTTACCTACTGCATAAGTTTTTTTTTGTGCTACCGAACACAGGTTTTTTTTGTTGTTGTGTTACCTACTACATAGGGTTTTTTTTGTGCTACCTAACACATAGGGTATTTTTTTGTGTGTTACCTACTACATACGTTTTTATTTGTGCTACCTAACACATAGGGTTTTTTTGTGCTACCAAACACATAGGTTTTTTTGTGTGCTGCCTAACACATAGGTTCATTCTCTAAACTCAGGGGCGGATCTACCGGGGTGGCATAGGGTGGCAACTGCCACCCTAAAAAAAGCCTTGCCACCCCAGCTGCCACCCCAGTTGGCAGAGCCCAATTAAACATTTATTTCTGGCTGTTAAGAGACATTTACGAGCGCGAGTTTCAAATGTCCGACTGCAAGTGAATGCAGCCAGGTAATATTGCCCAAACCCGATCCCCCCGAGACTCCTAACCGCTCCCAACGGCACTGATTTTGAATACAAGGAAGGCGCGCGAGAGACGGATCCAAACCTCTAGACTAACGAAGCAAGCAGGACAGGAGACTACACTCTCCAGGTATTACTGATCAACTGTCTATCTATGAAGAAATGACAATAATGAGAAAAGAGCAGGGCTAATGTAGTGGTAGTTTTTCTATAAAGTTATTATGCTGCTATGTTGTGACAATGCCTAGCCCTAGAGGTTAATAATAACGTTAGGAACTCGTGAATGCTTCGGAAAAACTACAATAACGTTCACATGAGCGACGATTGTGCACTACTGTAGGCTACTGATCCAAATTCCAACTCATTACTTGTGTTACAGTTTAGTACCATATTTATTCATTTATATTTGGTTGCTCCACCTTAAGTCAGCCCAGGCAGGACAGGATAGTTAAGTTTCGTTTTTCATCTCCGTGTTGGACAGTTGTTCGCTCAGCTGAAGGGCTCGAGCCTCACGGAGCAGACAGCGGGAGTCAGTCTAAAGTCAACGAGGATCACTCTCAAATCAAAAAGCTAAATTATAAAATAAAGCAATATCTTCCTCCCTTTGTCCACTGCACACTTAGTCACTAGTAGCTTAAAGGAAGTACATGAGGATTAAAACCTCATTTTGCACTTTGTTATTTTTGAATATTTGAAGATTGCAGGCAAGTAAAATACCCAGCCACTACATTCTCAATGATAGACGTGAATAATCACTTCTTATTGTTTTACTATCTAAACCAATTTTTTTTAACAATAGAGGAGAACCAATAGGCTATTTGAAAGCAATACAGAATGCATGATATTACTGCATTTTATTTTATTCTATTTTTGTCACTGGGAACCTAAATGTTGTCAATTACTTTACATAAACTTGATGCAAACAAATTCACCAGAATGCAGGAAATGAAGTGATGAATGCTCAAAAATTTCTGGGGGGACACCCCCAGACCCCCCATTTAAAAAGTATCCTAAACCAAGGTTAAATCATAACCTACACCCTTGAAATTCATCAATTATTTTGTTTAATTGTATCTATAGGCCTTTGTATAAGGATACTTCCTCATTTTTATCACACTATTTTAAATTAAAGTCTTAGGTTGTGCTTATCAATTGCTCATAATAACCAGTAGGCCTATTTCTGTGTTGGACATTACTGAACCTCTTCCGATTTACAGTGTGTTTAACAGGTCACTGTTTGTGACCAAACATAGGAACATGCCACACAATATTTATATGAATGATTTTATCTGTATTGTATGTAAATTACTAGAATATTTGAATAACTTGATATTTAAACTCAAGTTAGACTGATGATTGAGATCTGATGGGAGTATCTCATATTAACACAGACAAATACCAAAGACTCACTGTTAACTAATTACTTATTGCAGCCCTATTTGCATAGATTTTGAGCCCCATGCTGGTGTACTAGTGCAGGTGTTTGTTGTGAGGCAGGTAATGCAGTAATTATTCAGTAATAAAAATCTTTTTTTTTTGTTTTAAGATATTTTTTGGGCATTTTTATGCTTTATTGATAGTGCAGAGAGACAGAGGTGAAATGGGGCAGAGAGGGGAGTGACATGCAGAGAACGACCGCGGGTGGGAATCGAACCCTGGTCTGCTGCTGGGCCCAGCCCGGGAGGGGGACACCTTACCAACTGAGCTAAAGGCGCCCCCAGTAATAATAATCTTTAACATTTTGTCTGACACCTTTTATGTTTAAATGTAAGGCTTCACTCGTGCTACAATACATTAAGTATTATGTTATTTAGTCAACATATCTAAATGTGGGGGCTTTCCCAAGTAAATATTTATTTATATGGCTTTAATTAAATCGGCATACTGTATACATCCGCCACAGGTTGCCACCCCTTAAAATCTCCTGCCACCCTCTTGCCACCCCATGAATATTTTTCTAGATCCGCCCCTGTCTAAACTGCAGCCTAAGATAAGTCAGGATGGTGAATCTTATGTTAGGTAGCACACAAAAAAACCCTATGTAGTAGGTAACACAACAACAAAAAAATATATGTGTTAGGTAGCACAAAAAAAAACCTATGTGTTAGGTAGCGCAAAAAAAACTTAGGGGAGAACGGGGGAATCTGAGGCATCGGGTAATGTGAGCCACCCCCTGTATCTAGGCAACGGAAAACATTTGTGGTCATGTGAGATACATGTTTTCAAGCCCCTCTCATTTCCCCATGGCGCTGAAAGAGAGGACCTCATGGTGCTGTGGTAAGCATGTTTTTTTCACCAAAATAGGTATTTTGCATGTAAAAGTAAATGTTCTTGCTGTCAACTTAATCAACTGTTGTGCCAAAGCAAATGTATTCACGTAGAAAAACTTCTATCATACGTGTTGATGAACTACCAACATATGAAACCATGTGATGCTGATAACTGAAGATTAGCCTGAAATACTAAGAGAGGTAGTTTTTCTCAAATTGTGGTGGTGGGGGAAAGTGAGCCAAATGCTGTGGGGGGAAAGTGAGCAGAGGTGGGTCGTAACGCGCTACATTTACTCCATTACAAATACTTGAGTAACTTTTTGAATAAATTGTAATTTTAGGAGTAGTTTTGTTGCAACATACTTTTACTTTTACTCGAGTAAATATTTGAAGAAAGAACGATACTTTTACGCCGTTCCATTTGGCTACGTGACAGTCGTTACCTTATTTTTTTATATATTTTATTTATTGCGAGATCTATTTCTCTCATGATTTCTCTCCCCAGGGACGTCTTCAGCCAACATCTCTATCACGTGACTATTTCAACCAATAAAAACCACATTACAAAAGCTTGCCAATCAAATGCAGCCACTTCAGTCACATGACAAGTGTTGTCATGTTGTCATAGGGCTCAACCATGGGCTCAACAATGTCCGCGCACTTTTTTAAAGGCTCCGGTTCCGCACCGATGTTGTGTCCGTGGCCGTGCCATGTAGGTTAAACGCATATTTTACCGACTATCTGGGTGAGTCGAGAAAATGGAAGAAACCGCTGATTCCGAGGAGCAATAGCCACACCCCTGGCCTCAAATACAAACTCACACACTCGCAAGCTCTCAATCACACTAACTCTCAAAATAACAATCACACACTCACAATCGCATTGACACAGACTCCCACACACTCGCAATTACAGAGATACTGTTCTTCTTTGACACATGTCCTGTTCTCCCTGTAGCCTACTCACTTCGAATGTGTGAGAGTCTGAGAGTGGTCTCTTTGTTCAGCCTCTCTGTAGTTTCATACGTTAAGTGAGTGTGCCAGCAGGTTTTGATGTGTAACGAAGTTTAATTTAGTGTGTTTTATAATTTTGGGGCTAAACCCAACCTAGATCATTTTCTCAGGGCCAGTGACATATTGTAGGAATTAGTTTTAAAATGTGTATGTGCAAAACAATTGCAACAGTATTATAAGTGTATTGGTTTTAATTAATATAATTTTGGACAAGCCTAATTTATTATCATTTTATTTGAAGGGTGATGTATTTAATTTGGCAGATAATTAATGTATTATTGTTTGAGTTCAAGGGTTATTCATTTGATTTTTAGATACCTTATTTATTGTTTTATTTTAAATGATGTTATTTAACATATCTTTATTTGAACATTGCTGTTTTATATTATGTTTGTGTCTATTCTGTACCGTTTGTGTTGCTCTGTATATTTCAAAAATAAATCCGGAGTAATTCAGTAGGCCTACTTGTACTCTTGAGTACTTGAGTAGTCTTTTCACTGCATACTTTTTTACTCTTACTCGAGTAATAATTTTTATGAGTACTTTTACTTCTACTTGAGTAATTATAATCTTAAAGTAACTTACTTTTACTTGAGTAAATTTTTTGGCTACTCTGCCCACCTCTGAAAGTGAGCCACTGTCTCACTTTCCCCCACCATAAGGCACAAGTTAAGTTCAGTCTTAAACATATTTTAATGTAATATTACATGACATATGTTTTATTTTAATGTCATACACATTGTAGAAAAGCCATCATGCCAAGGAAATACACCAGGAAGACGACTTGGGGCAACCACACAGAAAGAGCACCTTCTCATCTTTCCCTGTAACCTTCAGGGCTGGAATGTAGAGTAGGCCTAGTTGTAGAGTATGACAGGCTGATGTTATAATCCAGTTGAGTCTTCTCCTGTGTTCTGAGTCCCAGGCTGTTCTCGCTGGTTCTGATTTTCCTATGCTTTGACCCCCAGACACTAGCTGGCTCTAAGGGTCCTGTGTTCTGACCCCCAGACTGTGTTCTAATCTAACTGGTTCTATCTTTCATTTGAATCTTATTAAAAAAAAAATAATTATAATATGTTGTATTTGATTTTGTATTTTGTTCAGAGTTACTTTCAAGTGTTTAGAAAATTTGCTTTGCTTAATTGACCAAACCCCATCATTCTTTTACTAGTCCAACATTAGTTCTGGAATGTGTGGCTAGCTTTCAGGATTCTTACTGTTACAATATGTGTTGTTATGGTAGTTTCAGAGTGGAAAAAGTAAGTGGATCAGTTTACCCCACAGCTGGGGTAAAGTGAGCCACATGACAACTTTATTTAAAACAATCATATTTTTACTGCCCTTTGTCTTGAAAAAATTCTGCTAATGCCCATTTCTAGGAAACATCCTGAATTAATGGGAAATGTGTAAATTTGAGTGATAAATCATTTTAGCTCGCTTAGAGGGGAGCAAATGTAAAAAGTGGCTCAGATTACCCCGTTCTCCCCTATGTAGTAGGTAACACCAAAAAAAACCTATGTGTTCGGTAGCACAAAAAAAACCCTATGTAGTAGGTAACAAAAAAAACTATGTGTTAGGTAGCACAAAAAAAACCTATGTGTTAGGTAGCACAAAAAAAACTTATGTAGTAGGTAACACAAACAAAACCTATGTAGTAGGTAACACATATCTATGTAGTAGGTACTACAATTTTGTGTACCTTATTGTAAAGTGTTACCTAGTTTTTTTATGTTACTGAAAACACCAAACCATTAAACCAAAGTTGTTGATTAAATTTTTTCTCATATATTTGCTCTTTTTTAAATACTTTTCTTTTGAAACTCTTGCTAAACAATCCTACATTTTATGATGCTTTAATGTTAGTACGTTACTGAGCAAACATGTATTAATTTGATATAATATGGAGCTTTAATATATTTATATCTAAAATATATACCCCGGGGTGAAAAATGTACAAACCTTATCTTTGACCCAGTAGGTGAGAAGAAGTGCACACAGCCCAATCAGGTAGGTGACGCTTGAAGATCTAGACACACTTCACATCTCATGGATGTAGGGTTTTACTTACAATGATTAATTAAGGTATTTGATTGAATTAAATGACCCAACACACATCATTTCCACATAGTTCGTACTGTAGATTAATAGTAAATGATTTTCAAAGGGATACCAACACTCTATTACCTAACACCAAATACACTGAAATGCTCACTTTATCTCTTTTTATTGAAATGTCGCTCTGCAGTTATGTCCATATACCTTTTAATCCTGGCTTGAGCTGCAGCCATGTTCTAATGCTGTTTTTCTGTTTGAGTTAGCTGCTTTACGTTAGTATCATGGCTCAGGCAGGATGAAGATGGGCCCTCCACTCAGTGTGTGCTGCTGCTGCTGCTGCTGCTGCTGGGGCTTATGGGTCCGAACCTCTCTGCGGGCACGTCCTCGACAATGCTGAGCACAGCGCGAGTCACCTGCCCCGCATACCAACACCTGGCAGTGGAGGAACACTTGCTGTGAACAGAGGGGACACATTGGTTTTGAGAGAAGAACAGCATCATGGTGTAAAAGCACTGCTATCTATGAGTACAGCCCTCAGAGTAATAGTGCTTTATGGACATTACCCGGCCCACACACACACTTCTGGCCATCTGGCTCCCAGCATGCATCTTATTTACTCACTCGGTTGTCCTTGCCGATGAACTTGAAGACAGGGACCTGGTAGTGCGTAGAGAGCTGGTCCTTTGATGAATACTGTGTCACTGTTTCATCAGAGATACACCTGAATAGGGAAGCCAAAGAGGGAAAATATACTGTCATAAATGTGGTTGCTATGTTGTATCACAGTACTCAGCGAACCATATATATTTATAACAAGCCACTTCATCAAGGTTAGCTGCCCCGAGGCCCTGAAACCACTGTTGTATATTTTAATAGGAAATTGCAAAAATAGATTACAGCCTTGCTCTGTTAGGTGTCCATGGAGAGGCAAGAGAAAATCTCTCTCTGGGTTCAGGGGAGGAAACGGTTCTCCAAAAAGTGAGTGTTCGATTTTTCTAAATTTTTCCACATTAATGAGGCCAGTGGCATTTTTTCAATTGACATTTACTTGAGATTTTATGTCCTCTAACTGACAAGCAGCTGATGCCAAGGTTTTTGTGGAAACACTGCATTAGAATGACTGGTAATGTTGCATGACCAAAAGCCTTCTGGTACAAATGAGACAACATTAAGAAAATATTTTCATTGTGTGAGTGAGCCACACACTTTAAAGGGTAGTTCCAAATTACAACACAAACGCCTTACTTCTAGTAGTACCTATCCATCGGAGTACCATTTTTGTTTTTGTTTGCTCAAACTTTGCAGTACGTTTATGACTACATACCACTAAAAGGTATGTTAGAATATGTGATAATGTTTAATGACTGGTAATTAGTTTGTATTATGTTTTACTGGGGTGACATATTTATTGGTGAGGTGTCATTGCTATATCACTCTTTAGTTTCTATAAATGAAAATGTTTTCTATTTTGTAAGCCATACTGTGTGACATCCTCTATTTATGAACAAACCTGTTCTAGGAACTACAAAAAAAACACATCACTCCCTGTTTATCAAAGGATTTTGTTTCTCTTGGAAGACCCACCTGACACCTGTAAAAATGATCATGGACTGGGTACAGTTTGTCCTTATTGCAGTATTACAAGTTACCAACACAGAATCTGCTAAATTAAAAATGTAACGTAATCCCGTTTCAGTGTGCTTGTGTATCTACAGATGTGACTTTAAAACAGATGAAAATACCGCACTATATTCACCCGTCTTTGATGAGGTAATATTTGAGCGCCTGGTCAGCTTTGGGCCCTGGTGTGGCGAAGCAGCTCTCCACCAGTGCAGAGAGGCCCTCCACTCTCTCCTTGGGCTCGACCCCAAAGAACAGGGAGTCGTGCAGGCGGAGCTGGGGCGGGGTGCGGTATGGCTCCGAGAACTCCGAGTTCTTGAAGAGCTCCAAAGAGAAGGGGAAGACTCCCTCGCTGTGGCCTGCCAGCTCCAGGGCTGAGCTGCGCAGGCTGGCCTGGTATCCGTCGGACACGTGGTACTCTCTGGGGAACTCGCAAGTGACTGGGAGCACCAATTTGCTGGTGCGGACTATCAAGTCTCTGCTGCTGCCTGGGCTGCTCCGAGGAAGGCCTGTCACCAAATTGGTCCCCACAATCTTGTCCCGTGTAACCTGGGGGGGGGGGGGGGGGGGGTTAACGTTCAGGTAACACTACTTTTATAGCTTTTTACATATCTTTTTTTTAAATAATCAAACATTTCTCCTAGCTGTAATTGCAGAAACTAAACCGTGAACACTTTCACTCTAGAACTATTAACCCAATGCCTCGGACTGACCTCCACCACTGTGCCGCAGGTCTTGAGACTGAAGCTGAGGATGATGTGTGTGCCGTTGGAGACACCGTGACAAGACGAGTTGGAGAGGGAGAGCTCCAGTCCTCCCACTAGGTCTTTAGGGACTGACACTATAATGGAGCTTGGATCACACTGGACTGGCACTGCAGGGAAGGGAGGCACAGTCGTGTCATTAGATGATAACATAACAAATATTCAGTTTGTTGGCTCAGTACATCAAAAAAGTAGATGCGAAATACTGTGGCAGAAAGGTACTTTTTGAATTGTTTTCATTTCATCCTCATATATTTTTTAACATAAAATACTAGATATTGTCTTTATTTGTTCCTTTTGTACCTGTAGCCTGATACTTACCAAACTAATGCCAGTGGGGAAATGTAACCAAGTAGATTTACTTGATTATTTCCATGCAATTGAACATTATACTTCTACTGCACCACATGTCGGAGGCAAATTCCCAATCTATTATTTGTCTGGCAGCTTTGGTTATACGTTGCATTACAGATAGCAAATTTTCATACCCTTCCTGTCCAGCTACAACCATGTATCTCCAATTGTTTTATTCTTTTTTATTCAAAAGCTCTTGATGAACATAAGAAAATAATTAAGCTTAATAAACTATTTAAAACCTCCCTGGAAACAGGAAAATACATATCCACAAAGCTTGTCTTAGCCCTTCAGAATCCTATAGACCATGATTCTTTGTTGTAGATTAAAGTACCCAACAGTTAAATACAGTAGCTAAAGTTATCTCAATTTCAATCATCAACAGCAGTCAAACGCAACACATGCATAATGCATCAGTAATAGTAATGCAGAAACATCAAATATGATAGTAAATATGACAGAGCCCATTTTATTGAATAATAAGTTCGACTAAGACATTAAAGAAATTGGGGATTTTGGAAAATTGTGACAATATTCAATTCATTTGAAAGACTTTTGATTGATCAATTATTGAGAAAAAAATCAACATGAATGAATTGATAATAAAATAAATCAATGTTTGAATGTATTATCATATACATAATGAGCTGTTATCAATTAATCAGCAGGATATATACTCAAGATGATCATTAGTTTCAGTCTTTCGCTATCAAAAAATACGTGTGAAATATGTCTGAAAGTATCATCTCATTCCTTAATAAAAAAAGACTGTAGAAAAGTTTTGGCTAGTCATGTTTCTGGTGTGTGATGAAGGATGCAGGGGCGGATCTAGAAAAATATTCATGGGGTGGCAAGAGGGTGGCAGGAGATTTTAAGGGGTGGCAACCTGTGGCGGATGTATACAGTATGCCGATTTAATTAAAGCCATATAAATAAATATTTACTTGGGAAAGCCCCCACATTTAGATATGTTGACTAAATAACATAATACTTAATGTATTGTAGCACGAGTGAAGCCTTACATTTAAACATAAAAGGTGTCAGACAAAATGTTAAAGATTATTATTACTGGGAGCGCCTTTAGCTCTGTTGGTAAGGTGTCCCCCTCCCGGGCTGGGCCCAGCAGCAGACCAGGGTTCGATTCCCACCCGCGGTCGTTCTCTGCATGTCACTCCCCTCTCTGCCCCATTTCACCTCTGTCTCTCTGCACTATCAATAAAGCATAAAAATGCCCAAAAAATATCTTAAAACAAAAAAAAAAAGATTATTATTACTGAATAATTACTGCATTACCTGCCTCACAACAAACACCTGCACTAATACACCAGCATTGGGCTCAAAATCTATGCAAATAGGGCTGCAATAAGTAATTAGTTAACAGTGAGTCTTTGGTATTTGTCTGTGTTAATATGAGATACTCCCATCAGATGTCAATCATCAGTCTAACTTGAGTTTAAATATCAAGTTATTCAAATACTCTAGTAATTTACATACAATACAGATAAAATCGTTCATATAAATATTGTGTGGCATGTTCCTATGTTTGGTCACAAACAGTGACCTGTTAAACACACTGTAAATGGGAAGAGGTTCAGTAATGTCCAACACAGAAATAGGCCTACTGGTTATTATGAGCAATTGATAAGCACAACCTAAGACTTTAATTTAAAATAGTGTGATAAAAATTAGAAAGTATCCTTATACAAAGGCCTATAGATACAATTAAACAAAATAATTGATGAATTTCAAGGGTGTAGGTTATGATTTAAACTTGGTTTAGGATACTTTTTAAATGGGGGGTCTGGGGGTGTCCCCCAGAAATTTTTGAGCATTCATCACTTCATTTCCTGCATTATGGTGAATTTGTTTGCATCAAGTTTATGTAAAGTAATTGACAACATTTAGGTTCCCAGTGACAAAAATAGAATAAAATAAAATGCAGTAATATCATGCATTCTGTATTGCTTTCAAATAGCCTATTGGTTCTCCTCTATTGTTAAAAAAAAATTGGTTTAGATAGTAAAACAATAAGAAGTGATTATTCACGTCTATCATTGAGAATGTAGTGGCTTGGTGGTATTTTACTTGCTTGCAATCTTCAAATATTCAAAAATAACAAAGTGCAAAATGAGGTTTTAATCCTCATGTACTTCCTTTAAGCTACTAGTGACTAAGTGTGCAGTGGACAAAGGGAGGAAGATATTGCTTTATTTTATAATTTAGCTTTTTGATTTGAGAGTGATCCTCGTTGACTTTAGACTGACTCCCGCTGTCTGCTCCGTGAGGCTCGAGCCCTTCAGCTGAGCGAACAACTGTCCAACACGGAGATGAAAAACGAAACTTAACTATCCTGTCCTGCCTGGGCTGACTTGATGGTGGAGCAACCAAATATAAATGAATAAATATTGTACTAAACTGTAACACAAGTAATAAGTTGGAATTTGGATCAGTAGCCTACAGTAGTGCACAATTGTCGCTCATGTGAACGTTATTGTAGTTTTTCCGAAGCATTCACGAGTTCGTAACGTTATTATTAACCTCTAGGGCTAGGCATTGTCACAACACAGCAGCATAATAACTTTATAGAAAAACTACCACTACATTAGCCCTGCTCTTTTCTCATTATTGTCATTTCTTCATAGATAGACAGTTGATCAGTAATACCTGGAGAGTGTAGTCTCCTGTGCTGCTTGCTTCGTTAGTCTAAAGGTTTGGATCCGTCTCTCGCGCGCCTTCCTTGTATTCAAAATCAGTGCCGTTGGGAGCGGTTAGGAGTCTCGGGAGTGGGTCGGGGGGGATCAGGTTTGGCCAATATTACCTGGCTGCATTCACTTGCAGTCGGACATTTGAAACTCGCGCTCGTAAATGTCTCTTAACAGCCAGAAATAAATGTTTAATTGGGCTCTGCCAACTGGGGTGGCAGCTGGGGTGGCAAGGCTTTTTTTAGGGTGGCAGTTGCCACCCTATGCCACCCCGGTAGATCCGCCCCTGGAAGGATGCTTCCTGACAAATGAATTTACCGCTGAACTGAAATGTGAAAAAATGTCTGTTATGGCCTGAAGAAACGCACTTTGTTCGAAAACCTATTCCTCCTGGAACATATTTTCAGATTACAGCAGGTGTTGATCTCTGTGTCAGCTTGCCTTGCAGTCCGATTGATTATCTGACTTCAAAATCTATTTTTTTCTTACACACTCCCAAATATACAGACACATACACACACAAATACACACCCTGGCATGTGCGTTTATCCTCTCCCAGCTCCAGCCCTCTGGGACAGTGGCACTGATAGGAGTCCAGCGGCGAGGAGCATCCGTGGCTGCAGCCTCCATTGTTAACATGACAGCCAGCTATCTCTGAAGAGAGAAAAGAAAATATGAAGCCGAGTGTCTGGTTCGCTGGTTTAGAGGACCCTATTGTGCAAAATGCACTTTTATAAATGTTTTTTCATCATTAATATGGGTCCCCAGTGTGACTAAAGACTCCCAAAGTATGAGAACTAGCACCTCTCTGAAAACGTATTTTCTGAAACCCCAGTCACATTTCTCTCCCCTTATGATGTCTTAAGGGAGAAGCCACGCCCCCTCATGACCAACCTTACTTAGCAATACCTTCACCTGTGATACCCCTGAATCTAACTATCAGTGAGATTCAAACAGGCAGTTAGATTCAGGGCCAATCAGAGCAGACTGGGCTTTTTGGAAGGCGGGGCTTAAAGAGACAGGCTCTAAAATGGAGCATTTCAGACAGAGGCTGAAAAAGAGAAGATTCAACAATGGCAATGTGAGAGATATAAAGCGTTTTTTTAACACTACACCATGAAAACAGTTCATAGTAGAAACCCAAATTACAATTTTAAACCTGAAAATAATATAACAATATGTGACCTTTAAATATACAACATTGACTGGTGTGTCAAATGAGAATCAGAGCATTGATGTACCTCTGCAGCTGTGTCCATCCTGGTTCAGGACACGGCCAGGTCCACACTCACAGCGCCTGGAGCCTTTGGTGTTCACACACACCTCTGTGCAGCCGCCGTTACCCGTCGCACATTCATTCATATCTGAGTATATAGAACACACAACACACATGGGTCAAATATTATCAGGTGAGTCTTTTTTAATCAACTGGAGTACTGGATGGGTGGAGTTTATCACCTCACAGGCAAGGCAATTCACTTGGGGTTCAGGGTAAAAGGATGATAAATCAACTTTAAAAGACTTCAGAGCCTCGTTTATAACTCCTGAGAGGACTGGTAAAGGAATAATGAAGGGTGAAAAACGGGAGTACGAGAGGGTGAGGAAAGAGAGAGAGAGAGCGAAGATGGAGAAATGAAGAAGTCATTCCTGAGGCGTGGAAAGGCAGATTTCGTCGATGGGTGAATAATGAAATAACGACAAGGTTTCAGGATGGCAAGGTTCCAACTGCACGCCTGTCACCCATCATTAGGGATGTACCATCAGGGGTTCCACATACACACACACACACTTACACACAAACATACACCGCCACCTTGAGTGGAGTCAGCAAATACATGATCAAAGGTAGTCTTTTAAATGTCCTGCCTCTATTACTGCTGCCTTGGTGAGGTTTATAATTCCTAATTTATGATCTTTCTTATCATTTAGAATATGTACAACTATAGTCTGATGGATTGGAATTATAGTATTCAAATCCTTTGAAAAATATATTCTTTACCTGTATATAAAGTCAAACTATTGTTCAGCAAGGATTAAACATTCAACACGCAAGGAAATATAACTATAAGCCTCTCAACATGAATGAATGTGAAGCAAGTCATTTATCTTGGAAGACACAAAAATATATAGGGGAGAGTGGCCTAAGTTGTGCAACTTTTCACTCAAAGTGACTTTAAAGTAAGGCCTCGACAGTAAAGTCTCCAACTCAAATATGTACATATATTTCAGGGTGTTGTGCATCCCTGGCAATAAAAACTTTGGATCTGGAATAAACTGTTGAAGAAATATAGCTTTCGGAAAAAAAGTTGTCTTGATGCACAACTTGCCCCCGGTGTGGTGTAAGTTGTGCGATTGGAGAGAATACCATGGGGTGAATTGTGCCATTGATATATATCTCATAAACTGTAATGCAAGACAAATCCATAAGACAATCACTTATTTAAGGTGTATTTAAAGTAAATAAAGTAAATAGTTGACAAAGATTGAAGGACAATTTTCTTAAACAAGGCCTAGCAGATCTAATGGTTTTACCTGCAAAGCTCACAATGACAAAGTCACCATTATCATCTTTCTGGCCATCTGAACTCTCATCAGTGGTGTCGTTAAGTGGAATCTCTTCTGAGCTACTGTAGACAATCACTTTCTTTTTGTGACCAGCGTATACAGCCATGCCACTGGCACAACTCTCAGAAATGTACTTTGCACTAGTTGTTCCGTGCTTGTGGAACCAACTGCCACCTGACAAATGTGATTCCCCTACATTTCTGCCTTTAAATCAAGGCTCAAAACCCAAATGTACACCCTGGTGTTTCATCCCCATTAACTATCTTACCTCTGCACTACTTTCTGTGTTTATGTGGATGTATGGGCTTTACGTCTTTTATTTTGGTTATTGTTATTTTATCTTCATTGTTTACCTACTGAATGCACTATGTAAAGCACTTTGGACAGTGCAAACTGTCATAAATGTGCTTTTATAAATACATTTTACTTACTTACTTACTTATAACTCACCCAGGCCCTTTGGCACAAATCACCCCAATCCCAGAAATTTGGATAATAAGCATGATGCAGCTATTTAGGGCTGACATCGTGCTAACTGTATAGACTCAAAATGTAGCATACCAAAGCACTAAAACATGTGTCAAATGTTTTCAAACTTGTCTATAATTGTTCAGACACAATAATCAAAAAACCTTGATCATGGAAATTTTACTTTGAAAGGCAAAAAACAACTTCTCTATGGAAATATAATGCATTTGCATGAATGGGGAAACATATTGCAGATGCGGCCTGATTGATTTCTTGTGTTATTGTGTTTTTCAGAAGCAAATTTCTAGCTTATCTGTGTTCTCTTGTTACTCATTGTCTGTTGCACAGCTTATCGGCCCCCCTTTCTTCCTCCCTCTCCATCTCTCTCACCCAGGCATGTTTGTCTGTCTGGTCCAAGGACAGTTCCAGGTGCACAGCGACAGTCAGACTCGGGGCATCTGGGACCTGTGCAGTCCATCTCATCACAGATATCATAAAAATCTGTGCAGCACACACACACACACACACAAACAAAAGCATACGGACACAACAATTAGACAGGAAAAAATAAAAAAAGTAACTCTGTGATAAGAAGTAAAAAATATAAGTATTTTACATAATCAGACATGCTCACTCACGGCCACAATAAACATGGAAGCAGACTGAGGGTCTGGGCAGGCGATAGACAAAGTATCCTCCGGTACAGGCCTTCACGTCTACACTTGCGTTCCACTGGCAGCAGTTGTCATTGAAGCTGGCGCATACCGGCAGAGTGACAATGCCTTCGTGGGGTTGAGGGTGGCTGCCGTTGAGCCACATGGGTGCGTGGGTACCACAGTGATTCTCGGAGATGCAGAAGGTGGGCATAGCATCCCCGGCCATGCCAGTGAAGCGATACCACTCCCCGGACACGTGGCTGTCACATCGGGGTATGCCAAGTGTCTGGTTGACATGGTACTCTGTGTTCCTCCAGGGCTCATTCAGGCTGATGTAGGCAGAGCATGGGTCCAGGGCTGAGGCATGTGCGTGGGGATGCAAAGAGGTTATGGGTTATGTGTCTGATGTAAATGTGTGTGTATAAGAAGGATAGGAATACGTTTAGGATGGAAAATGCATAGAGTCTAGACACTTGACTTTTCCTGTCCCTTTGTTCAAGACTGTACAAAACATGTGATTGTATCTATCTATAAAGCAAGAAACGTCTGTCTGTCTGTGTGTCTGTCTGTGACTCGCATATCTCTCTCCGGATATTGCTTGCGCACGGCGATTGATTATGAATTTTTGCCTCAAATATGTAGAAGTTATCATATTTGTATCATGCTGGCGGTGAATACATGCGCACACTGAAGGCCACAGTAATGACGGGCATGAAGTAGTCTCCGGCTAATCCCCGCCTCCCTCTGATTTGATTGGCTGCTGCGACCAAAGTTTGAAAAGAGTGACGAGAGGGACACACACAGCAGACCTGCTTCATACGGGCACTGCACTAGTTGGTTTAATTGAGGCTTCAAATGGTGTTTGGTGTTTTGAGCCTCCAACTGGGCTTTCAAGGCAGCGCTGCCTTGTAGGCTCTGTAGTAAAACCAGAGGCACTAATGGTATAGAGTGGTCTCTAAATTTTTTCTAGAGCTGTATTTCTTCAGTAGACAGTAGTTCCCATGAAAACAGAAATCTCATAAACCACAACTATCTCCATAGCTTCGTATGTAGCCTACCACTATGGTAAAGTGACCACTTGGGTAAGCTGTACTCTTTAGTTTAGAAAAGGTTCTCCGTTCATCGACAAGCACTATATATTTTACCCCACCCCATGTACTTTTCATACTGGCCTCTTGAATATGTAACCACGAAGCAACACTGTTGACCGTCAAGATAAACTGGTACACAGAGTCAATTGTAATTTAACTAAAAGCCGAAAAGCCATACACAAATAACCCTTTTATCCAACGAGCTCTTTCAGTGGTGGCTATTTCCACTGCAGCCAGCTTTGCAGAATCAGGAGAACAACTGAAAGAGCAGAGTAAACAAAGTGCAGCAAAACAATCAATCCCCCCCCCTCCTCACAGCCTCTCAACATTGTAATTAAGAGCTAGATATAAAACAAAAGGCATGAGAGATGATGGGAGTGGGCAAAGTGGGTGAGAGGAAGTGTTAACCCCTGAGAATCACCAGGGATGAAGAAACAGCAGGGGACTGAACAGTCCGGCTGTAAAGCATCTTCAGTGACAGGGCCAGAGACTGGGAACATGACAGCTGACAACCAGCATAACACTGAAGCACTACCCTCCACAATAAGACTCCCGGCTTTCCATTTAGTTGGATTGCTCTAAATAAAATATCCATGTTTACTCTTTCCTGAAATAAGTGCTCCCCGTCTGACATCTAATGTATAAGTCAGGGTTGACCAGAGGTAGCCCAATAACGTTCCTCTCCTCAAATCTGCCTCCACAATGAACACACAAATAAAATGTGTGCACATTGGCTCCAGAGAGCTCTGAAAAAAATATTTGTGTGAGATGGGACACATAATTTTCTCCCAACTTCCAGAGAATTCAACTGAACAACTGTCACTCGAATTGCACAGAAAGGGCAGGGGATATGTGTGGTGTATAATAAGGAGCATTACATCTTTCAGATGGGGTTGAAAACTTCATATGGCTATAAAGGGAATGTGGAGCCACATCTTACCTGAGTCAGACTCACATATGTGTTTAACCTTATTGTTTGATTGTTTGCTAAAAGCTACAGTGTTGTAAGACATCAAAAAAATATGAAAGTATATTCTCTAACATGGAAATATAGGTTAGAGAATTGGACGAACATATCATTGGTTTTTGTATTTTCATTGGGATTTGTTGACATTAAGAAAATATAGAATAATGTTAGCCATGATGTTCAGCCACTGAATAACAAAAAGAGGTCAGACTCAAGGTCATTACTTCACAATAATTAAAATTAAAATCTAAATATAGCCTTTTAAAGCTATATAATAACTGCTTGTTTTAGGTGAAAGCAGAAGAACTCACCTATACCTGCAACCGCAAGAACTTGCTGCAGCAGACTGGTGATCACCCAAAAAATCATTTTTTTCAGCGATTTCTCAGAGTTCGATCAAAAATAGTCCAAGCTCAGGCATGTGTGTGTATAGTGTTTATAGCTTTTCTGGTTCATCCTTTGGGAGAAGCCTGTCTTTAAAAGGCGTTTCTTATCTGCATGTGTCATATTGTCATGTCTGTGTCCCCTTGACCCCATCAACTTTCAGCTCCCCAAGTCCAGTGACAGGACCATCCTCCCATTGTTTCAGGCTGTACAGTCTTCACACTCTCCTCCCTCCATCGCCTCACACACACAACCTTAAACTAGTCCAAACAGCATGTGAAAAAGTGGGATTGTGGCCTATGATGCTTTTGCACGTCTTAAATGTTTCTTTCCCAATTCAAAGGGTGTGGTAAAAGGAGCAATGAAAGAATCTGCAGCAACGTTAAACCGGTCTAACTAATCTGCTTAGTCTATTGCTGAAGCGGCGACAGCCAGGTTTGCACAATAAGGATTTACCATCGCCGAGGACACCCTGTGCCAGTAGAGCGGATATGTTCTCATCTAGCCCATTACTTGGCCACAAGTACAGGCCAGAAAACATCTAAAGCTTGACCCTTTTCCATTTAGTAACTGGCAGAACTAACCCAACGCTTGCAGTTTTTGTTTCTGATATGTAATTAAATCTATGGGGGACATTAATCCACAATGCTGTTAGAAGAAATGAGGGGGAACTTGCCATTCTTCCTTCACCATTACTCCTAGAAATAAGACACTGTTAGCCCTCCTGGCTGCAAGTCTCAATGGCATGGGGCAGATTCAATCAGCACTTATTACACTGCTGCATGGCCACACTGTTAATAGACAAGACAGTTTGAATGGAAATTTCCATCTAAATTTCAAGTTAATTAAGTTTTCAGAGTTTTAATTTTTGAGTAAACTTTCTCATTATATTTACAATGTTTTGTTTGTTTTTAGGGTGATAATTGTGTTTTTATGGGGGTTTTCACTGCTGTAAAATGTTTTGCAGCAGTGCAAAATCTGGTACAAATTATTTTCTTTTTTTGCCACGCTAGCGGTGTGGCATAATGGAAGGCAATGTTGATCTGTCAGTCCATCACTTTGATTCCAGACTGAAATATCTCAAACTGGACGGATTGTGAACAACTTTCCCATTGAAATAAATGGTAGAGGTAGAAGTAGAATCATGTAACCCCTTGCCTGGGTTTCCCCACACTTTTAAATGCATGTGTATGGATGAATTGTGTGTAAATGGAGTCTGTGTGCTGAGAATGCCCAAAGCAATCATTTTGCTTTGGGCTCAAAGGAAGATTATAAAGGCTAATCTAAAGATTCATGTTCTCCTCTAGCATCTCCATGAAGTTCACCGGTTTGGCCTTTAGTAAAATGTCTCAACAGCACATTATGAATGGAGTGCCATTGAATTTGGGACAGACGGTCATGCTGCCATCTGGACCTATTATTACTTTGGGATCCCTTAAATTTTCATCTAGTAGGCCACCATCTTTAGATCAAAATGGCAATTCCTCCATTACTTTGATTTCAAACCAACACCTGCAAAACAAGCAGTCAGCCTCATCTGTAGGCTATTTTGTGTGTAGCGTAAATTAGCAAATGTTAATGTGCTATCATCCTTAAATAAGATGGTGAATATTATAAAGATTATACCAGCTGAACAGCATAAAAGCATTGTCTCTTTAAAACCTTTAGTATGCTGATGTGAGCATTAGCTGAAAGCACTGCTGTGCCTATTTACACAGAGCCACTAGCAGCATAGCATCAGTGTACTTGAGAAAAATGTATTCTTCTCTGTTCTATTAAAAAAAGTTAAACCAACCTTTTAAAAAACGATTTACTTAAAGGGAAATAACATAGCCTTTTATTTTTCCAATGTCCTTTTACAAACTTTTAGATTGCAGTGCAGTTCAGATGACCATTGTCACCCTGTGTTGCTTCATGCACAGATTGTATACAAGTGGTTTATCTCCACAGGTCTATCTCATAGGATGTCCTGTACAGGAAGAGCTGGAGGCCAAGGCCAGTCAGAGGAGGTGGTCAAGACCTTGAAAAAGCTGCTTCAAACATGGTAAACATCTGTAATATGTCCATTAATCACGGAGTCTTGCACATCCAAAGAGAACAACAACAACAACAACAAAAAACTTGACTGGAACACCTGCTCCAAAACCTGGATAAGGATTTTATTGATAATTGTATTACATATCTCTTTTATACATTATTTCATAAATGGTACAGGATTTTACATTTTCTTTTTTTTTGCCAACATTACAGCATCATATGCCAACAGAAGAATAAAAAGAAAAGAAAAAAAAAAAACTCAATAAGAGGTCAGAATGAAGAACGAGAACATTTCAATCCTATATATCCTGCTTCACTCTTTAGGCATTTGAAACAGAACGTAAAAGCACACAATGTATTCAAAACATAACACACATTCAAAAATCATAAAATAATAATGTGATTTGGGAGGTAAAAAGGCTGAGGGTGAATGACGGGTGGATAGGGACAAGAATGGGAGGCGATCCCCCGATTTAGCAAACAGAATGCGCCCGACACTTTTGCTTTGGACTCATCATATCAAGCCCGTTAGTAACTGAGGTCAAGAGGTCTCCTCCTTTTAGAGGTGCACCGAGGCTGGAGGGTGTATTTCCACTAAGTGGGGAGTATAAGTGCACGCTGAAGGGAGGGGGTTTATGGGAGTAAATAAGGTGAAGATGGGAGTGGGGTTTGATGGAGGTTTTGAGCATTTGGTTGGCTGGATTTAAGTCAGATTTGGCAGGGCAGGGATTCTAAAAGACGCAGCCCTGTCCACTGCCCCTTTAGAACTAGGAATCTCTACAAACAACGTTCTCTTAAATTATCTTTGCAGTTCAATTTTTTTCTTTTTTTTTCTTTGATAAATCATATATATTTTTTATTTTCACATAATTTCTCATGTAAACATACATTCATGCAACACCCTCTTTATAATAAAGTTTCCCTATATTTGATATATTTGGTTTAAAAAAAAAGAAAAGAAAAAGAAACGAGAAAAAAAAACAAGGCAATAAACGGTGGATGGCGTGATAAAAAATGAGGAGATGATGATGGAGTAGAGATGTGTTGTGTGTGGAAACAGCAGTGGGGAGGATTGGACGGAGGCCTCAACTCTTTCACATCCTACATGCATCTACAAGAAAACACCGCTGTGACTGTGTGTGTGTGTGTGTCATGGTGTGTGTGTATAAGTTTAAAGCTAAGGAGTGCTATCAAGTGGGATGTTGGTGGAATTGATTCGTATCGCTATCGACAAGGCAGTGATCAGGGCCAAAGGTTTCATGGATATGGTTATCTGAACTTTGTCCCCAGTGCACTTACACTCGTCAACATGCGCCTTGAAAAAAAACACACGTTCAATTACACACACGCACACACACACACAGACGGCAAGACTAGTTTCCACTTCTAAGCTTTTAAATGGAACCCTCGGTAACACTTTACAATAAGGTACACAAAATTGTAGTACCTACTACATAGATATGTGTTTTTTTGGTGTGTTACCTACTACATAAGTTTTTTTTGTGTTACCTATGGTAACACACAAAAAAACCTATGTAGTAGGTAACACATATCTGTGTAGTAGGTACTACAATTTTGTGTACCTTATTGTAAAGTGTTACCGAACCCTCCTTCAGAGTAAGGGCCCTTGTCCACCTAACGCCTTTTTCCAGTTAAACGCTGGCTGTGCGCTCGGGAGTGTGTCTACTGAGCGTTTTTTTCGACCGCTTTTTTCAAGCGTTTTGTGAGCTGGGAGAGAGAGAGCGCTGTGATCTGGGGGGAAAAAAGCTGATCGTCACCTGTCAGTCAGACCTATGATTAACACTGGTTTAACTGTTTAGGCTTGCTGTTTTCTATTTAAATCGTTACATTTTAATATGAGTAGTCTTAAGGTGCGAACACACTAGGCACTTTACACGCGTACAGATGCGTACAAAATCGGCCGTTTTTCCATAGGGAACCATCGGTGCGCCACTCCTGTAAAGCAACATTTTAGCCGTGTTAGCTGCGTATGAGCCGCGTATATACGCACCTACGCGAGGAGTTCAAAAAATTTAACTTTTTACGCTCCTACGCGTGACGATTAGCCGCGTTGGCCAATCAGCGTTGGGCTTGACCCGACGTCACATACATTGGCACGGTTGGAGAACAGTGTACTGTACACAGAGGCTGATGAGAGACACCGAGGAGGAAAATGTATTGCGGCCGGCCGGTGCTGTATGAAGCCGCTCGGGGTTAATTCAGTGAATATGCGTAGCTGTGCTTTAGCCGATAAAACAAGTTAGCGCCGTATAGCATTAGTTAACTTGTTGTGTGCGGGCGGCTAGCGCCTCATATTATGAACCCAAACATGACGACTATGTCCGCGGGACTTTCACGACAAGTACACGAAGCACCGGTGTTGATCTACGCCAGCCACGGTCCCCTGTCACAGCCAGGTAGGGTAATTTTGACTACTTGCCTTTATGTTGTGCCGCCGTGCACCGATGCTGCTGTAACTGTGTTTGTTATGTAGCTGCCGTGAATATGCAATGCTGTTTTAATGCTAGGCTATTTGTGCTGTTCAGTTTGTCTTTTGGCACAGTTGTTGGCCGTCTTGTTGTTGTTTTTGTGCGGACATGCACGCTGTTGTGTCGGGTCTGGTCTGATCGCAGCCATGGTTGATTAGGGAAATACAATATCGGCAGGGAGACTAGGCACGTTACGCGCGTATAACCATTTTTGACACAAAATGATCAAGCAACATTTTAGCTGCGTTACGCACGTAAATCTTACGCGTGTAAAGTGCCTAGTGTGTTCGCACCTTTATGAAACAGAGAATACTTTCCACCATCCTCTGTTTGGATGAGGAGTTATCGCGGCTAAGACGGAAGAGAAACTGCTTTTTCCGTCTCTGTTTACCCGAAACTGTACGAAAATAGTGACTTAAAATGACCAGAACAGAGGGAGGAGAGCCCGTTTGTGGGAGCAGATTAGGCAAACACTTGATTAGCTGTATTTTTTATCTCCTACGGATCGTTTCATGCGCACACGTCAGCCTACAACTTGCTCCGTGTGTGTTTTGCAGGAGCCGCCATAACTCCTCATCCAAACAGAGGATGGTGGAAAGTATTCTCTGTTAAGACTACTCATATTAAAATGTAACGATTTAAATAGAAAACAGCAAGCCTAAACAGTTAAACCAGTGTTGATCATAGGTCTGACTGACAGGTGACGATCAGCTTTTTTTTCCTCTGATCACAGCGCTCTCCCAGCTCATAAAACGCTTGAAAAAAGCGGTCGAAAAAAACGCTTGAAAAAAGCGGTCGAAAAAAAGGCTCAGTAGACACACTCCCGAGCGCACAGCCAGTTTAACGCTGGAAAAAGGCGTTAGGTGGACACGGGCCCTAAGGCATCATTCCAAGTAGAAGATTAACATTGCTGTTTTACCAAATTGCTACGTTGTCTGTACCGTTATCATCAATCATCCAAAAGGCACCATTTTCCCCCCCGGAGAAAAAAACAAACACACACACACACACACACACGCATTAACATATATTAAACCAAATCCTGCCTGGAGAACTACACAGCAAAGTTCTGATTGACTTCCTAAAATCATGCAATTTTAATAGAAAATCTTCAAACACAAGGTTCCCGTATTAGAGTAGGATTCAGCCATCTGTCCACACGAGACACAGCACAAGCAGGAGATGATCTTGAACTATGCGCGGCAGGATGTTGTTGTTGTGTTCTGCGGAGGTGTTCAACAGCAGTTCAGAGTGAAAAAACAATTGTCGATGAGACCTCTTATCTTATGAAACGTTATTGGGACCAGAGACAGAGGTCCACCAATCCTCCCCCTGAACAGAAAAACCAAGTGAGGCTGACAAAGGTTTTATTCATTGGACAACACAAACATATGGCTTCTATAACCTTTGATTCAAAGGGGGAGAGGGGGCGGGATGAGACTTCAGCTAGATGTGGCAAAGAAAAAGTGTCCAATTACTGTTAAGTACAAAATTGCGATAATGCTCCTACACATTCACAAATTTTCTACTGAGGGCATACCACAGCATGCAGTCTACCCTGCCTTGCCATCAAGGGAACAGGGGGATGGGGCGGCAGTGGGAGGAGAAAACTTTTTTTTTTAAAGATGTAGATGTATTTGTTATTTTGTCTGCAAGCTTCATAAAGGAGGATTACACATTAATATTTGAAAAAAGGTCTGAAATTGAAATGCACATCACATGCTGCTAAGCTAAAAGACCAGTTCATTAGAATTCTTGAACATAGTAATGTTATACCTCCAAGACCAATGTTTTTAATTGGAAAAGTGGGGAATTACATTAGGGAATCGCAGGCAATTTACTCGATTTCGGCTGCTGCTGTCTACTGCAGCGTCACTATTTTCAAAGCTTATCAGTCCATCAGATTAGATATTAAACTCTGCCGGTGGATTTGTCTGAGGCATTGGGAAATCTTTGTATTCATGAGATGATTGTAGAGGTCAAGCATGGTATTCTCTCCACATCGATATTCTGTGTTGCTCAAAAACAGTCGATTTCAATCAAAGCTTTTTTCAGCCTGATTTGGCTTCAACACCGTTCCAGCCCTTTGGGGACCATGCACTGGAGAGCCGCACATCCAAGCCCCACATAGCTACAGTGGGATATATTGGTATGAAAAGATATGAAGCAGATGGTTCAAGGTAGTAAACGCATACAGTGTAATGCTTTCTGTGTGTGTGTGTGTGTGTGTGTGTGTGTTTGACAAAGTGGGCGACTACTAACGAGGGCCTTTCTCTTCAGGACATCTTCGGAGGATGTAAATGTGTATCTGGTGAAATGACGTTTTGCAAGAGAGTTCCTCCCCCCACTGAAAAAAACTAGCCTCTGGTCATCTGTTTATTTGATTGTATACATATATATCTATATATTTATATATTCTTTTCATAACAAATATACTATGGCTTTCAAAATAAAAAGTGCCAAAATATTTTTTTGTTTTTTTTGGAATAAAAGAACACACAGTGATGTTGTTGTTGTTGTCGGTAGTAGTACTCTCATACTTGCGCAGACAGACCGGGCCGCTAAAGGACGTCAACAGGAAGAGGAAAAGGAGGCTGTGGTCATGCCTGTGTCCTGCAAGTGGGGAAGGGACAGCTGTCCGTCACCTGGAGAAAGGCGTTGGGAGGGAGAGGCAGCAGAGTTCAGCCAAAGGAAGAGGGTCCCCCTTACCCCCCCGATGGAGCAACTACAGTTGGGACTTCCTTGTAAACTTTAACATGTGGGATAGTCTGCCCCAACCGAGAGTACTGCAGGTGTGTGCGCATGCTGACAGTTTGACTGCTAGAGGAAGGAGAACTGCAGAGTGACGACCTCGCAGAGTGTCCCATGTGTGCCCTGAAAAGTCCCCCCCCTTCCAACACACACACACACACACTCAGCAATGACTGCCCCCACTGCTTGTCCTTTTGCTCTGGAGTTTCCAAAGAATTGAGAATTCTTTTTTGCCTCCCCCTCCCCCATAGAGTACACTGCAGGCTGTCCTTTTGGAGACTTGAAGCATAATATCCATAGTACCAGTCCATCATCATTATCATTGTCCTTTATTTTTTTTTTATATCATCCTCTCCGTCGTTCGACTGTGAGAGATTTTCAGTTAGCGGTGTTCTCACCATCCATGCTTCTTTGTCTTTAGAGCGTTTTGTTTTACTTTGCGATTCCAACTTGAGTTTTCAGTCAGGAAAGGAAAAGAGAAAAAAAAAGAGAAAAAAAGAATTCCCACATTCAATAAAGGGTTGGGATTATTGGATGTGGGAGGGATGGGGGATGGGCGGGGGAGCTAGTCGGGCAGGGAGAGGGTTTGTTGGATGGCAGGAGGGAAGAGGGACAGGAAGAGAAGAGAAGGGGGTTTTGCAGGCGCTGAATGAGAGAGGGAGTTCACTCTTCCCATCAATTTTTACTGTCGGTGGGCTGCTGGATTGGGAGCTGGAGCTGCAGCGGGTCCCGAAGACGCTTCAGATCCAACTCCACCTGGAGAGAGAGTGGAGGATGAGAAGAGTCAGAGAGAGTCAGAGAGAGTCACAGAGAGAGAGAGAGAGAGAGAGGCACATTGGAGTGAAAAAAGTAGGAGATGAAAGTGAGCGGGGAATGAAACTCAGTCTAATACTGGGTCTAGATGTTACAGATCCAAGTATTACACTGTATAAAATGCAAACACTATTTGTGACTAATTTTTACATGACAAAAAACACCCGGGGTTTCAGAAAGTGACTGTACCTCAGCGATATCATCCTTCAGCTGGTTGTACTTGACGACGTCGAAGCGTGTCCTCTTCACCCCCTTGTGGAAGAACAGCAGATACTGTCTATCTCTAGCGTCGGGGTAAAGATACTCCTGCAGGTTATAGAGAGAGAGAGACACAGATTTGGCATGTAGTGAGAGAGGAGCCCGGTTTATCAGATGTGTTCTGCTTTCTAGTAGTGCCTGGGCTACATTCATCCAATAGTGAGAAATACAATATCAAATGGACTCCACGTCCTTGGGAGTTTTAAAAATAGACGTAGTGGTAATTCATCAACACAAGATTCAGTGTCACTAGATCAGCATTTTAGATACTGTAGCTAAACGTATTATAATGTGGTGCAGGGTGTTGCAAAGAGCACATAATCATTAGATGTAATGACTGTAATGCTTTGTTCTCTGGTTGCTTAAAGGAGTTTCTGCATAATGTCCAAAAGAATCAATGATGCTTCACATTAGTTTAGTTTGTGTGCACACGCACAGACACACACACAAGCGTCTTACCTGGCGTGTAAGCAAATAGTAGGAGTACATGGCCATGGCCGTGCCGTAAGTGATAAAGTAGGTGACAGGCTCCATGATATCCCAGGAGTACTCCCACCAGGTGAGCCTAGCCAGGATGCCAAACTGGGTGGCCATGTACGCCATGCCGCCCCACATCACCCAGGTGGTACGTCGCTCCGCCTTCCTTCTCAAGTCATCCATCACCTAACACAGAAGGAGAGAAGAAAAAAGCGTCAGCCAGATAGGATAGAACATAGGAAACATGTGTATTGAAAACTCTGAAGAAGGTTGGCAGCATTCTTCATCTTCCGATTTAGAAAAATATAATGTGGCAAAGCTATAGTGCGTAACTTCTGTTGCCCTCATGAGGATGTCTGAACAATAAAAATAACTACCAGTGCATATACAGTACATGATCGCGCATGGATTTTATACCTTCGGCTGCACATCGAGGATTTCTCATAGCAGTAGAATCAACAACTGAAACATTTTGTGGACTCTTCTTGAGCTTTGAGTTTATGAACACTGCCATACCGAGAAATACAGAGAGAGTTTTGTGGGGCTGATAGGCTCATATAGCTTTAAGATAAAGAGGGAATTACTTTAAGGATGATAAACAGGCCTTTGAAATTCAGTAGAAAAGTATGCAAAAGCACGCTAATTATCTGGTGGCAAGGTCATGACAGTTTTGCTATTCAAGCTAAAAGGTCTACTCTAGAGAAAACCTCCTGCAGTGGTTTGAGAGCAGCATAGAACTTGCATAAGCGATTACAACAAACAAAAAAAACATCATAATAAGAAAAGGTGTCAAGGAAAAAGGTGGACCTTCTCCAGGGGGCGGATTTGAGAGTTGAGTTCCTCCAGCCGTCCAATCAGCTCGCGCTCCTTGCCCAGCTGGTGCTCCTCAATGCGCAGGGTGGTGTACAGCTGCTGCACCAGGAACTTGACGTCATTCAGCCTTTCTCCATCTTCGTGGGGCAACAGCTCTGAAGCACACATACACACGCACAAAGTCAAACAAACAGTATAAAAGACGGGCCTTTAATCTTCCTCTTAAAAATCGGTAGTGATTATTAATATCTTCTCACCACCCCATTATTTATTGTATAGTTATAGCTATTATCATTATTATTGCCGTATATATATGTGTACTGATGTATACAGTATGTATATGTATGTGTATGTATGTAGGCCTGTGAGTATGCATTTATTATTATTATTATTATTATTATTATTATTTAATTTTTATATATAAATAAATAAAGTAATTCCCCTTTGTGTATATAAGAATGTTTATAACTTTTTCTTATCCTTTATTTTTCATTATCTTCTTTATTTGTTAATATTTTCTTCTTTTTCTCTCTCTCTATTTTCTTTAAATTGTTTGGACAAAAACAAATAATAATTGTAGGATGCTGTTAATGTGAAAAATAACTGTCAGATGAATTTTTGCTCCTACAATACAAAGCATATCAAATTGAGAGTGATGCCAACGGCGGAGAAATGGAGGCGAACGGGTACAAGCTCTGCCGGGTCCTCACCTCTCCTCGGTGGCCGCACCAGGTGTGTGGTGTCGTTGATGACCAGACTAAAATCACCCAGCAGCAGGATGTCTATGCCTGTGGAGGACGCAACCCTCGCTCCATCTGCAGAGAGAGAGAGAGAGATAGAGAGAGAGAGAGAGAGAGAGCGAGCTGATGGGCGGCCACTCAAAACACACTTGAAATCTCTTACTCATACCAAAGATACTTAGATACTCAGGCTTGTTGCTGTACGGCGATCACGAGAGGTTTTAAAAGCTGATGCACTCACACACACTTAAAGAGATTTAAAGGAGCAGTTGTCCCAGTATAATGGACTCTGTGAGACGAGTGAGGGCTTAAAAATAACTTGCATGCAGTGGGCGATTACATTCAGTTGCTCCGGGAACACTCAACATCGTCAAAAAAATACGAGAACACTAGAAAGTGTGGAGTAGTGAAAATGTATGACCTGGCTGTGGTAAAAGGATACAGCTGTGGTTGTGTGTGTGTAGTGTAGTAGAGTATTATTCTTTTGGGTTTTTGTAAACGTACCCGTAGAGTAGATGGCTACTCGGTCGATGCCTCTGTCCTCCGCCTGGAGCTGTTGCAGGAAAACGCCCACACAGTCGCTGAGAGGCTTGAGGGTGAACTGACAGCGCTCTCGCCTGGAAGGCAAACTGACTGAGATCACCGGCAGCCCATTCTGATACACCACTGTCACCTCTGTGAAGGGGAGTGGGGGGGGGGGGGAGGGGGTCACAGACAAGAAAAAAAAAATCAAACGTCACATAAGCAGAAAATGTAAATAAAATAAAGAAATTACACCAGGGGGTCTAACTGAGCATTCATGTTCTCTGCCTCGTGTCTGAAGGGACAGAGAATCTAATAAGGAGGCCTTAAGGATGAGCACATTGTTTAGTTCAGTGTTGTCAAGTGATACTTGGAATCTTCAGGATTACTAGCTTTCCAACACACACACACACACACACACACACACACACACACAGAATAGTGAATAGCTTACTCATGCAGGCTGTTTGTAGGGCTGGGCGATATATCGAATATATGCGATGTATCGCGAGATGTTCTCCAGGGGATGTATAAAATGACCCTATCGCGACCATCGAATACAAATTGGCACGTAATGTGTTTTTTTTAGCCGCCGCCACCGGCAAACTCGCTGGTGTTCGCTTCTCTCGCTCTTTCCTGTGGCTCTCTGCCTCACAGACTCACATGCATTGGCAACTCACTCACTCCTCCCTCCCAACCAGAGTCTCCTGGGCGCGCATCTGTGACGTAGTCTGCAGTGCGCCCTGTGTGTGTTTACTCTTATCGCCATGTGAAAACAACATGGAAAACAACGAGAGGGGGAGAAAAAAAGATGAGGGCTCTTGTGCTCTTATGACAGCCGAACGAGCGGGTGGAGGGGGGCGCGAAAGACGGCGATGGTGGCTGTCGTTCATAGCATAGACCTTTTTTTAGGTCCATGCTTTATGAGAAGAAGGCTACACAGGCGAACGACCGGGGGAGGCGGGCGCAGATGACAGCATTAGCGGCCGCTGTACACAGCACAGCCTGCCCTGGTCCTTATGAGAGGAAGGCTAGTGGCTACACATGCGAAAGAACGGGGGAGGCGGGCGCTTGACAGCATAAGTGGCCGCTGTACAGAGCCTGGTCCTTATGAGAGGAAGGCGAACAAGCGCCGGAGGGCGGATTACTCCGACTTCACGGAGAGTTTTTGGTCCAACGTCACACAACCACGGTATCACATTTATTACGGGCTGCCTCTTATAATAGGTCCATGTGAGCACCAAGGGAGGCGCACACCGTGTATTAACTAAAAGTTTATGTAAAGTAGGCTACATTTGCGAGTATTTTTTATAAAATAAAACATAGTGTTTTATGAAAATGCAGGAGGGCTAATTAAACAATAAGGCAGGTAACAGAGGGACGATGAGCCACCTGCTGTTGGGCGCTCGCATGAATCTCTCTCGGACTAACAGGCAGAAAACGAAACTTAAAGAGGACCTATTATGCTACTTTTCTGGTCTTAATTTCTTGTTTTACACTGCTATAGAGCAACTTGACACGAATCACATCACAAAAAACTATGAAGATTTTCGGGAAGCTCTTTCTCTTATTTTGGCGATCCAGCACATCCTGTCAACACTTGAGTGTGTGTGCTTCGGCTCCCTCCGCCTGTGCTTCGGCCATCTCCGCTCCCCTCCCCCCTCCTGCAAACCCCACTCCGTTGTGATTGGTTACCTTCCTTCCGGAACACTTTCAGTGGCGGGAAGCGCGAGCATGGACCTATAAGGGCGCGAGGCAGACGCGAGGCAGACGCGAACAGGGAAGTGACAGCATTACCATACATGGAAACATCCGCGTGGAGACGTCACAAAGTTTTATGCGACGTAACAAATTATGAAAGGGTAGACCGCTTTGAACACGTGACTTCTCGACTGGCTAGAATAGTGTTTAGTGCTCTGCACAGACACCCCAGACAGTCAGCAGGGAATATGTCGAAATGCATGTAAGTCATTACTTGATAATTTAGTATGGTTAAGCATGACTATGAATCATCATAACAACGTTTATAGGTCATAAAAGTCAAAAAGCATCATAGGTCCTCTTTAATTTATACACTATAGACTGAGAGCAACTGCTCTTAAAGCGACAGTAACCATTATAAATGTCAGAGCCTTTTAGACTACTATTATGGAGCAAAACCTGTTCTGCATTGAAAGCGTGGCTGCTATCTTCAGGGGATTAGTGGTGATAAACAATTAGTAAGTGGTTGTAATGAGTCATAATTAGTGTTCTTAGTTTACAGATTAACAGAAGATGGAAAAAACTGTTTCCAAATAAAATAATGCTGGATCCATTGTATGGGAGTGGAAGGATGTGGAATAATCAATACAATGTGCAAACTCTTTGGCATGTGCAAGTTTCAAATTGTTCCAATAGAAAGCACTAAAGAATATAAACAAGATGTTGTTTCATGTAGCCTAATGCATCGTTAGTGCAGACACATTTTGCAGGACTATTTAAATCATATTACTGGTGTGATGTTATGCAAAAAAAAATTAAATTGAGCATTTAGGATGTGCTCTAGAGGAGATTTGAAATATATCGAGATATATATCGTGTATCGAGATATAGTAAAAAAATATCGAGATATTGATTTTAGCCCATATCGCCCAGCCCTAGCTGTTTGGGACTTTAATGCTTCAAACTTGAACATGTCTTCCGGATAGCATAACTTTATGCCAGTTGAAATACACACAATATCTGCCGTTATCTACAATGAGGCAGGTTGAAACACCGGCAAATTCAAGGGGTTATTTGAAAATATTATATTTAATCTGACCTTATCATTTTGACACCACAATATGCCTTCTACCTTGACCTGTAATCAACACATGGGATGACTCACTGCTTGATTGCCAATAGATTAGAAAAAGAAAAAAAAGCCCTGATGATCGATACAGTGCAATATTGCTAACCTCTCCCTCACAGTACTGTTATGTTTGTTCGTTAATACCAACTATTGACATTTCTTATTCCCGCACAAAGGCTGGAAAGACCTTTAAATGATGCTTGTGTGGCTGGGCTGTCGATCAAAGAAGCCTCAAGGTACAGAATGCAATTTATTTTATTCCTTGACGGGTTCTGGCTTTTCATAGAGTGTGTGCAAAAGTTCATGGTGCTTGGGTGTGTTTCAGTGATCAGTGTATGCCCTTATCTGCAGTACTGTTTGTACTCGTTTGTAAAACTTCCTTAATAATTAGCATTCTTGACCTGGTCGGCTGTTCTGTTCAGTGGCACTTTATTTTTTCTAGCACACACTAATAATGGTCTATAACCCAGCTCCATTGGTGCGTAACCAAACTCTGGTTATAATGAGCCCGCAAAGCGTATACAATTATCACGCTGAGTGGCCCCTTACGGCAGTGCCATGATATCAACACAGAAGGTTCACAAACCCATATCAGAGGCCATCCAGGCTGTGTTTGCTGCACCCACCAACCTCTGCCTCCTGCTTGTACGAACCACTGCAGTGAATCAGCAGATATCTGTTTTGGGCTCGCACCAAGAAGAAGTGAAGGAATCACCTGCTGGCAAAAGGCTGCAGCCAGCTGGGGCTCGAGAGAAAGAGTGGGCCGTGTTCAAAGACGCACAGGTGCAGACATTTGATTTTTATGCCCACTCTTTCATTATTTTTTGTCAATTCCAAAACCAATTGCTGCACCTGCCCCCTCTGTCCTCCGCCATCCGCTCATCATGTCGCTCAAAGTGTGGGGATCACTCTGCTACAGCCATTAATGGACACTTTAAAAATCAAATCAGCGTGTTCTGCGATGCCGCCGTCGCCTCTCGCACAGACGAGCAGATGCTACCCAGAGACAGAGTCCATACTAATGATTGCTGACTGGCTGTTAACTCCAAATGAGCTGCTGATGTCTGATCAATGCAACATTCTTCTAAATGCAGAACTGATTTGCCTCAGTGTAGAAGCAGAGGTTTCGGGGTTAACCTTTTTAAAAAGGGAAACGCCCGATACATTATACTTGTCTGGTACCTGAATAAAACTAAATTAACTGAGAGTAGGACTTACCCTCTGGAGCAGCGGAGGTACACAACAGTCTTTGGCCGTGCCATGAGGGGGCGCCCCTCCAAACCTGCAGACAGAAGAGAAGAGGAAGGGCAACAACTTGGTTATTCAACTGATGCACCACTGTCTCACGTTTCCTTTCTTTTAAATAACAGTAGGGGCTGAAAGTCAGTGTGTGACACTCAGCAACACTGACACTGATCAAGTCTATATGCCATTCACTTCTCTAATGGTTTCATGTGCAAGACTGAATGACTATTATGTTAGAAAATGGCTTCTCCTGTTCTGGTCTCTAGAAATGTTCCAACATGCAGACTGGAGCCACTCCCAAGAAGAATAGATTAACAGCTCTAACGGCAGCTTCCCCAGTCTTGGATTGTTGTAAAATTAGATGACGCATAAACACACACACACAGACATGGACAAACACACACAGCCCCTAACATCAAAATACACCAGTATCCTGGCACAAACAACAACACTGGGAGGGGAAATACTACAGTGGGAGACACAGAAAGAAGTCAGCCAAATAGCTGCCGGAATAGAAACAAGGTTGTTCAGTAGGAATTCTCCACTTGTGTCACAGACTGGAGCGAGCGAGTGAGTGAGTGAGTCAGGAAGGGAGGGAGAGATGGAGGGAGGGAGAGATGGAAGGAGGGGAGAAAGACGATCAGAAGAAGCTGAGCTTGGGGAAAGCCCTCATTTTCTCCCTCGCTGTAACCGGTTAGCACGAAGAAGTGGGAGTTTCCTTATGTGCTGCATTTGCTTCGAATTACAGAGCTTGTCAGGTTTTCTTCTTCTTCTGCCGGGCTGAGATCGAGCCTTTTAAGGCCTGAGACGGAGCTGTCACATCTCCTCACACGTACACATAGCGAAGGAGGGTGACGATGACATTGGGAATCATGCAAGAAAGAGCTCCAGGGGGTGATCTTATCTGAATCAACTTTTAATAAGGCACCCTCGCACAAACAAATTATGTTTCTAATGCACCACAAAGAAAAGGCTCTGTGTCTCTGCTGACTGGTTTAATAACTGGTGCCTGTGGTCTTGCGATTCGTGGCACCATAGTGCTATGTATTAATGTCTTGCCTGGAGAGGCATATACAGTACGCATATTCATAAAACCATCATTTTCTAGAGACGCAGGACATCTTTCACGCTGTCGAGGCATTCAAGCAGGCTTGACTGTATTGCAATAAGCAGCCACCAGGCCTCAGTCGGATGCACTCAACTCAAGTCGCATGCAAATGTAATATCAGATTTACGATACGTACACAATGACCACTCCGCATCGAGCCGAACACCACGACACAGCAGCAGTGATTCAAAGCTCTCGCAACGTCTCCTTTTATGACTTCACACAAAATACATCAAAGGGGAGCAGGTGTTTGTCTATATTTACTGTACGTGTGTGTGTGCATATTGCAACTGCACATTATACTGTGGAAGAGAGCTTCACACAAGCACTGTGGAAACCCGTCTAACTGTCGCTGCATTTCTATGACCGACTTCAGAGCAGCATGATCAGGGCTCGGTTGCTAGCACCAAAACTGGCTCCGGATGCTGAGGCCAGGTTTCATCATTACTCAACACTACAGATATCCTGGCTAACTCTGGAATATACCAGCAGTTGAAGCTCAGAGCCTCAAATGCAATTTCATCCCACGGAGGACACAGGATGAGACTTAAGTGGCTCATGGTTTATATATCTGACTCATATTTCTGTGGTGTTTTCAGAACATTTTATGGTTTGCTTTGTCTCCTACAAAAATTTTTAAATATTTTTTGGGGAAAGAGGACAGGGCCAGCAATGGGACAGCATGTAACCTGAGCATCAACCTTGACAGACACAGCCGCCAATCAAGCGCTCATGATTAAATGTCCTTGTTGTTAATCAGGGAACCGGACTACTAATTACATCTCCACAGCTGTCAGATCGAATCCAAACAAGTCAGGCCTCTGTCAGCACAAGAAGTGATGATGAAGACGGGATAACGTTTAGATTTACACAAACAATGACAGTTAGGGACCCATCGTCAACCGTGAAAATTGCTATGGATGGTCAATAGCTGACCATGGCTGACATTAATTAACTTGTGAGCTCGGGATCTCCACCGCTGCCTATTTCTTCCTAGAGAGGTTGTTTTCACCCAGCATACAATGCAACAATGTGTTAGTCATGCTCCATTCAGAGGCTTAGCAGGGGGGTCCACAGATGGAGGCCGAGCCGAGTGTCCACTGTTGCTGTGCTGTCGACTTCATACTAGACTCCCTACGGCAAATAAAAAACTCTTGAAAACTTTTCTTTTTCACAGGGAATGGTGAAAAACAATCATAGCGTTCTACAAAAAGTTATGACAAGAAACTGCTTCCACTGCAGCAGCAGTGATGCAGGACTTCTCCAATGAGGTCCAATGTAAACTGAGCGCCAGCACAGGGAAAATAGTGTTCATGACTGTGTGTGTGTGTGTGTGTGTGTGTGTGTGTGTGTTTGCGTGTGTGTTTGCGTGTGTGTGTTTGCGTGTGTGTTTGCGTGTGTGTGTTTGCGTGTGTGTGCCCTAAATGAGGACTGATTACTGTCCCGTGGCACCAACTAGAGCCCAAACAGTGATCAGGCTGCTGATCAGGTGACATGCTGAGAAAGGAGTTTTTGGCTGCTCGGGAATAACTGCACCGTCTGCAGTCGCTCATTAACTTTCAGACTCCTCAAGCCAGGAGGGAAGATTTACCCACAACAGCACCAGCAACGACCCACACACCCACACACACACACCCCGACACTGGGCAGTGGCAGACATACGCAAATGTAGTGTGGGTGTGTGTGCGAGTGGTTCCATCTGCAGAGGAACACATATGCGTGGATGTGCCTCTGTAGGGTTTGCAGGTGGCATGTGTGTGTGCTAGTGTGTCCACCCGTCTGTTCGCCAGTCTGTTTGTCAGCAGTAGTTGCAGAGCAACTGAGCACCTCCTCTGCTCTCCTCTCCCTCGGCAAACAGCCACCAAAACGCCGCCTGAAATATTTAACAGTGTAGCAGCAGTCAATAGTACAGCAACCTTGGAATCAATGTCACACGGCCAAGAGACGGAGAGAGAGAAAGAAAGAGAGAAAATGGGGCGGCTGTGGTGGGGGGGAGGACAGATGAGCCGGTGGAGAGGTAGACGGTGTGGATAGGAGGAGGAGGAAGAAGACTGCCAGGATAAATGGAGGGGCAGAGGGGAAGTGATATAGATAAATGAAGGCTGGAGTAAAAAATGGTGTGAGTCACGAGTGCGCTTGCATTTGTAGCCATGTGCTGCATATACTGGACCCTGCAGCGGACCATCCCTCCCCACTGAAACGTGATTGTAGTGTGGTGGTTACACAGAGAGAGTGAGAAAGAGAGAGAGAGAGACAGAGAGAGAGAGAGAGAGACAGAAAGGAAGAAGGGAGCAGTAGACTTGCTGGGAGGGGAGGGGGGAGGGATGCTGATCACTGCAGTAAAAGGAATCCCTCGTCTAGAAAGGGGGGTTGCCCCTCTCCTTCAGCCTCCCTCTCCCTCTCTCTCTTTTTCTCCCTCCCTCCCTCCATCCATCATTCTCTGCCTCTTACTCAGGCCGAATCCTGATGTGCTGCTTTTGATCCACTCTCAATTCTCATCTGCACTGCGCTTTAACTTCCGCTGCATTTCATCATACCTCGTGTGTGCTTTTTTCCCCCTTCAATTAAGAAACAATTAAATCCCTCCACAATTCAGAATCTCCCCGTCCGTGTAGTAAATGCAGCAGCAAGCAGGGACCCTGTGGATTCACCAGTATATAATGATGTACAGTAATGCTGGAGATGACAATAAATGTAGCACTCTGAGGAAAATATAAGGCTTCTTAGCAGAAGCAGCAGCAGCAGTCCAGGCTGTGTGCCACATACCGAGTCCTTCCCTGCGCTCACATAACGTAGTGACACCATATCGATCTGCAGTAAAGATTAATCATCCTCGGGCACAGTGCGACCGTAACAATCTCGCAAAGGCCTGTCAGTTTTAAGGTGAAAAATAAATGAATAGATGAAATAAAACAAAAAAAAACACCACACAGAGAGGAGAGACGCTTTGGGGGTGGATTGAAGTAAGTAAGTAAAAATTAAAGAAACTGTGTTATTTTAAGATTTGTGTGCCAGTGACAAAACACATGATGTCTTATTATGTTAATTTTTGTATTTGAAAACACAAACACCCACTGCGCATCAGTTGTCCCTTTTTTTCTTTTTTGTCAGACGAACTCCCCACAGCATAGTCAGAAGAACTCCAGTAACCCTTCTTCAACTCCGCCCATCACGTTCCATACATGTCTACAAATCTAGAGACCACTTCAAATTTTTCTTCGATCGCCATTTTGGAATTCTATTTATTGTCTTTTTTAACAAACCAAGTGGCTTAAGGTGCGAACACACTAGACTCGGCCGCACGGCGAGATTACATACAAAGTGAACATACAAGCGCGAATCAGCGGCGGGCATTGAGCGTTTCACGTAGGGCGGCGCGGCCGCCGCAGAAGTTGAAATTATTTAACTTTTCGCCGCCGGCCGCACCGCGGTAGTCAATCAGCGCTGAACTCCTCCCGACGTCACTCACTTCGGGACGACGGACAGAGGAAATTTAGATGGATGAAAACATAATAGTTACCGTCTGCGGGTTCCCGGTGCTCTATGACACCACCAGAGTCCTCTACAAGGACCAGGCGTAGCTCAGGATGAGAGAGGAGGTCGAGCTCCCTGGTAAGTTCTATGAATATTTGTCTGTTGCCTGTGTACAGCTATCAGTTTTGCTTTATATGAACCAAGTTAGCACCTGTTAGCATTTGGGTAACGCACTATCAGCACAGCAGACTGTCCCCCTCAGCACCGGTTATCACCAGCATAGGGTAGCGGCGAAAATGACCCAATATGATCACGCGGCGCGTTACTCGCGATTCGCGCGTCGGAGTGCAGTGTGTTCGCACCTTTAGTCCTTAAAGATCTCCTATTATACTACTTTTCTGGTCTTAATTTCTTGTTAAAAACTGCTATAGAGCAACCTGACACGAATCACATCACAAAAAACTATGTATGTATATATATGTATATTCGGGACACTCTTCTTCTCCAGGGTTCAACATAACTTTTTTTTCCTACTGGCCCGGCGGGGAGTTTTACTGGCCCCTTGTATTTTTTCACTGGCCCTGGCAGTAAAAAATGTATTAACTTTTTTAGTGTGTGATTTTCACACACACACACACACACACACACACACATTGACCTGACAGATCAGAAATCAATCTAACCAACGCAGTACAGAAAATGAATAATAACTGACAATAAATATAATACCATAACAAGCATTATTTAATTGCTCTATTCTGCTGGTACTAGTAGCCTACTGGCACTACCCTCGCTATTACTAATACTACTTGCAGTTGGTTCAATAGAAATAACACAAATCTCTCTCTCTCTCTCTCTCTCTCTCTCTCTCTCTCTCTCTCTCTCTCTCTCTCTCTCTCTCTCTCTCTCTCTCTCTCTCTCTCTCTCTCTCTCTCTCTCTCTCTCTCTCTCTCTCTCTCTCTCTCTCTCTCTCTCTCTCTCTCTCTCTCTCTCTCTCTCTCTCTCTCTCTCTCACACACACACACACAAACCCACACACTGCCAACAAAGCAGTATCTCAACAGTATTTGTATGTAACGTAGCCTACCTTCGACACGCCACATCAGTGTTGTAATGGGACCCCACGTCCATCCCGTTCTTCTTCATGAGCGCGTCCATCCCGTTCTTCTTCATGAGCGCGATCGTGTGCTCGTACAGAGTGAACGGCAGCTCCGTTTTGGCTATCTGGTAAGCCGTGTTTATGAGCTTCTCTAACCTGCCGTTGTTTTCACTTGTCGCTCGTCTCGCCCACATATTTAGCGGGCCGGAAGAAGGGTTGTCAGCAACCCGCTTAGCGATTAGACAGTTTATGTGGCTCCTGCATTTATCGTGCGCTTCTATGGTCTGCTTTCTGTAGTTCTCATTCCCTTTAAAAGACACACCCCCCCCCCCCGATCCGCTTTCGCAGGGAACTGTCTGCAAACCTGGCAAAACATGCCGTGGTCGCCATTTGCAAGCCAAGGAAAAGCAGTCTTCCATGACGGTAAAAATGAACGCTTTCTTTTTGTTTCCTCGTAAGAAGACATTTTTAAAATTCGCCAGTTTGAAAAAGCCGGTAAAGCGGGAGGGCGGGGTTATAGCGTCTCTCACGTGTACTTTAGCGAATCATGATGTTGTCAACAAAAAATACACAAACTGGGATTGGCCAGTCCCGGACCAGTGACTGGCCAATCAACTTGCCCTGCATATGATTTTACTGGCCCCGGGCCATCGGGCTATACGTTATGTTGAACACTGCTCTCACCCTAGCGAGCACCTCAGTCTCTCACCACACTTGGCTTTGTGCTTCTCCGCTCCCCCCCCCCCCCCCCCCCACCTGCAAACCCCACTCCGTTGTGATTGGTGAGCAGCATTACCATACATGGAAACATCCGCTTTTCGTGACAAGAATATCAGGAAATTCTGAACCGATTTGAACACGTGATTTCTCGACCAGCTGCCCTTGTGTTTAGTGCTCTGCACAGCCACCCCAGACGATCAGCAGGGAATACGTCTAAATGCATGTATGTCATTATTTGATAAGCTAGTATGGTTAAACATGACTATACATCATTATAACAATGTTTATAGGTCATAAAAGTCAAAAAGTATCATAGGTCCTCTCTAAGCTAACTATTTCATCTGTTTATCCGCTAGTATTTAAATGATTTACCTATTCATTTGCAATTCATTTGCTATCTCTAAGTGCTCACACCTAAAGCTCAAGTGTAACAGCCAACTCAATATATTGATGTATAATTTTCAATCAAATCGTAATATACATTCCTTTTGTTATTAGCTGAGCTACACTACAATGGTTCCATGTACCTCCTGGCAACTGGAGAAGTACCTGGTGGTGCCCACGGTTGGGAATCACAGAACATAAAAGCCGCTTCTTTTAGCTGTGCTGTTAGGGCGGTATCTGAACACAAAATGACAGAGCCGTTTAAAAATCTCTTCCCCCTCAGAACACATCCTTTCATCTCCAGACACAACACGGGGAAATTCTGTGCGTCGAGCCTGTGAGACACCAGCACTGAGGAATAATGTCGCTGACATAATTCCCATTTCATGGTGCCCTTCAGGGGGAGTGGAAACCTCATATCATTTATCTACACAATGACTGCATCCGTCTATGCGGTAATGTGCTGTCCTGGACCGCTGCTATAGACCGGGTGACGTGGGTGGTAAGTCATACAAAGTCATTCATGAAATCATTAATCCAGGGATGCACACAACCTCATCCACCTCACCCATGCCAATAGAGCGAATACTAAACACCTGTTCTAGACATCACTGCATGCATGCATCTGCACTATCATATTACCTGCCTATGAGACATTTTTACTCCATTTCCTTTTATTGGTTGACGTAATAAAGTAGAAGGATAGATTAACATTCAAAAGGAGCTGGGATCAATTACCCAGTGACCCAGGATTCAATACAGGCTAAGGTCAAGGAGAGGTTTCATAGGTCCTTCTTGCTCCAGTGATACATAAAGCTGGTGGAGCAGCATGTGGTGAAGGTGGGTTTAGTTGGAGGTCACTGTATAATGAACAACAGTAGGCCTACACGCTGAGATCGATCAACATGAATCCATTCTGGAAGACAGAAGGGACCGAGGCGAGCTAGTTGAAAGTGTTGCGCCTTCATTCAAGAGGTGATACCCCAGCTAAGAAACACTTTACAGCTTTCTGCAAAAGTGACCAAAAGTTCTCTCCGCTTTAAAGTGAACCTAGAAGAACACAATTTATAGTACATCACCACTAATCAGCCATGACACTGTGCTGACTCAACCTAAAGGACTATTTCCAAAACATTTGTTATACTAGGCGAATGAAGTTAACGAGCAACTACATCATCAGCTGCTGGAAGTAAACTGTGTGGACCGTGTTCTCATTCATTAACCCAGGGAGATGTCAAGGGTTCCTTTGTAGCTTTTGTGTTTCCAGCTTTTATTACTCTTTTATAGCACATTAAGAGACTGCTGACTGTGACCGTTTAAAAATTCTCATAACAATTAAATGATATGAAAGCCTCATTTCTATTTTATTGCTTTAGACACGAGCAAATTTTTTTAACCAAAAAAACAACTCACAATCGGACATTTTCCCAACCATTGTGTTTGTCGATTCCTGTACCGAGGATTTAAAACTATGGACGAATCAGAATTGGAAAACACCGTCTATTTATCCCTACCAATCATCTTTAGACTTTTGTTGTTGTTGTTGAATTGATTAACCGGTTTGTATGTAAAATGTAAAAAAAATTATGAAAGTATCCATCATAATTTCTCAGAAACCATAGGGATATCTTAGAAAGGATGTTCAGACAAACGGCCCGAAATCCATTGATATAAAAGAAAGAAACAAAAAATAGCAAATTCTCAAACTTGACAAGTTCAAACCAGAAATTGTTTTCTTGATAAATGGTGACCAATAGAATATCAAAAAGTTATTGGTTTAAAAGATTAGAGGAGCAAAACAACTGCTGGCTCACATCTTATGGGTTCTACAGCTGATGTAAAGTACATATTGTGTCGGTGCAGTATTAGCTGATGTGTCCAGTTTCCAATGCTGCAAGTCACCTCCTCTCCTGCCAGCCCACACGTCCCCACTGTGGGGTAAAACAAGTTGAAAAGCACAGCTGCAACCCATTCCAAAGCACTCACAATCCCCTCGACCACACACCCACGCCATCCTCCGCCCCCCTCAGAAATATAGACAAAAGCACAAATACACCTTAATATGGCAGGCACTCAGCAATTGCTACAGAAGAAAGGGAGATTTGAGCACAGCGTGACAGTAATCACTGTCGTTCTTGTAGCCAAAGGACAGACAAGCTTATGCAACGAAAAAGAAAATGCTGCCTTTTCCCTCGGCTGTGTCCCACGTCTGGTTAAAGCCATTAGCAGATATAAATCTGCAGTCCCATTTCTTGAACGCCACAATATTAAGTAATCTCTGCTCACACAAAGAGAGGGGGAACCATGACGGAGCACAGCACACCCCACAGAAGCCTGGCTCACTTTGACCTCCATGCTGCAATGCAGAGTTGATATTCATAGCAACCTTCCCCTGATTAGGGCCATTTCAAACAATCCAAACCCCACAGCACTTACAGCGAGGTATAAGTTATTCCGGCTTAATTTTTCATTCCATTTCAATAAATTCGCTGGATATTGCTTTGATTAATTAATGCGCTCATGGCTTGCTTAATCCATAGGATAAGATCTTAGCTTTCTCGTGCACGTGGGTTACTGCAGAAAGGCCAGTTGGACCCTCATAGCCACACCAAGCCTGATATCAACCGCCATCCCTCCATCCATCCATCCACCCCTATGGACCAACAGCACTGAAACCCAATGCATTATTAAACAGCAGTGCAGGTTTTCACATGCCTGAGCTCAGAGACCGCCAACGCTAGGTTTTGGCCATTGAGCTTCACAGCTTCTGCTCCTCGAATGTCTCAGTTTGGGATCAGGAACCCTCATCTGCATTTTTTAGCTTTCCCTGGGTCACTATTGAAATCAGAGTGGTGCGGAAATTGAAAATGGTGTGTGCATGCATAATGCGTACATAAGGAGTGTACAGAATGTGTGCATGTGGTCAGTCCGGAGGCACAGTAAGACCCTCTTTTCATTGCTCATACACCATATGGCACTAGCTACTTGTGATCATTTCAATGCAGGTCACGCAATCCTCAGCACCTCACCTACTCTAGCAGACTGGATGGATGCTTTTTCTTCCTCCCCTCCCCTTATCAGTCCAGTCCCTCTCCCGAGAGTAATTGAGACCCTTCTGACATAGACATGCAACTAAGGAATGCATGCAAATCCAGCACACCTCACATTATCTCTGACTCTGCACTGCCCGTTATCTGGCCAGTGATAAACAGCCTTGATTAAGCCTGAAGGAGTGTGAAAAGGTGGAGGCCTGCAGCTTCTTCGTCGCATCGCACACCAGTCAATGCTGCCAAAATAAACCACCACAAGTGTCCTAAGAAGCCTTCCTTGCTATCCGTCTATACCTCCCAACATTATGGCAATTCTCTTTGCAAGCTCACCTCTGAAAGCAGAGTTCCATTTTGCACTAACATTTACAAATGTTTCCAGATGTGTTAAATCATAGAGGAAGATAAAAACTCTCATTATGCCTCTGCACCAGCAATAGCCAAAGGCCGGTGGCACAACTGGGAGGAATTACTGTATGTTTTCAGGTTGTTCCAACTTTGACTTAAGGTTGAACTGATCATATTTTGGAGGTGATAGGTCAAAAAGTCAAGGTCAATGTGACCTCATGATTCATGAATGCAATATCTCAAGAACGCTTTGAGGGATTTTCTTTCAAGTTTGCACAAATGTGGACTTGTATGCCTCGTGGAGGCATTTGACCAGGCAGTAGTTCTAGTTTTAAATTGGGAAATAAAGCAACTTCCCATTTGTTCTCTAAGACTGTGCAGTGTTCCCCTCTGTACCACAGCTTGTTCCTGCTGAAGAGGCTTCAGGCAGCGCAGGAACAGCGTCGCTCCACCGAGGTTAATGCAAAGGTTTGCCAGAATAGGTAGATATAACTGGTCCCATAAAATGCACTTTTAGAAAGATTCCTGTTGCAAAGATATTTCGTTCACTCAAAGTTCACGATCATCGTTATCAAAACCCACAATGAATAAAATATAACATTCAGAGCACACGCATTAGCTTCAGGTCATCACCAATGTATCTCTCATCTGGGATGCTGAAGGGTGGGAGATGCTCCAATTACTTCTCTCAGCTGTTTCATCTGTTTCTTTGCTTCCATATTCTGACCCCCAAGTTATGTTTCGGCAAAGCACAAACTTTGTACCTTTGATACTCATATACAGTAATCGTGGTAAATTCATTCCATTTGCTTAACACAAAGATCTTTCTGTTGAGGTCACACAATCCATGTCCATAAAGCTGTATGTTCAGCCTACTATGTTAACAATTAAGTGAAAAGTATTGAATTATTGAATCCAAAGAAATGAAAAAGAAAATAATTTGTTTACAGCCCTAAGGTTTGCTGTTCTACATCCTTTCCATAACTCTGTATGAATGTTTTTTTTTTTTAAATCCGTCAAGGGACCGACTAATTAAATGTCAGTTGAGACAAAACATGTGGTAAAATGTCAAATTTAAATTTTAAAGCAGACAGATGGGGCCCTTCTTCTATAAGCTTTTTAGTGAGGGATAAGGTGAGGTGAAGCCTAAACTAGGGTGTCTATAAAAGCAGTGAAGAATGGTGACACGGCTTTAACCTGGAACTATTCAGACCCTAGGCAGAGTGAAAAATGGCATATTTTGATAAATCATGAGATCATTGTGGGAGTATGTTCACAATAATCTATAATTGTATCATCTTTCGGTATCTCCTTTCTTATGATAAATATTTATATAGTCTCTCCCTACACACTGAGTACAAAAAAGGATCTGGGATGGTTCTAATGACCTGCACACTGTTAGTTAATATGACAGCTGCTTCCATAAATGGTAAAAGAAGCAGGCAGAGTGCATGTTTCACCAATATCCCCTCGGAACTCTATGCTGGTGACTTTGCTGTTTGAAAGCATGAGAGAGGACATTCAGGGCAGCCCACAGCCTCCTCACAGGCCAATATAAATTCCCCTTTAAGAAGCAGCTGTTATGTATGCCGTGAGACTGGGAATCGTTCTTTTTTGAGAAACTTTGACAGCACTTTTTCTCTGCTGCCCCCCCCCCCCCCCCCGAGTGTCTTTCCTATGGCTCTCGGACCCGATTTTGCCTGTAAAAGTTACAAAGTCTATGAAAGCACAGCCCAGAATTTTGATGGTTGACCCCTGGGAACTCAGTGTTCAACCACCAGTCTGCAGCATCAGCGGCCTGGTGTCATCGATGCATGATCCATGGAGAGTCTAGGAATTTGAATTCACAGAATTGTAACTCTCTGCCCTCTTGGCTGCATCAGCAAGTTTGCCTGAGTTTTATTCATACGCTGTGGCCCACATGGACATATGGCCTGCACTCATGCCAGAGCTACAACTGGACCAATAAAGGCCAATCAGACGCAGACTGGACCAGACGCTGCTAAAATATCTGAGGGGAGGCTGCAGGCAGCACACAACTGAGTCACGCACAGCGCAGTAACACACAACCCTCCTCATGTGGACATTTAACTGTGATTTATGGCTTAAATTTTCATCAAATTATTTATTTAGTTTAGAGCCACAAGAAGTAGTCAACCCCCAAAATATTTGGATTTAATTGAAATTATTCCAGGATTTATGCATGACTTGTCCCAATTTAGCACCACAGCATCTTCTCTGCACAGCGGGAGTTTCAGCGGGAAAACAAGGAGGCAAACACCATCTGCCTGAACACTGTTTCCTACAGTGGTCAGTCAGTGTTTTACATTTATTTATCTTCCTTATGCATGAACGACAAGGAGAAACAAATAGACTCCCTTCACAGAGAACATAATAAACACAAGTGAACCAATGGCAGCAAGCTTGAAAATGCAGTGATAAATGTAGGATTTTTTTTTTTACATCAAAATATTCAGCAGTAAAGATATTTTCGAAACGCAGCCTTAGATCTCAATTTAAAGATCTGTGTCACACAATAGCAGAAGACGTATGGTACCTTGATTTCAGGAGTAAAGTTAATTGTCTTGACTTAAGACCCAACTTTAAATTCGGACTCATCTACATACAAAAATCTAATTTGTTCAAGTAAATACTGTATCCTTCAAGCATACCTAAGAGTTAGAGAATAATCCAAACAGATGGACATGGAAAACCGCAGTGGTCTGTGCACAACCTTTACTTGTGCAACATCATAGAAAACTGAGCACATTTGTCACATTGTCTTGTACTGCTTATAAGCTGTATTCACCATTCACTTTGACTCAATGTACTTGACTTAACTCTGTTGGAGTATAAACAGCCTTTAAGAATGGGTTTGAGACAGAAGTTCAAACATTTCTCTTGAAGACAGGTTCAAACATTTCTCTTGAATAGACTGTTTTAAGCTATGTGTCCCAGCAGCGCCCAAGCTCTGCAAACTATTGGGCGAATACTGTTCAGACAGTCATTTTGCACAGCGTCCTTAGAGGGAACTTTTTCCACTTCTGGTTGTCAAAAACAACACAAGCTGGAGTCACAGACTTTTACAACAAGCATCAAATATTCACAGGTCCTGTGCCGTGGGGCCGAGTGGCCTGCTGTCTGAAAGAGCTTGGACTGTTCTCGGAAAGTGGGCAAGAGCCTGTGAACTGCCTATCATTCTGCCCACCTGCCAGGTTCGGAGTTGTACGGAAGCCACATCAGTCAAATAAGCCGACAGCCTTTCAGATCTCCGAAGGGTCCTGGGCCACATCTCATCCCTCATTGCCTACGTGTGATGTGACACACCCTGAATCACCGAATGCACAACACAATGTCTCAATAAGTCAGTAGATGTTCGTGAATGCTGGATTCCAACTGCAGGGCCGATGACGAATTTGTTTAATTGTGTCCCCATCGCCTCGTCTCGCCTCTGGCTCTCTGCCCTTTTCATCTCCCCTAAATGACATCACAGCTTAAAATTGAAGTGAGCTTTCCTAATCCTGTGACAAAAAACTATGCCTCTGTATCTCTTTGTTCTCTTGCACCCTCATCAGAACCCCGCTCGTTGGGACGCCTATATTCCTTCCAGTTTGAATAGGATTTAATCTCCATCCTTCTCAAGATCCCCACCGTTATCACCCCCGCTATTACTGTATGTCCGCTTGTGCTTTTGAGACTTGCATTCACGTTTACACAGCCAATTACACATCACATCAGCTGGCTGGATCAAACAAGAAGAAAATAGGCTCTGGTAGAAAATGTCCCGATGGAAAATCTGTTTTTCTTCTTGAAATTCTTCAAAATTGGTGTCGTGATTAGTAATAGACGTTCGTATTCTGCTCAGGCAAACGTGCAGATACAAAGGTTTACAAAAATCTGTTGCGAAAATAAGCAATCCTGTGCATATAATCTGCAGTAAATTATTTCTTAACGATTACACGTCTGTTAATAACAAAACCCACTGTCTGAAAATGTAAACAGAAATTAACCTCAATACAAACCATGATCAAGCTTTGCTGAAATTGTATGCACTAACACGCTGGTGCACACAAACAGATCAATAATGTAATCATACACAGTGATGGTATCTCGTTCTTACAGGTAGCCTAGTGTTAAGCTTTACTGAGTTTGGGGCGCCCTTAGCTCAGTTGGTAGGGCGTCACCCTTCCCCCCCGACTAATCTTGTTGCAGTCCCCCCAGACTGCAACAAGATTAGTGGCACAATTATTTCCTAATTTTTCACTTCCTTTAGCACCGCCCGCACTGACACAGAGCAGTTTCGAAATGTAACACTGATTTGAGGTTTTTTGTTTGGCTCATACCAGCCGGCAAATGACACTGATAGCAGCAGTGGTGACTCGTCGAAATTTGTGTCACCGCTAAAAGCAGACAATTGTATCAGAATGGACAACATCCTGATTAACGGCTGTGTTAATTAAAGCTGAACAAGTCTGCCTGTGCTTCCTAGATGTTCAGGTAGATTGAGGTTTCATATGCCCCTCTCACTTTAAAAAAACATCTAATCTAAATGAATAAAAACTAGGAAAAGCCAGGGGGTACAAGGCCCTCTAAAAAGAGGATGATGGATGGTTTGCGTGAGGGGAAAGATTGCCAAATGGCTCAAACAAAACTCTTTGGGCTCTCCTTGATGACATTATAAAAACTAATAGTTCCAGATTTAAAAAAGGAGTGTTGAATGCAAATACTTTGTGACAACATTTAGAACAGAATCCCTATCTGACCCTGGCTGGCTGATGAGCTACAAGTTTGGACAAGCAACTCCACATAGTTTACGGTCAATCAGAGTAAATGGAAGGTATGGCACAAACTCTTGCTGACTCAATGCCTTTAAAAGGAGAGGAAGAGATTGGCGCACACAAACAGAGAAGGAGACGCACTATAAAAACAGTTTAAGGAAACGGTTTTGGGAGAGGGGGTTAGCTGCTCCTGCTCTGGCAGGTTAGTCTCATCTCAGCATCATTTCAATAGAGCGACAAACAGTTTTGTGGCCCTCCTAATGATATACCTTTCTCCCGGAGAAAGCGGCATCCTTATTTATTTATTTTTAATGTTTTATAATTGGCCATTTCCAAACTCTGCATGACACTGATGCCATTCCATATACCGTATGTCAAGCTTTCTGCATAAAATATGCTCCCTTTGCTCTGGAACTACACCTCCTGCTAGATATTTGGACAGGGTGTAATTACCCAAGTCGATTAGAAAGAGCATTAAAGCCTGAACTGACTGAACAATGTTATTTCTATACTGATCAGTGTCATCACCTGGTTTCATAAAGAACAATGTAAGACCGCAGTAGAAGGCAGAAGCTTTTCACAAGATATGGGGAGATCCTTCTGACATAAACATGTCCTGGTGAAGACATCAGTGAGGGCACAGGGTCAAGGTGCCTGTCGAGTGTGACTTTCTCCAGAGCTCTGCAGATTGCTGCCACCAACAGCACCTTCCCTGTCCTTACCTAATACTACTACGTCCTTATCAGCTGCCGCCCACATTCTGTATGAAACATGATCCTGCTATGTGCATCTTATCTTCAATCCATCTGCCGGCGCACCTTGCAATTTACTCTTGCGTACTATCACGGCTTGAGTAACATGAATCGGGGAGTTTCGGGTGAGGAACCAGCAACTTGTTTCCTCCTCGTATGGATTTCTCTCTTCATGCGGTGGTGTGACATTTGACAACTTCTCCAAAGTGCTGCGGTTCCCATCCGTGGGAGCTGAGTCGCAGATGGGTTGAGAGGTCGGTGCAAGAAAAGTACTGATGTGTGTGTGTGTGTGTCTGTGTGCGCCTCGTGGGATGCTGCAGCTTAACTGATGAATGCCAAGAAAACGACAGAGGGAGGGAGGGAGGGCTGGCTTAGCGGAATAAGAGACAAGTGCCTGTATTGCAGCAATGCAGGAGCAGGGGAGGAGGATGTCAACCAAGCAGAACAAAAAAAGTGAATTTGTGTTTTTCTGAAAACAACAGTTTGCAAAGCTAACAAGTTTATCCAACCTGATTTCCATTCAACCAGAATTTCTTTACACTGTCATTGTTTTGCTGATGTACCCCCCCCCCCCCCGCCTTCTGCTGCAGTTATGAAAATATTATTCCAGGCAATATACCTAGCAGAAACAAAAAGCCCTGGCAAGGCAAACACTCCCTGCTGAGCCTCCATGCCCTGCCCTCTGTACAAACAGCTCTCCCTCTGGATGCTACTGTACCGTGGTAGGGACAGGGACACTTGGGACTATCCACTAGCTGCTCGCTCTCGGCTCTGTTGTTTCATCTCGTTGTGAGGGAGGCCTGCCTAGGACAACCTCACTGTTGGTGTTTTTACTTTCCAGCAGTGCAAGTCATACATTCACAGTATACATTCCCTATGTTCCCCATTCGCCGACCTTCCCCCAATGCCTGGCCGGGCGAGCGGCTCGCTGCAGTCAAATGTAAACACAGGCAGAGGGAAGCCTCTCTGCCCACTTTTCTCTGTACAAACACCCCCACCGAGCAGCAACAGCCCGTCCCCGCCTTTTCCGTTTCATGTTACCTATTGACACATTAATACGCATGCGCCAACCACAAACAAATCACACTAGACATACACTCGCTCCTGTGCATGTAAACACGCACACACACACACAGTCTCTCTCTCACTCACACACACACACATACATACAAATACACCTACGCGCAGACAGAAAGAAAATAGAGGAGACGGGCTAATGCACTGCTATCCACAGCACAAGTATTGCATGCACTCAAGGAACACAGCTCCTGTTCTCGTCGTAACATTTTCATCCCGTACAAAGCTTGTTGGTGTGCCATGCACATTTCTTGGTGAAAAATATAAACACTTAACCTTGAGCTGATCTGTTTAACATAATGCGTCAGCTTTATTGGATTGTACGATGGACCTCACTCACAGGAATACCATGTGCAAAGATTTATGGTTCGACCTAGCCCAGTTTGGAGGTGAGATGCCGGACAGAGCGATAGGGACACTCGTATGACATTTTCTGTTGAGGACATTGCAACAGTGTCGTACTAAACCTTTAAATGATACCATGTAGGAACCAAGTAAATTCACATAAACACATGCAGACTCTGACACGCAGGCACACACTCACTTTAAGTGGACCCTCAATTAATAATTAGAGCATAAGATGATAATACAATCTTGCGCAGAGCTCATTTCGTAGCTGTTCTCAGACACTCGATTATTGTGTGATGTGATCGAGAGGAATTGTAGATGTTCATAATTCCACTTCTTCCGTGTGGAAAAATGTACAAACAACTCTCAGCAGTTTGTCGCAAATGTGTTGACTGCAGAACAGCACCGCAGAAGAAAAAGATAATTGGATAAATCAAGCTCACAATGTGATCCACAAACAGATGGCAATAATCAAATTTATAACTGAGGGAAGAAATTAATTTGACGTCCATGTCACGCTACTGAGCCAAGCGAGAGGCATGTGCACAGATAACACAAAACTCATCCTTTATTTTGTCAGCTTACAAATTTCATTCATTTCATGAAAGTCCCGCCAGTACCATATAATGGAAAAGCGTATTAAGACATCTGTGAGTCAATGAAGTATGTTACAATAACTAATGTGACTGTGTTCTCACTATGCTGAAATAAAGAAGGGAAAGTTGTGGCAAAACATTCTTGCATGCACACAAAAATGTTATGAGATGACATGGAGGGCTGGATACGCTTGCCTTTAACTTCAAAGCAACCGAACCGGCTTGTTCTCCTCCACTGTTACATGGCACATTGGATATGCTGGCATTTATAACCCGACTACATAGTTTGTTAACGTGTTGATTTGCATTCCGTATTAAGGTTTTGTCGGGGGAAAGCGGTTTCATGTGGCAGCATGCACACTGCTCCATGTCAACACCACTGACGGCGCCCCGGTGGAGAGTTTTCTTTGAACGGAGGGATTTATGAATCCATTTGAATAGATTTCTTCTGGAAACGGCTTGATCAAACAGCAGCCACCTGGTGACCCCTTCAACCTTCAAAGGATTCTACCCTAAATCGGCCTCTGCATGCTGGTTAACTGAAAATAATAGAAACTACAATAGATTACTTCTCTTTGAAACAGGGAACAAATGGTGGAGGATTATTTGGATGGCGGGAGTTGTTTGAGGCTGAGGCTGCCAGCAGAGTATATTTTGCATTGAATGTTGGGTGATACACAGTTTTGTAGTTTAAAAATGGATCACCAGGGAATAAAACTAACCAATGCATCTGAAATACTAAGGTATTTGGCAGCTACTTAAGGCAGTATGACGCAGAAACAATGACTGCCAATATGTAATTGGCCACATATTGATCAGATATCTAAAACAATCTGCAATCTTGGCCTCATAATGACCCATCAATATTCTGACCGACCTTCTCTGAATGACTTTAAAAACTCAAATAGGGTGATGAAAGAGGGAGAAAGTGCTGACGATGTAGATGCTATACAGCTGCTATTGATACAGATGGAATCCGCTCTGGATTCCCATGCTGTCCACATCAGTGAGCCAGACACGTACAGCATGCACACACACTGACCTAACAGATAAGGATTTGCTGCAGTGACAATCTTTCATTTTCAGTTCCATTACAATGCACACATACAGTACATCATGCATGCAGACGCACTAACCTGTGGAGACAGGGCCGTGGGAGGCTGGGTGAAGAGTGTGGAGTGGGCCGCTGACCGTAGGCCATGTGCTCTCCTGACAGTCTGGCGGCTGAAAGGACTGGACAGTCCCTCCTGCTGAGGAGAAAGAAAATAACAGAAACAGATGGCGAATGTTTAGTTTGAGGAGCATTAATGCTTGGAGTGAAAAAGGTAAGTGTTTGGGAGGATAACGCAAATGGAAAAAGCCAAAACTTTTTACAACAAACAAAAAAAGACTGCCACCATAAGGAGCTATACAGTGCGCTACTATCTGCTAGAAAGAGGCTTATAACAATGAAGCATGAAAGTGGCAGTTGTGTTTTATTTTCTATCCCCATCACAGACCACCAGGGAAAAATTCCTACTCGCTGCAATTCCGACAAAGCATGTTGCCGGAGTTGTTGTGCGTGCGACATAGTGGGTAAGCTCATATATCATGTAAAACCTCTAGTGTATTCGTGCGACATAGTGGGTAAGCTCGTATAGCATGTAAAACCTCTAGTGTGTTCGTTGTGGAAAGTATGTGAGGCAGGTCCCTGCTGCTGCTCCTGTCAATCTGAGATGAAAGAGCCCACCAGCCCGCAGCTGCTGCACACCTAAACCTCGGATTAGCAGCAAGTCATTTATTCGATATCTTTGAATTAGGTTGTTAACAAACTGACTGTTATCATGCTGGAGGGAGACCACAAAGTAATGTTGCTTTGATGCTTCATCTGTGAACTTGTGTGTGTGTGTGTGTGTGTGTGTGTGTGTGTGTGTGTGTGGGGGGGGGGGGGGGGTCACGGCAGACTGGAATGACTAAAATACTTTCACCTTCAAGTAAGCGTGAGTGTTCAGATGTTCCCTGCCTCCGAGCACTGAGGAAAGGTAAGGTAGAGATAAAGTGGGATGCTCTGCCTGCCATTATAAACACTTGAGCACCTTGACTGTACACACTGAACAACAACTACACTCAACAAAAATATAAACGCAACACTTTTGTTTTTGCTCCCATTTTTCATGAGATGGACTTAAAGATCTAAAATTCATTCCAGATACACAATATTACCATTTCTCTCCAACATTGTTCACAAATCTGTCTAAATGTGTGATAGTGAGCACTTCTGCTTTGCTGAGATAATCCATCCCACCTCACAGGTGTGCCACATCAAGATGCTGATCTGACATCATGATTAGTGCACAGGTGTGCCTTAGACTGTCCACAATAAAAGGCCACCCTGAAATGCGCAGTTTTGTCTCACAGCAAAATGCCACAGATGCCACAAGCATTGAGGGAGCGTGCAATTGGCATGCTGACAGCAGGAATGTCAACCAGATCTGTTGCTCGTGCATTGAATGTTCATTTCTCCACCATAAGCCGTCTCCAAAGGCGTTTCAGAGAATATGGCAGTACATCCAACCGGCCTCACAACCGCAGACCACGTGTAACCACTCCAGCCCAGGACCTCCACATCCAGCAGGTTCACCTCCAAGATCGTCTGAGACCAGCCACTGAGACAGCTGCTGAAACAATTGGTTTGCATAACCAAACAATTTCTGCACAAACTGTCAGAAACCGTCTCAGGGAAGCTCAACTGCATGCTCGTCGTCCTCATCGGGGTCTTGACCTGACTCCAGCTCGTCGCCATAAAAGACTTGAGTGGGCAAATGCTCACATTCGATGGCGTCTGGCACGTTGGAGAGGTGTTCTCTTCACGGATGAATCTCGGTTTACATTGTTCAGGGCAGATGGCAGACAGCGTGTGAGGCGTCGTGTGGGTGAGCGCTTTGCTGATGTCAATGTTGTGGATCAAGTGGCCCATGGTGGTGGTGGGGTTATGGTATGGGCAGGCATCTGTTATGGACGAAGAACAAAGGTGCATTTTATTGATGGCATTTTGAATGCACAGAGATACCGTGATGAGATCCTGAGGCCCATTGTTGTGCCATACATCCATGAACATCACCTCACGTTTCAGCAAGATAATGCACGGCCCCATGTTGCAAGGATCTGTACACAATTCTTGGAAGCTGAAAATGTCCCAGTTCTTGCATGGCCAGCATACTCACCGGACATGTCACCCATTGAGCATGTTTGGGATGTGCACAGCCATCGAAGAGGAGTGGACCAACATTCCACAGGCCACAATTGACAATCTGATAAACTCTATGCAGAAGATGTCTAAGAAGATGTGTTGCACTGCATGAGGCAAATGGTGGTCACACCAGATACTGACTGGTTCTGAGTCCCCAGACCCCCAATAAAGCAAAAAATGCACATTTCAGAGTGGCCTTTTATTGTGGACAGTCTAAGGCACACCTGTGCACTAATCATGATGTCAGATCAGCATCTTGATGTGGCACACCTGTGAGGTGGGATGGATTATCTCAGCAAAGCAGAAGTGCTCACTATCACACATTTAGACAGATTTGTGAACAACGTTTGAGAGAAATGGTAATATTGTGTGTCTGGAATTAATTTTAGATCTTTAAGTCCATCTCATGAAAAATGGGAGCAAAAACAAAAGTGTTGCGTTTATATTTTTGTTGAGTGTAGTTCAACCCATTAACTACTTATATAAAGACCTTAGTTTGGCCTCAGATCACAGGCCCTTTTTACAATGCAGCCTGCACTTTACCGCTCCACAAACCTGCTCCGAGCGTTCTCCTGTAGGCGATTATGACCAGAGAGGTCGTGCACGGCGATTACATTTTCAAAACCATCCACCATCACCGGTACATTTCAGGGGCAATGCTTTTTAAAAGATAAAACGGTTCGGACCTGATTTGCTCACATCCTATATGAGACGTGTGAAATAGAGTTTGTAAAATGTGCAGCAGCAAACAACAACAAACATGAAGATATTACATTTTTAAACTGCATATAAATAACAGGTTTTGCAAGGCGAGGCAAGGCTTAGAGTACCTGACTAATATTTGAGATGATATGCTATACGTAATTGGAGAGTTTATTTTATTGTATTTTCCATTAAAAAAATAGTTTTGTAAAGGCTTCATAATCCCCTTGCAGCAGTGTTTGTCAAAAGGTGCAATATTACACGTTTCATCATGTTTAGAGTGACACTGTGATTAAAGGAATGGGTTGACATTTTGAGAAATGCTGACAGGATCGATATCACTCTATGCTGAAAATAAAGCCGCAGGGTAGAAGGCCTGGTTAGATTATCTTAGTGCAGAGGCTAGGACAAAAACTCCTACGCTCACACTCATATACAGTATAAGCGATTTAAAGTTTGAGTCAGCAATTCTGGAGCATGTTTGCTGTCAAAATCTCTTTTTGTCAAAAATCCACGATCCACTACCTGTCCATACTGTGTGTGGGCAAAAAACATCTGGGTTAAATATACAGCCTAGGTTCTGTAATCTGTAAACAAAAGGAAGCCCACATGCCCGTTTATAGAGCCTATGCACTGTATTAATACTGGATTCTTTTTCAGCGCACACACAGTACGGACAGGTAGCGGAGCGTGAGGAGATAATCACTGATTTTGACAACATGCATTCAGAATCGCTGACTACACCTTTAAAGTTGCCCATGCAATGACGCCCACATGTGGCACATTGATTCCAGCTGTGACAGAGCTAAGCTGCCATGCTGCCACCAATTGTAAAGATACATGAATACATCGATAGCAAGCAGTGAAACAACCCAAATCAGAAGTCTGGCACCACAAGCCTTGGTACAGCAGTACTTCTCTAATGGCATATAGTATCTGATGCATTCTTTTCCATTATCAGACTTCAAATCAATAAATAGATCTTTGCTTTCTCACGCAACACGCACAATATTAGCTTTCCTTTAACGACTTTCAGCCCAGGTAAAAAAAGAGAGGGCTTTGTGGCATCAGAGTTTGTGTGAATACCAGAGCACTTATGTAAATTGGGCCTGTTGCTTTCACTAATGTGCCATTTTACTTGTCCATTTACATTTGACTTGTCACTCTGCAGACCTGTAAGGATTCAGGACCTGTCAAGCTCAAACATTAGCTACCATGGAGAGCTGCTGTGATAATACAAACCACATTGATGTTCCAACTCTCCATTTCTACAGCTTAAAATGAATCGAGTTAATGAAACTCTAAGACACTCCTTCATTACTCATAACTGTGTTTCAAAGACCTTCTAACGCAGTGTCCTCAACGCTGAGATAGGTAATGGACCTTGGTACTAAGATTGCTTGTATGTTGCAGCATGATAATTATTGCCTCTTCCTTATCTATGACAAGTTAGGCACAGACCCAAAAGGAGTGGCCTGTATTCAAGATTCCAGCAGCAGCAACAAAAAAAAGTGTCTGTTAACAGCAGAGAGAGAGCCTCATCAGGTCTAAAACTATGGAGGAGGAATGCCATTTGTCCAATTGTTTGACGCTGTGATGTGGGATATTTACTGATGCTGTGCCTCTGCCAAGCAAACACACTGACTCATTTTCATTCTGGCAGTGAACTGAAGCTGCGGCAGTGCAGTTACAGTCAGAATAATATGGCTGTTTGGGTCAATGAGCTCCCGTTCAAAGAAATGCTACAGGTTTTTACATATTTACTGTGCAATAACTCATAACCCTGAGCCTGAGAATACAAAGAGCACAGCAACTTGAGCTGCTTATCCCACTCTCATTAGGGGTGTTCGAAAATGTTGATACATGTAAATATTGCGATACCGATCATTTCCAAAAATAGATATTTAAAAAATAAATAATATTATTATTATTTTTCTATATATGTTTTTCGCTGCCACCGGTAAGACATGGACATGGATAATTGTCTTTCGTGCCATAATTTACACACAATTTAAAAAAAAATATTTTCTGTATCTTTGTATTCTTTTTTATGATACAGAGACAGGTAATTCATTTGTTCAGATTGGACAACAATAATCTTATGTTGGATATTGCAGGGACCATGTATTATATGTATAACGCTGTTTACATAGAGGTTTGAGTTTTCACTGATTGAGGCAGATGTTCATTCCTCTGTTTAAACTGCACAAGAAGCAGTACTTGGATAATTTACTAATAAATAAAGTTGAATCTATAACTTAGATATGCAAAAACAGGTCCAACTGTTCTGAGTCTGATTGCATAGAAATAAACAGTATTTGTTAATGCATGTAATATTGTGTGTAGACACCGAGTTTTTCCAAAAAATATATCGCAATACATCGCCTTGCTTGTATATCGCAATGTATCGTATCGTCACCCCTGTATCGGGATATGTATCGTATTGCCAGATTCTTGCCAATACACAGCCCTAACTCATCAACCCTTTATATACATGAGACACACATGCATTCATGTGCAGCAGTACTTTAATGTATATGTTGCGACAAAACACAACAAAGATATAAGCCAAAGAAGCTGCAAGTTAAACATAATGTTTACAAAATAAATAGTTCATTCCTACAGGCATAACTGTTACATCAATTCAATTCAAGAACTTTATTGTCATTCTTAGCATACTCCAAACCTGTGCAGTGCAGAATAAAATAGCGTTTCTCCAACAATATGTTTCAGTGAGGCATATTTTTCTGCTGAAATAGAAAGAAGAAAGAAGGTGTTCCGACCTCGCAGCCCCACCAGGCCTTAGACCCAGTGAGGGGCAGCCCCGTCTATTTCGGTTGATTAAATTGCCACAGAGGACAACAGCTGCTCTCTCTAGATACCGACTACAACATACCAAATGGGATCACACAGAATGTGTACACACACGCGACACACACACCACTTTATTCCCCTGACACAAAAAGGCCCCAGCTGATCAAGTCCCCACTGACTGACACACTTTGTTTGTGGATAAAAAAAACATAAAAAGCAACAAATAGGTGAGGAGGCTTATTTACTGCTTTACAAAGCAAGCAACTCACATTCAACCTTTGAAATATTAAACATCTTGTGGTGTTTCTCAGACAGCAGAAAGTAACATTTTAAAGCTCACACCGCTGACTGACTGCACTACAGTCAGACACATTTAGGTCTGAGAAGGTTCAAGATGTGCTGGGGAATGTAAAACATTTAGCCCTATATTTTTCTCGATAACAAAATAAAATATTAAGGGTCTAGGAAGACTGGCAATCCAGAGAAAAGGATGAGAATTGACCCAGCCATTTCCAAGTGTCAAAATTCCTTATACTTAATACTTAAGAAATCAGGGCTATGATATACATCTTCAACAATACAAAATTAGGTATTTTTCAAAAGCTTAGAGTAAGACTTGAATGGGGGAAAAGGCATATTTATCTCCATTCAATGATAGGCAAAACCAAGGCATCCACTGACATTTAAAACATATAGAGTTCCCCCTAAAAGAGAAAAAGGGCAGAAGAAAAAACAAAGGCCAAGTGGCATTTTTCCAGATGATATAGAGCACGTATCAAAAGTTCAGCCGCATCACGTGGGAGACTTTCTGTGCACCCTGGCAGAGATGTGCTTCATACTGCTTGTCACAATGAGAAAATAGCTCTGGCTGCCACCCATCAATATATATTTACTGATTGACTTGTGGCACGGTGTGTTATGAGCTCTGCACACGCACACACACACTAAGCTCTTTGCTGCGGTTGGGAGCTCAGCTCTTGCACTTCTCAGGTATCTCCAAGGCCTTGCATGTTGTCAGTCTGCTGTTCGTGAAACCTGAGCGCTGCCTAACATACTGGAGTGTTTACATGCGCTCCGAGGCGTTTTGTCACCACTGCACATTCCCCCTGAACTGACGTTAACCCCCACAAGATATAATTACTGGAAACGACATCATCAGCAAGCAGCCAGCAGACTCAGATGTCCCCTTATGCAACATATCTCACGCAGTTAATTGTTAATCTTAGATGTCACCGATGCTAGGTTAAGTGGGCCTCCGTGTACTGTAAGAGTACGCAATCAAACAGGCCTGTGGGCTTTTCAGGCGGCAGCCGACCGTGTGTTTACCGCAATTTTCTACCCAAAAGCTAATTAGCCTTAAAAAATTAAGGTTTGAAGATAATTCCCTACATACAAAACTGATGGCAATGTCTTTTATACCCTTGACAACTTCCAGTAATTAAAAGACCAACTCAAGTTTTAATAAACTAGAAAGTGGAGGGAGCGGGGAGATGAAGCACCTGCTGATGTCTAACTTCACAAATCGCAAAACAATCCTAACACACCATGATTGTAATAGCCCCATCTTCAATCTTACATTATAGATGTAGTAAATATAAACACTGCATCTTTTACAGAGTCAAAAAGGCCCTAAAAAGTGCTTTGGAGGTAAAATAATTAACATTGGTTCTTCAGCAGGGATTAAACAAGCTTAAGTGATAGAAATAACATGACAAAGAAACCAGGCAGGTAACAAAACATGGCGTGTGTTTGTGGATCGTCATCATCATCAGCCAAGTGGATGGGGAAGCTGCAAGGGGAGATAATTAATGAGAGACAGATTAATGGGAACGCTATTCATTGTACAGTAAAGTGGGTTAACCAGTAGGGAAGATGGTAAACGAGAGGCATCCCATAAAGAGAAAAGCGGCGTTGCAGATGCGTGACGGCCATTTTTTTTACCTACATCGCATCCTCTTGCCCTCATGTGATCGAGGCGCATGCAGCTGTTTAATATTGCATGTGGAGCACATAAAGAGATTGACGTATAGCGTCTGCCGTCTCTGCGCTCTAGGCTTTTTCTCTTTGTGCTGTTGTCGGCAGGCTTCTGCATGAAAAGCTGCAACTTTTCCATGACTCTGCACCAAAGGGACTGACATTTATTGTTCTATTTAAGTGATTCACGTTTGGATCTGACAATCTCTACACCTTACCCTGATCTTTCCATTCTCAGTTCCTCCTCCTCCTTTGCTCATTCACTTTCTGATTCTCCCTTAGTAGTTGGCCTATAGGAGAAAGGCAGTACGCCTCCGGGGAAAGGCCTGTGTGTGTGTGTGTGTGTGTGTGTGTGTGTGTGTGTGTGTGTGTGTGTGTGTGTGTGTGTGTGTGTGTGTGTGTGTGTGTGCGCGCGCAATTGTGCATGTGCGCATGTGTGGAAGCTGCAGGCAATCACTTGCTACCACCGAGAAGAGAGATGGAAGAGATAGGATGGGAGGAAGAGGAGAGCTAAATGAAATTTCCGACACATTAAGCACACACTGTTGTAACCTAGTGCCTGTGCGTGCAGGGGCAAAAGAAGGCTGGGGGACCGGTCAACCGACTCGAGTGATCGCTGTCCAATAAAAGTATTTTATAGCTAAGGAGAATTGATCTGGCGACAAAGGGGGTTTCCTTAACGGTCCTGGATGATAGGCAGATATATAGAGACAGGCGTTCAAGGATAGGATAGAAATGCCTGATCCAGCAAGTAAGCCAATGGCGATATAGAGTACTCAAACTAACTAACCACATCATAGACACGGTCAGCTTCCCAGCGAGCCCTCCTCCTCCTCTCAAGGGCATGTCGCTTGTGTGCGCAGGTTGTGTGTTTGTCTTTGCTGCAGACAGGGGCCTGGACAGAGAAATTGCCAGTGGAGCAACACTGCAGGGTTTCCCGCAAAGCAATATAAAGCAACAAGAGGGAGAGAGAGACAGGGTTGAGTGGTCAGTGTCAGCCTCCACCATTTATCAACCTGAGAATCATGAACACGCGCTTATACGTGATGTAAAAACACACGCACTTACACAATCTCCCGTTTTATTCACTGTACATAGGGCACACACACACACAAAATATAGACAAAAGGGGTCATGGAGGGCGGGGTTTGGGAGAGAGTGAGTTTGACAGCTTGGCGTCTCCTGCTGCAGCGAAAGATGAATGGGCGGGCTGAAAACTGCCTTCATTCATAATGGAGCACGGCAACAAAGCAGCTTCATCCCCCAGGTGTCTCGGGGACTATGAGAGGAGAACAGATGAACACAGGAAAAGCAGGGGGAGAGAGACTATGGGGCAGACAAGGGAGCACTGTGTGTGCAGTCGCCGCAAAAGCTGTAATGTGCTAGAAGCAAAAGTCGTACAGCATCTGACTGCCATTAAAAAAATATGTCGGATTTATTGCCCCCAGGTGTTGCCCAAATAAAGCTTAGAAGGGCAGAGAGGGAGCGAGCAACCGTAACAACATTGCTTGTATTGTCGGAAAGCCGCAATGGCCTGAAAATGTCAGAACAAACATTGCTGGCTTTATCGCACTTTTAAAAAGAGCTAGCGGTTCCATCAAGCTTTTCAAAGGGAGCGGGATGTGAAGATTTAAAGTCCTGTAAACAAGAACAAACTGAAATTGAAGGAGTTAGGAAGGACAAAGAAAGGATTTAGGAGCAGACTGCAGCGACATGGCCAGAGCCATGGCTAAAGGGGAAAGGAAACCAGAAATATTATGTGTGGAACGAGCCGTTTGGTTCATCATCTCATACAAAAAGACACATAGGCCTACAAATCGCCCAAGCCATGGTGAGAAAGCTGATATAACAGCAGCACGTAGAGTAGCAGTGGGGCCGGAGGGGGAGGAAGCACAGGCACGTGAGAGTGAGAGAGAGAAACCAAGTGAACATCATCAGCATCAAAGAGGAGACAAGGGACTGTGTGAGTGTCTGAGTGTGTGTGTATCCGCAATGTATGCAGGTCTCTCCGTGTGTGTGTGTGTAACAAAGCACTCATTCTTAGCTACTATGAACACCACTAATGGCATGAACCACTCACTAATATGACATAACGCTATATGAATAGCCATGTAAAATGATCGTATTGGAACAGAACAGGGCACATTTTAAATCTTCAAACTAGCAGGCCATACCAACAATGAATGCTTACACAAGCAGTTATAAGACACAGCCAGGTGTTGTAATAAGTAACATATGGCTTACAGTCATTGTTGGCGGGTTCCCATACTAAGTGGCCCTAATTCTACTCGGCCAGCAGAAAAAGCAAGGCGGGTCTTTTCAAGTGTTGGCACAATGTCAGTTTCAGAATAGGAAGTTGCTGACAGGAGTCAGCTGCTGCCCGAGAAATACACAATCTATTCTCTCTCCAGCATAGACGGATTATGAGACAATGGGCCCCTGGGCACAAACTCTTAAAGGGCCCCCCCCCACTCCTCCCTATCCAGTCCGGTACACTGACTTTTTCGCACAGATACATACAATTAATGGCAAAACATATTAAGGAAGTCAGTGCTTCCCACAGGTTTTTGGGATACTGTTGGAGGGAACCTGTACCATGTTGGGGGGTCCGGGGGCATAACCCCCCGGATTTTTTTTTTACCTTTTTAAAGTAAAATGCATCAATCTGGTGCACTTTGAGAGGAAATTTTAGAGGCTATATCAAATCCTGAGATGCAGAAGGAACATTATTCATATATTTTTTAAACAGATTGGTCAGACCCATGTTCCATGATGGAGGGGTCCATTTCAACAGATAAAGGGTGGATAGCTACTTTTTATGAACAATTTAGAATTCACACATAGAAAGTTTATTTCTGTATGTGTGAGGGGGCCTTCAAGGCCCCTCATGGAGCCCCTTAGACAGAGCTACTAATGCTATTGTTTTTAACTTGCTTTTGTATTTCTCCCCTACTAGTTGAGGGGCCCATGATGATTTCTATCTTGTTAAATTGTGATGAGTATACTTATATTTAGGCTATTACTTTCTAGACCCTGTTATTGACAGGAGTGACTTGACTTTGACTATGCAACATGAAAAGTTACTATCAGTATCTCTGGCTTAGGGCCCCCCTGAGCCCTTGGGCCCCTGGGCCTGTGCCCGGTGTGCCCGTGCAGTAATCCACCCCTGCTCTCCAGTATTGCAACACTGAAGTTCAGCTTTTGGCTACAAGTTGAGCGTGTAACATTAGTCCACCACTTCAATCTTTTTGTAATCGGCCTGTCATTTGTCTCCGAGAATAAAATAGGAAAGGCTTAGTAGAGTAAGCTGTAAAGTTGACTATTTTGTATCATTTATTCCAGACCCATTTCTAACAGCAATTCATTGTGCAAACACAGGGAAAGATAACATCATCAGCTACGAAATTCTAAATAAAGTGCCACAAACACACTGCCACAAATACAAGGGCACGTGGGTGAAATCCCCACCCAAGTTCTGACTGCTAAAAGAATACACTGCCCCCCCCCATCCAGTGACCTTTTTAAATCCGGTATTAGAATGTTTATTGGCTGATTAAGAAATGGCATTTACATTCTGAATAACTGATTTTGTGGGTGGATGTCTACAGGATTACCCACCACTACCACCCACACCATTCAACTGAGCGTACTGTGCTCCCACCTTCAGTGTGTCTTTAAAGTCTTTCTCAAGCCGGCTTGTTGGCACACTTGAGCTGCGGGCATTCAGTGCGGGGATGGGCTAGTCTATCATTTCCACTGCACCCAAACATCAGGAAGTTGCTACGCTGATCTGAAAAATTGTGGCCCCGGCTTAAGAGTTACTGTATGCAAGATATTATTATTAATGCAAACTTTGCACTTTGTGTTGCTCCCTTCACAGCAAAAGTTTTCCATCAGCAAACCACTGCAAGGCATTTACAGTGGACGGAGCAGCAACTGGAAGAGATGACTCAGTCGTGGATGGACGTTGACCTTTTGGTATCACCTTTGATGACATTTTCACAAAATTGGTGTGCATCAATTCATTCAAGTTTTGGGTGTTGCTTACCAGGGAAAAGTGGTGGACAATCAACTGACTGCGTGTATTGCAGGTTGGGGCGAACCCCAATGACATGATATCATCTAGGCAAACAGCTTTTGCGGTGCATTCCTGTCAAACGCTTTGACCACATCACAGGTCCCGACCACCGCCGATGACACAGTTAGAGGTATCGCAATGATATGTAAATTTCGACACCCCCTCCCACCGTGTACTGGCCTCACGGTTCATGCTCCAACCGAATGTCGGAAACACAGCTGCCATTATCTAATCGAGGAATCCCAGTCTGTTTGTGTGGGTACAGACTGACTAAGCTGACCTCCTCTGACACTCCCACTTCCTTAGACATACAACATGTATTTCTGGGAGCAGGAAACTGTCACTTGAACAAAGGGTTTTGGAGAAAGTGAAACCAAATGGCAATGACGTAACAGACAGCAGAAATGAGACGTTTTGCAATTTCCCCAGTGGGGTTTTGTGACAATTGCAAGATAATGTAATATACAATGTGCAGCGGTGACACTCTTCAAATTGTGTTTGACAAAATAATGATTTATATTAAATTGTGAATCTTAGGAAAAGCATTCATTTGAAGGAAAAGCCTCATGGGCAATTCAATAATTCAAGACTGGTCTGAAAACCTCTACAGCTTGTGCAGCGTTGCGTTACATTTATTCCGAAGAGGCGACTGAATGGGAGGAGGTGGAGAGAGAAGGAGCGCCTGTGCAGAGTTGTGAAGAAGTCTTAATACTGAGAGAGGGAACATCTCAGCACATACTGTAGTGCTGTATCCTTCTGGGTGAGATGATGTAAAGAATGGAGACGCTTTTTTTTGCATGAGAAGCAGAGAGCAGGTGACAATGAGATGGCTAACCTTCAGTTCTCTGTTGGGAAAAAAAAAGACTCACTTTCCGTGTGCAAAGTGTTACCCAGGCAACGGCAGCAGCAAGACTTTTGAAAAGCTCCAGGAACCTGTGTTTCTACCTCTGTCCTCGGCTCGAAATCAGCCTCTATTTGTCAAACGAACAGGCAATTTGTGGCCTTCAGTTTTGGCAAGGACAATTTCTCACACCTTCTTAATATACCTTCTAAAATACCTGGATTAACAAGACATCTTGATACTTAGACAGCAAACAGAAACAGCAATGCAATTTATTACCATCCAAAATAATTAAGATACTCCAAAACCCCCCTTCCTTTTAACCCCCACCATCCCTGTTCCCTCCCATCCGGTTCACATAGAGGTTGGGATTTCCCCAGGGTTCCCCGTCAGGACAGCGGGTCAGAAAAGGCTCTGGAAGTGCATGTTGAAAGCTCAGCTGGAGGTACATCACAGATCCGTTTTGATGCTACGCTCAGCTCTTCTGCTTTTTCACTATTTGACTATTTTTTCCCTGGAAAACGACGGCCAGGCGGCTACCCACATTAGCAGAACAGGGAAACAACTGAAGCAAAATCATTCAAATAATTTAACATGGTTGTCAAATGGTGGACATTTGGGAAATTTAAATACCTTAGGAGAAAAATAAAAGGAGGAGAATTACTGTATAGTAACTCATTCACATGGCTTGTAAAGCCTGCCAGTGGGTCATGAGATTCCAGCACAATGCGAGAGCCTCAGGCACTCCTACTCACACTGACTGGTCTAATAAAATAAATATAACAATGAGCGTCCACACAAGATATTTTGCATGCATTAGCGGAAGAACCAGCACTGGCTTTGCTTTGCATAGTGCGTGTGGGTGTGTGTTAGTTATTCAGCGAGGCACAGTGATGTAAACTTTACGTGCACAATGGTTTGCAGGGAGGGCCTATTAAATGTCGTTTCCAAAGAAAAATTGAGATGCTGCAGTGTTTGGAATCCTCTCAGAAATGTGCAACAAGGGGAGAGGGAACAGGCCTCTTTTAATTTGGCTTTCCCAGACTGCTATGGCAACACTGTCCTGACAACAACATAGGGGATGCAAAAACATAGTTTAAGCTAAACTTGCCCGGAATCCTGTCCTCCACAGTGGCTCTGTGATCATAAAACCAAAGCCCAATGAATGCTGTCTCCATGGAAATGTGTTCTCCCACAAGGTCTCCTCTCTCCAACATCTCCTCCATCCTATTTTTAGAACGGTGAAGCACTAGCTAGCCTGGCAAAGGATGTGTAACAGCAGAGTGAGAATGGAAATGTCTAGTATCCCCACCAAAGCAAACGCTTCGAACAAACGCTCGCACAAACAGCTGACTAACAATCCCCACCATCACAGGACAAAGCAGGTGTGTGAAGTTGAGAGAAGCTGGTGTGTGTGTGTGGGTGTGTGTTTGTGTGTGATTCAAGCTAATGCAAGGCCTGCAGGGTATCAACACATTTGCATTTATTATGAGCAGTTCTAAGACAGGTCATGGCTAACCTCTGGCAGAAGGTCATGGGACTCTGTGGCCCGTTGATTTTTGACCTCAGTGTTTCAAACGAAGGTTAAGGAAACCACAGGCGCTTTCGAAGTCAGTAGTGTCTTCCTCAATCTCCCTCAAGAAGAAGTGTGAGTGTACATGCACAAGCACGTAAACAAGAACAATTGTTTTTTTTTCTTTTTTTCTCCACAAGTCTGTCACACAAAAAAAGAGTTGGACCGGCACACCTGGCAGCACGGCCACAGACTGTTAAGTGACCGGCAACAAAATAACTTCCACCTCAGTGCCTTTAAAGTAGCTGCCACAGTCTGAAAATGCTGTCTGAGCTCAAGGGAAAAGTCCTCCCCAATCACGCTGACAGTGCTAATTTGCATTAGCCTAGATGGATGGTCATGTGTGTTAATACCACAGTGCTGTTGCACCATTACGATAAGCTCCCACAAACAGTGTGGTGTTAAGTTAATCGAGAACAACAATTATGGCTGTCAGATCTCATTAACAAAGACACTGAGTCTCAATGACCGCTATCAAGACCATAACGCTACCATATCTGTAGTGCTGCCAAATTGTATGCCCTGATGCCCTTGTGAGAGTAAAGAGTTCTGGGTTGCCCTTTAACGAAAAAAACAAAATCAAAATTAAAGTCTTCTGTCTCGTCACGTCAGAGACCTCATCAACAAAGGATTATTGCAGCAGAGCTATTTACATAAGCAATTTACGTATGGCCCTGTTTCCCGGAAGGTGCCTTTGAGCAGAGGCAAGATTGTATCTCACAAATCGACCCCTCCAAGCCCTTGCTGACTTTTACATACAGGAAGACAGATCATCACGGTATGGGTTTTAGAGTAGGCAATGATGGATTGGCCCCATTGTAACATTGGATAGGATTAAGATATGCTTATGTGTGAGACAATATCAATTTCTCAACTGCAAAAGATATAACAGCATACAGATGTTCAGTTTATAATCAGTGGTCCTGTAAACACAGCATATCCGGTTGTCTTCTGAGTCGATTCATTGTAGTCAATGTTGCAAACCGATAGGCAAGAAGGCTTTGAACCTATATTAGATTTTTACAGGGTTTCCTGTATCTTGATTTTTTGACAAGTTATAATATAGGCCTACAATACCTTAAAATCAATCAATCACATGAAAATTTCACTACTGAGACTTTATCCATATCGCCCCGTGCCATCCCTGTTGTAGAGTTGAAGACATTCCACTAGCGCGATCCATTTCTCGGTTATCCATTCAGCATCAGTCCAGTTTCATTTGAACTTGACAGGCAGAGAGAGTTGCCTCATTATATGCACTAACTGTACAGTCATATCATAGCAATCACATTAGATTTTGGAAAATGGATGACAATATAGATAATTTTGCTCATGTGAAATATAGCTACTCAATTAAAACATAAGGCAGTCATGCCACATTACATGCTTCCTATGTACTGTGATATGGTAATTTGGCGGTATTTTCCAGCGTTGCCCTTCAAATAGGATTATCTGGTCAAAACCTCCAGTCCGCTCAGAAATATAGCATACCATTTAAATGACTGGTTGGTGAGAATGAAGTTCCAAAGTGCTGAGACAGCAAGACAGCCTTAACCCCTGCCCCCTGCAGATAACCAACCCCTCCCCACCTCTTCTCATGGCCATGTAGCCCTCAGCTCTGCTCTGTTACAGGCCACATGTGTCTCCAACCATTGATCCACTCATGCTGACATAGCGGTTAATTAAAAGAAGCCAGGGCTCAACGCTCATACCTCCCCAATTCATTTAAAACTGTCTTTTAAGTAGTAAGAGGAGACAGGCTTCCTCTCAACAAGAAATACATTAGAAGTTTAAAGAAAACTATACACAGATAACAATTATTGAGTCATTACCTGGGTGAGACATGTTTGGCTCATCTATATGGTATATAGAACAATGGGACTTGAGGGCTTAGAGTCCATTGTTTAACTGAGGTGTGCATGTGTGTTTGTTTTCTCCATAGTGAATCCCCTGTGTGTGCTTGTGTTTACCATGGCACTGGCACGAGCTGGGTAATTGCAGTGCACGCAAACAAACTGGGCGCCAAGCCGAACACACAGCCTGACTTTTTCTGGGCTCAGTGACTCCCTGAATGTGCTCAGACTCAGAGTCAGATCAATCTCCATTCTTGACTTTTGGTGCTGTAATGAGGTTGTCACAAAGGATCTTTCAGAAAACACAGATATTCAATTCCAGGTAGAGAGTGGGCTGATATTGGGGAGGCAGAACCAGAAGGCAGTCCACACATAAAACAGGTCTTGAAGCTCCTGGACACACAACAAGAAAAAGCCTCTAGGGGTACTATGTTGTTTGTGTGTGGCAGGCATCCCTTTTCCTGTCACGACCTTTCGGACCACAGGTGGTCTCTGAGTAGCTTCCAGGCCACCACTTGTTTTGCGTTATTCTGACATGATGTTTATCAGGACCCCTGCAGCTTAAAGCTTCCTCAACACAAGCAAGATTTGTTTTGGTGACGAGAGCGCCTAAGTGTTGGGATCGAGGTTGAAAGGGAGCCGATGCTAAAAAGCAACAACTACAAACATTAGCCTGCTTGGCACCATGGCTAAATTATTCACCATGTAGAGAACAATTCCTCTAAACACAAGACAAAAACACTTGGATGGTCAAACACCAGCCACTATGACCTCCACACAAGGATGATGTCGGATAGGCTACCAACAAAGCAGCCTCATAATATGTCCTCTGCACCTCAGAGATCAACTGGCTTTATCAGAGAAGACACTGGCCCTGTACGCTCAAATCCCTGGGGGAAAAAAGATGTACCAACTTGAAAATGTCAAGCCCCTACGCCATTAACCCAGTGCATCGATCCAGCAGGAATAAACAGGAGGCGGCTGCGCAGGTGATTAGGCTGCTATTAGCATGAAGCAGCAGTCCCCCTTTGGAAGTGACCTGCGTTTTTTTTCCATTCAAGGTTTATCTCACACACCTACAATCAGTAGTTTGCTTTACCTATAATCAAATGGAACACTTCTGTGTCCGGACTGTCCCATTTGTTTTACTTATTCTTCCAACAGAGTTTCTAATGGCGCTTTTCCACCGCACATGTAGCTCGACTCGACTCAACTCGACTCGACTCAACTTGGTTTGGTAGCAGCACGGGTCGTTTTCCACCGCAAATAGTACCTGCTGAACGTGGGCGGGGTCGTCGTAAGAGGCTGAAAGCCTACTCCGGAGCAAAGTAGCAAAGCAGAAATTACGAGCAGTTGTTGCACTATTAACTGAACCAACCGCCAAAAACACGGATGAATTTTTTTTAAGAAATACCCCCTTGTATCTGTTTGCTAAAAGAAATAGAAGAATATTGCTACGGGCCATTAAGAGGGATGGTTGTTGTCCCGATGTGTGACTCTGCCACACAGTCAGCTGTAGGGATGCGTCACGTACATCCCTATGCACGTAAACACGGGCATGATAAAGTTGACTGTTTAGTGCTTGTTTCAGGATACGTGTTTTCAAATGCAAGCCGTGTCTCAGCCTGAATATTTTATTGAGGTAATCAGTTCAGTCCGAGGCTTGTAATGTAATCGCTCGCTATCATGTCTGTCCCAGCTGGCTACTATTTAGCCTAGCTGCTAGCTGCCCTACATGTCTCCTCTCGTATGTAAGTAACTTCCCCAACAACCAACACTGGGTGAGCTTAGCGAATATATGGAAAATAAATTCGGATCTGTGATGCAAATCAAATGAAAGAGAGCCAGAGAAGGCTGCACGCGGCGGAAATACACTCAAAAGTCCCGGAGAGTTGGGGAGAATAAACAACAGAATGAAGCCGGTAGTCTCTGGCCACTGATTGGCCAGACAATAGTCTCTGGCCAATCAGTGGCCGGCCGTCTGCCGACGTCACCTTTTAGCATCGGCTCAGCTCGCTTGGACCCTAGAGCGAGGCGATACCAAAAAAGCAGCCGCTACGTGGTACCAGGTACCATGAAATTGCGGTGGAAAAGCCAAAAATGCGAGTCGAGTCGAGTCGAGCTGATACCATGCGGTGGAAAAGCGCCATTAGTTACTTGTTAGCATGCAAAAGTCATTTTCAGAGCAATAATACTCAAATCATAAATGCTCCTGATTTGCCATCATATAAGATGGATTTCATCATCCCCCCTTAAATGTTCTTCTAATGAATTCATTCATTCATTCATTTTTCAAAGGTGGGGGGATGTCCAGACAATCAGAGCTCTTCTGAAGTTGGCAGCAGCAGTTCTTACACACTATTGAGAATTTCTAAGTTTGTATCCACTCATTTAAAACCAGGTTACGGTCTTCTGAGTAAAACTTCAATTTCGATGCAAACTGTGTTCTGCAGTTAGACATACGCGATGGTCCTTTCAATTCTGCTGGCAGTGAGATGGTAAAGCTGTAGTGAGAAGCAGCGCCAGTTTCTCTCTTTGGTGAAAGAGGTGAGCCTGGGGGCGCCCTTAGCTCAGTTGGTAGGGCGTCCCCCCCATGGGCCTCGACCAGCAGCGGACCCGGGTTCGATTCCAGCCCGCGGTCGTCCTCTGCATGTCACTGTCTCTACACTATCAATAAAACATAAAAATGCCCAAAAAATATCTTTAAAAAAAAAAAAAAAAAAGGAGGTGAGCCTGAGGCCGAGGGAATCGTCACACGCAGTCCAAACATTCTGAACAGCACTGCAAGCATTACATATCAGTATAACGGGTTTCATTCAAACATAAATATAACTAACTCCCATTAAGGGCCGCCTCAATGTTGACAGCTGAGCATTCTCTCCTTCCACCTTCCCTATTGTGATGCTTCTCCTCTTGCTGCCCTGCCCCGATACGATTGTGTTCTGCTTTTCACGGCACAACTGTAATTTATGGATCCGTCATATTCAATAAACCATATTGTTTCCTACTCAATAAAGCAGAGCAATGTAGTTAAGTGGGAGCATGGCAGAAATACTGTGCAGAATGGGTTCAAAGAATACAGCTCCAATCGTGGACTGATATGAGAGGCTGTAAAATAATCCTTTTTCCGTTTCACTAAGGATACAAAGTCAATCTAATCCTGAATGTGGCCACCAATGTGTTTATTCCCAACTCAGGCGTATTTAGATTGGAGGGCAAAATTCAAAGTATGGGGGCGTCTTACTTTTGAGTTGAGGTGTGTGGACAGAGTATACCTGAGTTGGCAAGGGGACATTTACTTACATCATTTGGGAAAAGGGCAATTGAGACAGGGAGCTGAAGCAAACATTTACAAATGTAAAATGAAACCCTATTCATCAAAAGCTTAATTGTCACGACTCACTGTCAATGGCCCTTCACTCAGAGAGTACACTGCGGCTTTATTAATTCCCCTCAAACTGGGATAATGAATCAATACTTCCTGAAGGAGAGGTCAACCCCACCCTACTCTCTCACTAATTAGCCACATGTCAGGGAGTTGATATTCTGCGGGGCAAAGTTCCATCAAATAGAAGACTCAGAGCACACAAGTAGCAGAAGTATCATTGTTCCGAAATGAGTGAAGAGTGATTTTTGGTGTGACAGCAGGGGAGCCCTTCTAAAAAAAGAAAAAAGCAGACAAGCACACGTGAGTGCGCTAAGGTAAGATATTACCATACCATGTCCATTTGCAATTAGGGATGTCCTATTTTAAAAGTGATCTGACCCTCCCCCTCTCTTGTTCCTCTAGTGTGCCTTTGTTGCTCCCATGCAATTTTAAACTTCCCAAGGTTTTATGTTAATCAAATAAAATAAAAAATAAAAAATTAATAAAACATGCTTTTTCAAGTCTTAAAAAGCACACAACAACACAGATACTGTGTGTAAAATCACAGTAGAAATGCTATACGTTTCGCGACTGCTATAAAAACTAAGTAGGGGAGAGTGGCCTAAGTTGTGCATTTCGGAAGTTGTGCCACCCCTTGTTTCTAGAAAACCGTGGAAGAAATTGGAAATGTGACCACATATTTAAGAAACACATTTGACTCATCCTGTAAAGAAGGGAGACACAAGGAATAAGATATAAGCACATTTAAGCTAAAAAAACTGTGTTTTGCCTTTCAAAGTAAAATTTCCATGATCAAGGTTTTTTGATTATTGTGTCTGAACAATTATAGACAAGTTGAAAACATTTGACACATGTTTTAGTGCTTTGGTATGCTACATTTTGAGTCTATACAGTTAGCACGATGTCAGCCCTAAATTGCTGCATCATGCTTATTATCCAAATTTCTGGGATTGGGGTGATTTTTACCAAAGGGCCAGGGTGAGTTATGAGTAAGTAAGTAAGTAAAATGTATTTATAAAAGCACATTTATGACAGTTTGCACTGTCCAAAGTGCTGTACATAGTGCATTCAGTAGGTAAACAATGAAGGTAAAATAACAATAACCAAAATAAAAGATGTAAAGCCCATACATCCACATAAACACAGATAGTAGTGCAGAGGTAAGATAGTAAATGGGGAGGAAACACCAGGGTGTACATATGGGTTTTGAGCCTTGATTTAAAAGCAGAAATGTAGGGGAATCACATTTGTCAGGTGGCAGTTGGTTCCACAAGTACGGAGCAACTAGTGCAAAGTACATTTCTGAGAGTTGTGCCAGTGGCATGGCTGTATACACTGGTCACCAAAAGAAAGTGATTGTCTACAGTAGCTCAGAAGAGAGTGACATCTCAATTCCACTTAACGACACCACTGATGAGAGTTCAGATGGCCAGAAAGATGATGATGGTGACTTTGTCATTGTGAGCTTTGCAGGTAAAACCATTAGATCTGCTAGGCCTTGTTTAAGACAATTGTCCTTCAATCTTTGTCAACTATTTACTTTATTTACTTTAAATACACCTTAAATAAGTAATTGTCTTATGGATTTGTCTTGCATTACAGTTTATGAGATATATATCAATGGCACAATTCACCCCATGGTATTCTCTCCAACCGCACAACTTACACCACACCAGGGGCAAGTTGTGCATCAAGACAACTTTTTTTCCGAAAGCTATATTTCTTCAACAGTTTATTCCAGATTCAAAGTTTTTATTGCCAGGGATGCACAACACCCTGAAATATATGTACATATTTGAGTTGGAGACTTTACTGTCAAGGCCTTACTTTAAAGTCACTTTGAGTAAAAAGTTGCACAACTTAGGCCACTCTCCCCTACAGATGTGTTTGTTCACAAATATGTTGTCATGCTGGTTTAGGTGGACAGAGACAAACTGGTTCAACACAATGACTGCAGAAGACCTCAGTCTGGCAATGCTTTCACGTAACTGTCACTCCGACAGATTTTGGGAATGCTGGACCTTCACACAAGCTGAATCTGCCAGGTCATTTAACACTGGCTGCTCCTTTGTACCCAGCGTTGCCACAGGTTAGCGCCGCTGACACAATAATTAGCCTAATCCCATATCGAATAGCACGACAGCTTGGCTTGACTTTCTGGTTCAAGCAGCAGCCTCATCTGCCCGTCTGGCAGAGGATACAAACAGCCCATGGTCCCGGAGATGAGGGAGAGGGGTAACCAAGCATTGCTTCCATCTATCATCACGTTATGCGCGTTGGTCTTGTAGTTCAATGTCCTTTTCAGACTTGACTGGAGACACGCTGGGCCACAGAGACACATGGGAAGGAGCTAAATAGTCTTTGTCAACAGCAGAGGGTTCACCAGTCTCCTACCACTTCAAGGGTGAAATTCCTTCAATGGTACTAATCAGGAGTTTGGCCAGCAGATTAGTCTCATTCGTTCAAGCCTCCATAACAAACAGCGGATCACAGATCACACATAGCCCCTCATTCGAGTAATGAGTTTATAATAACTGTACTGGATATAAAAACAAGTAGACAAAGCACATTTGGCCACGCCTGCTAAATATTCTTTAGGAAGTGTCTATGACTGAATCTTTTTCACCTTCTGGGACAGTTCTCAAGACAAGAGGGCAAACGGCTTGTGTGCGTGAGAAAGGTTACCGCACTGAGCAGGTGGTGCATTGTGATGGACACCGAGAGCCCAGGGAAATTAACAGAAGAAAGCACTGAGAAAAACAGGGCACGCACAAGCATACGTCTGGAGATAGCAGAGCCTGAGAGGGGAAAGCAGAGAAAAGTGTTTCTTCCCAACGTCCATGAATAAGCAGAAAGAACCTTGTTTAGAAAAATTGTGCAGTCCTATATGAAGTGCACAGCTGTTCACTGGGCTGGGCATGCGTAAAATCACTTGCACTAGAAGCTGTTTGTGTGTGTTTTTCTAACAGGATATAGCCGCAGTAGGAGCAGGGCATGAATGGTGTTAAAAACATCAGAAGTGCTATGAGATGTTGTAATGTGATTGATCACTATACATATCAAACAAATGCAACAAAATGACGTACTTCGGTCAATAACGGCCTTATATTTGTATCGCTCATTTGACCTAGAACTGTTAGCACTGAACTCTGAAGGAGCCAGTGTCTGACTTCAGCTCAACCGTTTCACAGAACCTGTCAACCTAATTGTGATGGAATCAGTGAGAAGGATGACAAAGGCTTTCTAGAGAAATGTCAAAAAAAGGGTGCGGCTTAACAAATGCTCTGCTCTCTGTTTCAGTGCAGCACGCCCTGACAGATCCGCCATACAGCTCCCAGCGCATGTAGACAGTGGTTACTCTGGATGCTGTTTGCTATTGTGATCGCCACCTGATCCGACAGGAGCTCTGTAAGGTACACAGCCACTAAAGGCATCCACCTATCTTCACTGCACTTAGATGACAGCACACACTCCGGGATACTGTTTGATGGGTGAGACCACCCATGACATCTTCAGGAGATGCCTAATCCTCGATTCTCGATCTTTTCTTTTTAGAGCAGATGGCTAGGGCCATATAAAACTAGTCTAGTCTAGTCTAGTCCAAGATCATTGGTTTTATGCCAGGATAACTCATTTAATATTCTGGTTATTATTATCTGGTCTACATTGTGTCGTGAGTGATATAATCTATATTATTAATTATTTGCAATGCACAACACTAAGGCCTCATTGCCAATTTTAAAGAATGTATATACAATACGACTATAAATGTAACAATAACTTTAATTCACCAATCAATTGAAAACAAAATTTAAACAAACGACCAATAGTCATATAGAGGGTACTTGCCATGTAGTGGCTCTTTTTTTAAACTGCAGTGTGCACTCTTCACAGGCTTTCTGCAGAGATTTGCTACCATATTGTTGTCAAGCCTGTGAATGTGTCCACACTTCAACATGCTGTGTGTGTTTTTTTCCTCATGGCACACCTGTCGAAACGTGACCCTGAGTGAAGGTGGAATTGTCCATTGTACCTTAAATTTCAAAGATTGTGACTGGACGTCATTTCAACCAATTTCTGACTTACAACGGAGATCATGACACCCCTAATAACTACCCAGTGACACAAATGTACTAGTTCCAGAGAAGTTTGAGTTGTGAGTAAGTTGTCAGACCGTAAATACTGTCTCTAAATGGTATTTCTGTAATTGCAAGCACCTGTTTTTCCTGACCATACCACTTCTCTGCTGTCAATAGAAATGAAAGACTAGCGGAATACACAACTGGATTACTGTAAGATTAGGTGTGGTCAACAATATACATTTGTTGTATGGCTTTTTTGATGATCTGATTAATCACTGTATGTTCACTATAAGTCCACCTATCACCTTACCTGAAAGTCGTTGATTTGAAACATCAGTCGGAAACCCCCCATTTGAAGTAGATTCCTCAAGTCAAGACGTTGTTTTTTTTTTTGGGGGGGGGGGGGGGGGGTCAGTCAATAAAACATTATAAAAGCGAAAACACTAGTGTTATCTTGGCATGCCAGTGGGTAGCTATAATCTGTCACTGCAACACCAAAGAACATTGTGAATATGCAAATACAGCTTCTGGAGCAAGCGGCAAAATGAAAACGAAACTGGAAATGACAAAAGCGAAAACCTAAGCAGACACATGTTTGTGTGCAATATATTGATTCTCCACTCTGCATAGTAATGTTGTTAAATCTATTATGACTAGTAAATAGTTAAGCGGAACCCCCTGTCTAGAAAGCAAGCATCAGGCAAAACAGCATTTATTAAAAGTTCAGTTTAACTTTTTCCACCATATTTGTGTTGACAGAAGGTCAAATATATTTAACTCCAATTTACTTTTCTGATTTTTCCAGATAGTATGGCATATAGTCTGATCTTCATATCGAACAGGCAGATCAAATTCAACTGAGAACATTCGGGGGCAGCCCTATTACTTTTTAACTAGATCCCATGCCAATAAGGAAACCAATGAAAGTAAACAGTAGTAGCAGTACCAGATGACACAACACTTTTCTAACAAAACAAAGGATAGAATGCTTTCCCGATACAAACTACACAAACCCATTAAGATCAACGTTTGTAACAGCAACAACTTCCAGGCAATAGCATCAAGGAAAATGCAGTCATCCAGTAGCCAGACATTCGGCTAACTATAAGATAGGTTGCCACAGGAGTAGAGTGAGCTAACGTGCCTGCCAGGCAATACAAGATTGTTTTTTTCCCCTGTCCATTACTGTAATGCCAACTTTCCAAAACCAATCCAAACCCTGTAGAAGTGAACTAAACATGCTCAGCTGCTTACATTCCACCATTTAAATATGAAATTTGTGTTAGACTGCTGATCTTATTACCAAGCCGATGACTTGATAGCTCTGAGCTGAGATACTGGGTAATTTCTTCTGTGACATGACTTTGCTTAATTAGTCATCCATGTCTTTGACTATAAAAAGGCAGAAAAAAACACACTTCATAAAAGATATTTATTGATAATATATAGCAAGTCTGGTACAGGTAATACCACTTCACCCAAGCCACTTGATACTATATGGTAATGTAAAAAGTGTAAGCATGAACAGACCAGCAGCGGGAACATAGACTCAATGGAACATCTTCAACAAATCAATCTTTTTGTAACCTTACCTTTCACTGATTGAAATCCTATCCTGTCATTTCACCTCATACAGCCCGGCAAGAGTGTATGCAACCCCAGAGAAAAGCTCAATTTTCTCACCCGCTAAAGAAAACCTTCTAAATTGCACTTCATGCCAATTAAAAATTACCTCAGTGTTCAGATAGTAATCCAATATCAATGAAAAGATGGAATAGAACAACTGCGCTGTCCAAAGATCATTAAGATTGCTCTCCAGCAGAAGGACCAGACATGATATGATAAAATCAGACAGACAGTTTGTCATCATATATCATCATCATATACAAAAAGCAGCCAATCTGCAATTATGTTCCACACAGGGGAGACATAGACCTATCAATCATCAGACTCCAAAGTGAAGAAGGAAATCAATAATTAGCATGTAGCACATAAATGTCAGCTAATACACAAGTCCATACATCATTTCATCAGTATTCCCATATCAACTCTCAGCCGCACATTAGTCCATAAAGGCCTGTATGTATTGCATTAATAAAACTGGCAGTGTGGAAATGTTTATCAATCAGTAAACCCTCTTATCACGTTTCTAGCAAACCACAGCTACGAGTCTGACAGTCACTCTCTTATCACACTAATCCGGATAACTTGGGCACTGAGCCTGTGAAGCCAGCAGGGATAAATTAGTTTACTCCTACACTGATTGGATTAAAAACCCAGTAGTGGGCCTCGACCCCCTGGCCTATACAGACAACGGTCACCAACTGCTCCACTGTAATGAACATGTCGGCCCTAAATGGAATAAATAACTAAAGAAAAAAAGAACGATTTCACCAGGCTGCCAATGAAATCCTATATTTTGGACACAAGATTTGGAAATATTACCTCAATGTGCTTATACTGTGATTTATAACCCTTTTACAAGGGCTGTTTATTCACAATGACGCGACTCCCCTGACACATGTCATGAGAGCAGCATTTTCTGTGACAGCTGACTCAATAGCAATTGTGTGCAGGTTAAACGAGGGCCCATAGGAGCCCACTGTCTGCTTAGCATCCCTAGGGAGTCGACCCATGATGACTGTCCCACATTACAGAAGCAGCGGTCTGAATCGTTAGTCTGAATAACCTTTGTGTCTTTCGAGGAACAAGTACCGTTAACAAACACTAGTACGCTTAAAGGCAACTCATAAGTGTGTCCCACTGCAGCTTTGCAGGCACACGGTTCCATCACTGTGGTGAAGGACTCACAAGTGAGAGAAGCTCGGCTGTCGCACTGTGACAGGCCCGCATTGGGGGGCTGCAGCAGAAACGCTTCAACAGACGGAGACATAATATGATAGGCAAACAAAAACTGCTATCTGAAATAAAATGAAAGCTGGTTAGGGTCGATTCTGCCGAAATACAGTGTGCCGCAACTCTTTTTCTTAAATCACTTAAGGTTTAAATTGGCCCTACTTATTTTAGAGAAGGGGAGAATAACACTTCTCCACAAGGGGTAAATGTCTTCTATTGTAATAGTTCACAGTGGGCGACAGCTCCATGGGCTAGCTGCTGTATGGATATATGGACCGAGTGGGTCTACTCTGGCAGCTACTTAACCTCCAGGCCGGTCTGCTTGACAGCAAGGCGAGCCCGGTTAAATTTCACTGGGCTTGTGGCAAGTGTGCTAGTGTTTGCATAAGAGAGGCGTAAGGAGGCAAGAACACGAGAAAGATACACAAGACCAATATAGAGTATAGAAGGGGAAACAAGACAGAATAGGAAGTGAATGCTGGTCTTAAAAGAAGACTCAGAGCAGGAGAGTGCCTGGCTATCTATGAAGGGGCTGTTCTCTCCGAGGCTGAAATGACTTCCTCATTCTTGCCTATATGAGTCCATCCTGTACCTCACCTCCCCTCCCCTCCCAGGGACAGCTGCTGTGAAGCCTCAGGAGTCTGGGCCGAGGGAGCAGAGTCACAGAATGGGGGAACAACTATTGCACCGTTTTTGTAAACTTGATCTCCCTTCCTGTTGTGTTGCTGCTGAGCCTTATTTGAGACTTTCGTCTGACAGGAAAACCCAAGCAGGATCTCCCTTCTGAAATGGGGAAACACCCACAGGGGAGGGGAGAAACATCAGGCTATTGCTGGAGAGTCTGACATCATGTTGATGGCTTTCATGTTTCTGGGAAGTCACATATGGGGTAGGTGTGTGTGTGCATAGAGCAAGAGTGTCTGTTTTGCACTCAGGGGGTGAGCACAACTGTAGTGTCCCCTCTCTAGATCAGGGCAGCAATCCATTATTGTGAGTTTCTGCTGCACCACCACCATACAGATGCTGCAGTTGAGAGACAAGATGAGGGGAACCAATCGCTTAGGCACTGTCAACCAAACCTTTCCCGAAGCCGCAGCCTGCCTGAGAGCTGCTCCCTCACCAAACATCCTCATTGCAACCGCAAAGAAAAATGAGACACCCAACCCCTTTGGACCGTCGGTGATCGAACCAACCCCAACATCTACTGCAGACATTAAAGAAACAACGTCAACGGGATCGCATTCGTGCTCTCTCTCACACACACACACACACACACACTACACAGCAATCAGGACAGCTATAGCTGGCTGAGTGAAAAAAATTAACCCGCAAAGTTGAAGGACATGGGAGAAACCATGAGATATTGGCCATTATATGGAAGGCAGGGCAGAGTGTCTGAAGACTAGTTACAGTAAACGGCGGGGCAGCGTCAGTGGTGGGCTGTTGTTGGGCGCTCAAAAAAGGGGAAAAAAAACTGCATTGCCTCTGTCTGCGCTCTACGTCCCACTGTAGATTGAAATAGCCTACCCACGCGAAACCGGGGTTGGGGTACATATCGTGACTCATGTCCTTAGCAGTGAGGCAAATCTGAAGAACAGACATGAGCTGAAAATCTTGAGGCTAGTTAGCTTTACTTCCTTAGCCAGCCCCAGCCGCCCCCGTCGCTTTCTACACCACGGTCCAGCCCGCCTGCCTGCCTGCCTGTCCGGGTCTACACCTCTCTCTCTCTCTCTGCGCGCTGTCCTGGGACTTACCGGTCTTATGTGCTGGTGGTGTCGCTGTGAAGAGACAACAAGTGCGGGTAGGCTGCCGGCCACCGCTCCGCTGCTCCGGGACAACAGGAGTACTGATCTGCACACTTTCGCAGCCATCGCTGTAGTGAAAGCTCGCAGTGAAGGAGACTGCTGCGGGCGGACCGAGACGCACCGAAGGGAAGAGGGAGGGGTGGGGAGTAAGGTGCTGGTGGTGGTAGTGGTGGGCGGGGTTGGACTACGGTTGCTCCAACACACACACACACACATGCCCAGTGTTGCACCAGTAGACCTATGCCTAGTCTAGTGCGAGGATAAAAACACTGTTGTGCAGGCTAATTTTCATTAACGCGCGCGCATGCAGTCCGTCGAAACAGAAAAAATAATAATCTCTCAATTCTCACTCACTCATCATTGAAGGTCACGAAGGTGTGATCATCGTACATAAATGGCTGCATTTAGGACTAATACAAGTGTGTAGGCTACTAATGTGACAGTGAGCATTATGTTTATGATGGATGGCACATATAAGCTATTTGAGAGGGGAACAGCTAAATGAGTGGATTTCAGCACACAAGAAATACAGAGTAAAATACAGGAAACCAAAGCTTCCTGTGGCCTAGCTCTAGCCTACTCTGAAGCCTTATCATCACAGTCTCTATAAACATTATCGTGGTGGAAGATTATTGCAGGTTAAATGTGTTAATCCATATAGGCTACAGATATGTGGTAGTGGCTTTTGTTATTTTTAGAGATTAAGAAACTGGCCTTTGCGCAGTAGCCTATACTGGGTTCCACACACACACACACAAACACATCAGTCTCTTTAAATAGGCTATAACCACGGTAAACTCAGTAGGGTATTGAGTTACTTCTTTCAAATGACTTTCCTACCCCTTGACAGGATTATCATAATTATATCTAAGCAAAAATAAATCATGTAGACATTCTATGGCAACATACAACCAAGGACATGTTTTCCTGGCCTCTTTTAATTTTTTGATTATGCATATTTAGCAATACCACAACCCAGTCTGAATGTGTGTGTGTCAGGCTACATCTTGGCAGACTTGCTGTCACTGGGCACCCCATCTATTTCCCCATAAGTTAACTGTGTCTAATATTAGCTGAACTCCTTTAGTTACTCTGGGACTAGGCCTATAGGCTACATCCCAAAGCGCAGCAGCCTACAAGATCTCAAATATGAGTGAGCTGATCTACAGTGACTTTTAAACAGCATGGGCTACTTAATGCCATAAGCATTTGAATGCATTTCAGGGATTTTGACCCCAAACAGCAGAACCAGAGGGCAAGCAGCCAAGTATGAGCTGTTTTTCTTCCCCTCTAGAATCCCTCAACCACTGCAAATGTGCAGGTAATAGGAGTGCTAATGGCTTGACGTTTGGGTCAATGAATGCCAACGAGACTCACCTCAATGGAACGCAACATATTTTCCTTAATCTTTGACCAAGCCTGTCGTATAATAGCCTACCATCTGCCACACCTCTATTGGTCAAGGGAGAAACCAGATAACAGGTTCTTGACTTGTTATACAGTATGAGAGCAAGAGCATTTGTAACTTTGTCACTGTTGTACTTCTGACATGGCCTCATATCAAAGCTGAAACTTAGAAAAAGCAGATAAATAAGAAATAATAAGAGCACACTGAGATTTGGTTGTCTTGTTGTTCGATAGTGCTTGTCTTCTGTTTGTTTGTGAAATACAGTAGTAACTTGTCATTTCTCCAGGAACTCATCCCAGTGCTCCTTCTGTACATCTTCAGGTGCACAGCATAAGGCTGCGTGGGCGATGCAATTTAAATGCAAATTCTACGCCACGGACAAGGAGCCGCTCAAGGCCTCAAGGCTGCATCGATTCACAAAGCGAATCTTTGTGAAGTTCCAAATACTACAAGTAGGCAGTGGCTTATTAAACCTTTACAGTACTGCTGTAACTGTGCCACAACAGTATGCATTTGCACACGTGTCAGCAGCAGTGCAAACAAAAGGAGCTGCGGTTATGTGTAAAAAATACCTGCAGGTATTAAATGTACTCTTGTCATTAAGGTGATGTGAGATTTTGCTTTTTCTCTGCATTGTTTTTAAATAAATACAAGTGTGTTATCAGCTCATGATAACAAGCTATACGGGCGCTCCGGTGGTGTAGTGGATAGAGCGAGTACCATATTGGCTCAGGCCTTCGTTGCAGTGGTTGCGGGTTCAAACCCAACCCGTGGACCTTTACTGCAGGTCATCCCCCTTCTCTCTCTCTGTCTGTCTCCCCATTTCAACTCTGTACTGTCTAATAAAGCTTGAAAATGCAAAAAATAATCTTAAAAAAAAACAAGCTATACATAGGCAAAATACAAACACTTTTCAACAAATTTAGACGTGTGTTACACATCAAAGTCTGAGTTGTTCTGAGTTATTCTGAGCTACTTTATATGCTACATGATAACAGTAATTTGATTTATAGAATCAAAATACTACTTTTCATTGAGTACCTTGATTTATGAAACCAAAAACCAACCGCATGATTGTGGTTATATGATAAACATGATATCAATTTGCACCATGAAGATACGTAGATAGCCACAGTGCAAATTCAATCAAACAAGTACTGGAGGCACCATTGCTTTGTTGAACAGATACTGATTTTAATCTACAATTGTACCTCATAAATTCCAGGTTTGAACTCAATAGTGCCCTGGATTCAGGGATTCAATATGAGCATGACAAAGTAAAACAAATATAGTTGTAAGTCATTCAAATATAATCTCTGCAGCGGTCTAACTTTTTGTACTGTAAATAGGACTCTTTAAGAGAACTGCTTTTAAAAATCTCTGTATCCTTAACTCAGGGTAAGATAGGCTATATGAATTGAGCAGAGTACAAGAAGAGGGGTGTTTGTATTGTATGCCTGTGTATTTATGTGTGAAAGAGCCCCTCCCATGGTTATATTAAACAGGTAAAGCCCAGGGCAAGCATGCATGGGTGTGTTCCTTCTATTTCACCACGTCACCAATAAACTACTGCATAATGCAAACAGAGACCTAGGCAGTGTATGTTGCCTTTCTTCTGTGTAATCTTTAACAAATGTCAGCTTGCAGACACCACACGGCCAAATGACTGCTGAAACCTGAGCCTGCTTTTGTCTGCAGGTCTATACCTGAGCGACCTTTCACCATTACACAGAGGTGCAGCTTGTGAATCAGGTTTCACCAGAGTGTTCATTCTACACAGCAGCTCAGTTGGGACGCATTCGTCTTGGGTGAACAGAAGTCTCTGCAAAGGCTGAAGCCCCCTATGGATTCACAAGTCTGTTCTTAATGTAGCACTCAAACACAAGACACTGTGGTAGCAACATTGCGGTTATGATGTAGCAATAGATTAGCAACCATGCTGTTTGTGCTGTGCATTTGAGCAGGAAAGTTGCAAGGTAATTTACCTTACAAGCGTAACCTCCAACCTGCATTTGTCAGAATAATGGGAAGGGCTAGAATCAGAGCGTGAAACATGAGCAAGACGAAAACATGCCGTGTCTCTATATGGCTTATACAAATGTTGGCTGATCCTTGAGGCCTAAAGTCCATACACGATGACCAGATACCCCATAGTGACAGATCTAAACTAAACTGGTCATTGGCTATTTAGCAGCTATTCCTTTCCAACAGGCTTTGAATGTATCCTGTGTGTGTTAGTGAATGTACACGGGGGTGTTTTATGTATTTCAAAGAACTGATTTGCATTGTGTTATGCATGTTTAGGACTGACAGTGAGTGTTTGTGAAGAAGATGAATGGCTTTGAATTAGGGAAATATGCACGGCCACTGTGGACACAGAGGCCATGCAGAGGTTATTACTGCTGTGCGGCTATTGAAGCACAATCTGAAATTTCAATAGTTAACATTTACATATTGTGAAAGAAAAGAGATTATTATGGATGATAGTTTGTTATTGAGGAAGTTACTCAAGATAGTAGTTGCAATGTGTTTGTTATTAGTGCTGTTGTGTAATAACCTCAATTTCACTGACACTGCATTGAATTCAGTGACTCCCACTCATTGTCAATGGGAAGCAACTATAAAACAGCTCCCACACAGGAAAACAGTCACAGAGATCTGTCAATGCTCCCTGACCTTTTGGCCACAGGTCCAGGATGAACTGATTAGGTCACCACATACATTAAACCATAATCTCCTGCTTTGAACTGAATACTCAAAGGAGATATATTCTATAGAGTATGAATCAATCTAAAGCTATTATACCCTCCTAGCGTTCTGCATCTCACCCAACAAAGTGTCAAGAGAATGTAATGATTTGATACAGAAAAGAAATGCAGGATTTGTGTAATAGCATCCTTCAGCAGAAGAGAGGTAAATCTGCCAACACTGGATGGCATTAAAAGAGATATGTCTGGCATTAGGTTTATGACTGTTTTCTAACATTCCTCCTCCTGACATTCTAGGATAGAAATGTATATTTGAGGGTCTGATTGCAAGCATATCTTTCGTTAAGTTATTAACTGAGATTTCTATTGTGCTCAGGGGAAAACATCATCAATGTTGGGTCTTACTAATGAAAATAAACTTCACAATTCTCACAACTCTCAGACCGATAGCTTGATGGGTAGAAAGATGGACATATAGATAGATAGATAGATAGATAGATAGATAGATAGATAGATAGATAGATAGATAGATAGATAGTGTAGCATTGTATTCTATCTCTCTTTAATTTATTCATAACCTCATTTACTTTGATTTCTGGTCACCTAAAGCAGAAATGTGACCTTCACTCAACAATAGTGTTCTATGACCAGCAGTCACCTTCGCAGCTCCCACATCTTTTCATTTCACATTATGCAATCAGTCCAGCATGTGTATGAAAGGCAACTTTTATAACTGAGACAACGCGAAGAGGCCAGACAATCACTCCCAATACAATGTTCTGCTGGAGCTTTATCAAGGAATGCTTGACTGACAGCAGAGACATCAAATTTCCCACTTAATTTTGGTTATTTATTGACATTATTATTATTGTTTTTAAAGAAAGAAATATAATCGCAAAAGCAGTAAGGCTAATTAAATCAAACTATACGCTGAGATGATAAATATTCTTCATGGAAGCCTATTTTGTAGGCCTATTTCTAAATATAGGCCTACTTATCCTAATAGGCTAATACATTATCTGATCTGAACAAACCTATACTCTCTATGGAAAAAAAACACACTTGTGGCATTTAGTAGGCCTATAGCCAATGATGAAGGCCCTTTATAGGCACCTATGCCTACTATCTTTGTCTTACAATTTCAGTTTTTCACCTTTTTCATTCCGAATTCAGCTTTTAGTCAATAACAGCCTGTTAAAGAGAGCTTTTGGATAGGCATTAATAGCCTATAGGTAGGTAGAAATGTTCATCTTTTCCCACATTGAAAACTAATTTGCTCCATATTGATAGCTGTTTTGCCTTTTTGATTGGGACCAATTTACATATTATTTATGTAGGCTACAAATTTTAGACTATTATTTAGGTATTGTTTGTTGTCTATAGTGTAGCCTACTAACGGACCCTAGGCCTACTACACAGCCCTTCTGAACTGCATGGGGCGGGGTGAGGGAATGTGGCCCCTCCCCTCCCCATGCGCCGTTGTTGGTGAGTGAACACGGAACTTACTGCGCTCCATCCCAGACGCAGGAGGCAAAGACGTACTAGAAACACTGAGGACATTTATAACATTTTGGACTGAGAGGCATTTGCGTTGACACTAATGTGAGTACCCGCGCCGCTTATTTTGCCAAGACAGCTTCTCTACCGCGATGTGTACAGTCGACGACACTAACAGCAGACATTTAAATCCTGTCCTTTAACTGTGAGCTTGCTAACTAGCTAGCGTTAGCTGTCATACGATGCAATTGTCGGACTGCTGGTCTCGACATCTAAGCATATCACATTAAAAATAACGATAATAAAAAGTGAAACATGTTAGGAGAACACGTAAGCTATTACTGGTAAGTAGACAGCTAACCGCTATGTTACTTCTGTTGTTAACGAGGTCGACATACAGCTAAAAACATAACATTGGGGTCCTAGTGCTTCATAGGTCAACTTTGGGGTTTCAGCTTTCGGGCCTGAAATGTCAAAAACATTGTAACAATTATACAAATATGTTTTTCATTCCTTTCTATTTGGGAATGGCTTTAACTCGCGGTGAATGCCAGTGTGTGGAATTTTTTCACACACAAGACCCCGACACACCGGTGGGGAACGTGTCATGTCAGACACACCCCACATGAAAAAGGAAAGTGATGTAGCCTATTCAGGCACCTGCGTAGATTTTTGGTAACATTATATGATTAGATACTAACTACAGCTGAATGTAAGCATTCCCCCATTTTCTTTGTTAATGTTATTGACCTTGCCTGCCAAATCTTTTCAGGCCATTTCCACAGTAAGGCATAGCCATACAGGTGCCATCACTACCAGAATTTGGACCAGCTTAAACCCCTTTTTTGACAACCTCACAGTCTAAACTTGATATTCGATTTGGGCAGTGAGAAATGGCTATCTCCCTTGTTAGTCACTACACTCCCAATATTGGCCAGTGTAGCCTATCTGATTTAACACTAATAAACTTTCCGGTCATTATCCAAAATAGTGTGTAGATGATCGCCCAAATTGCTGGATAAAACACTTTTGTCAACTTGTAAGAGAATTGTCAAGTCACATACCTCAGTAACGATCTAATATGCTATGTCAGCAAGTTTGATGACTATTGTTTTCATGCAACACCAGAATGGAGATGTGCACCATGTTCTGTGTCCTGAAAATAAACCACTCAGAGGAAATCCCTGAGCGACAGAGGAACTGCAAAGTTAAAAGTCTTAAAACTGCCATTGTTTGAGAGGAATGCTTGACAATAGTTTCAACTGAGGGCAGGGCATATAATTTTTAATTCCCCATGCTGTTGTTGTGTCACTGTCCTCAGCGTTCCTGTTTCTTTTTGTTATTGTAGGATACGGCCATCCAAGTACCAAGTAGTGTATACACTGCCTAAATGCATCTGTTTCTATGGTTTTCAATTCTATCAAGTGGTGGCGAGTGTTGATGGGTGATATTCCCAGTGTACCTTGTCACTTATTCTGTCTCTGCCTCTCAGGGCTAGAAAAAAAAAACTATTGCAGATCGTCCCTTAAGTCGCTGATAGACGTGTTTTGATTGTTTTTTTTTTGCAAAATGAGTGACATCTGCAATATTGTCATTTCATACATTGTTTGTTGCACAGATGAACTATCCCTTTCACTAAGTAGTCTGTGTGTCTCTGTGTTTTTCATTTTAAGTTACATTTCACGCACATTCCCAATATCCCCGTCGTGACCAAAAAGTTCTGACAGGCTGATGTGAACAAAGAGAGCATCGGTGTGTCTCAGCTTTAAAAAGATATTCTCTGGTTAAGCCCCAGAGCCGCCGACTGAGACTTTTGCAGATCATGCTTAACTTTCAGAATAATACATTTCAAGTCAGTGACATATTTCGAAAGCCTAGAAAGACATGAACTGGACTATCCTACGAGGGCAGTCTTCAGCTGTCAACATACATTTTTAGAACAACTGTTATGGGATTTGTGTCTTTCCGTCTGCCTCTTTCACATTTAGCCGTCTCTCTCTGGCATGTGTGAATGTATTTAGATGCACATCAGGGGTTGACACTAAGGTTTCAAAAGCACTTGCCCATAGAGCAAGTACAGGTAATGTTTTACTTGCCCGAATGTCGTGTTCACTTGCCCAAAAAAACTGTTAAACAATGATATATATAGGCTAATTAAATTATACATTTTAGCGAACCTTATCTTTTAAATGCAAACACTGCTTACTGTCTCATCCTGACCACATACAACCAACAACAATTCATATAAGCCTAGATATCATGACATCACACTACACCAAGTGCTTGGTCCTGCTGCAGCATTGTAAAAGGGCCTCTTTTTGCCATGCACCTGGCCTGGTTTTGGGGGTCTCAGAAAACTCAGTCTAGCTCAGAGTCAAGCTGAAGGTAAGCTTCCACACAAAAGTGTTCAGAAAAATGTAACTTATTTTACTTATTTAAAACGGTTACATTGTGCGAAAAAATGATAGTCTGCCATAAAATTATTAAAGTCCACCATGTTAAAGCTATTGCCCAGTTATACTGTAAGTAGGGAGGGGGATCATTAATTTCTATTCATATTGATACCATTATAAAGACTCCACAATCCAAATCTTTATTGATACTTTTCTATTATTTTGTTAAAAGAGAACTGATATTATTGCTTTAATTGCTTATAAGATTAGAAGAGCTAAGGATAGGACTTTAAACAGGTCATAATTCCATATTTAGGCCTACTAATAATGTTGTTATATTGCTGGGGAAACAAGTTTTTCACCCAAACTGTATTATTCAAGCTTCTCACGAAAAACTTAAATTTCTTTTTTTCTTGATGTTACATTTGAACACATCATGATGTCATTTTATTGACCTGTGCCTAATAATCATTTTACTGAGCCGACCTGAACACATCACATTTGAACCGTTTGCGATTTTTTTTTAAAGCCAACTAGTTCTTATCCTGCAGATTTTAATATGAATTTAAAAACTATCACATTTTTTAACTGCGGGACTTGCTACACAGTCTCTCGTTTGCGTTTGTTGATCACCGCTGCTTTGAATGAATGATGAGACGGTGCCGAGCCCGTCTGCAGCATGGTCTGCAGCGGCAGACTCAGTCTTTTTTGGAGACAGAGTTGAAGCAGGTTGAAGGAGGTTCTTCAAGACAGTCGAAGGTACAACACTTTTACAGTCTATCTACTCGATATTTAAAATTACATCATATGACCTACTGGACTCCATAGCGGTATCGATAAGCTCAAACGTTATTGATTTCTGGGGTTTGAATATAGCGGAACCAGGTCCGTAGCCTAATAGAGCCGGCTTTCGGAACGTAGACAGCGAAACTGCGCGCACACAGGCTGTTGTGTGTGTGTGTGTGTGTGTGTGTGTGTGTGTGTGTGTGTAAGAGAGAGAGAGCGTGATGCTGCTGCGCGCAGCTGCTCAATTGTAGCCGATCTATTTTGTGTGAGTTAGTGGAGAATTTTTTTTTTGCGGACTCTAAAACACATGAATAAATAGCTTAGACTACTGACAACTCATCTGAAATCCACTTGCCCGGTCGGGCAACCAAAAAGCAATATCAGCTTGCCCGAACATTATTTTCACTCGTCCCGGGCAAGCGTTAGTGTCAACCACTGCACATCTAAACACACCATTCAAGCAGATGTGATAAAAGCAACAACAGATGTCCCAAAGGTATTTGAGAAATTATTCAGAAACTATAATAATAATAATGGATTGGATTTATATAGTGCTTTTCAAGGCACTGAAAGAGCTTTACAGGGTTCCAGGTTCCATTCATTCACACACAGTCATACCGGTGGTGGTAAACTAGGAGAGTAGCCACAGCTGTCCTGGGGCAGACTGACGGAAGCGACTGACTATGGCTTCAATTCTTCATTTTGTCATACAGATGTGGGTAATTGTTTACATTGTTTGGTAGGTCATTATGTTATATTTATTTGACAGATGCTACGATGCAAAGTGAGTTGCATTGAAGCTACATCGGAGCAAGAGCTAAATATCACCTGAAAATAAGTATCGCTTCTAAAACATGTTCAACTGGCACAAGTCTTTTAGCTCCAGGCTGTCTGCAGCTCCACAGAAAATGGGGTGCACTCCATCATACAGTATGCTTGCAGTGCCTCTCAGTTGTCATGGGCTGCTGAACTCTCCAATTAGCACACGTCATATCTTCTTCTTTGTCTTTCTGTTGAATGCGTTTGACAAAAGTGTCAAATTTTGAATAGGGTATGGACAGGACAGGTGGCAATGTCAGGCCTCAGTGGGATGAACTCCTCTGTCATGTCTGCTGTGCACACCATGAATCAATGCAAACCAGTATACTTGCCTAATAATTGTTGATCATCTTTGCGTGACAGTGATTAATTAGGGAACAGTCTGATTGAAAATCTAGTTCGGGTGCTTATGCTACGGTGGAAGTTATTTTTCATCCTATGCTTTCTGTTATGTATTCAATGAATTAAGATGTGTCGGGATTCCAGGACCTTTATGCACTGACTGTTGAAGGTACACTTTAGCTATTAGTTAGGCTATTGTTCTAAACTTTGACTCTTGATGTGAGTGGTAATTCGTTTTTTGGGTGAAATCCTTACATTCATGGTTTATGAATGGAGAATGTTTGTGGTGAGCCTGCTTTTACATGGCATTCACGTGATATGTTGTGTAGGTTGAAACCGTTTCATCCTCTTATGTCAGTAATAACAGAAACAACATTATTATCTTTTTCTCTGCAGGATGTTCCGCTTGCGGGCATTGTCCGCGGTCTCTGTGGGTCTAGTGCAGTTGTCCCGGCGCTACCACAGCGGGGCAGCGAGAGGGTCTGGCCGGAGGAGGCTGATGCTAGCTGCTCTGGCTGGGGTGACCGGTGCATCAGCTAGTGCTGGGCTGCTCTGGCAAAGGTAAGACTGGCTCCATTCATATTCCTATTACTACTGAGAAATCTTTTTCTGATACTTCAATTGAATGAAAATGTATAAAAACCTTTTTCTAAGTATACTATTAGTCTTTCAGGTAAATTGAACCCCAGTTGGTTTGCCATTGCACTCAATGCCTTCAGACTCAAATTGCACTCACAAAATAACCAGAAACTACAAATAGGTTAGTTGGTCTTTAATTGATGCTGGTATATCATTAAACCGTTGAAATAATCACACAAACGTGCTGCTCACCAACCCGAAAGACTTGCAACATTTTCATCTGAGTGGGTTTTTCATCTTTCAGGTCTTTTGAGCTTTGTGGAGTTTTTCTACCACATCAAAGATATTCCCACTGAACGGTACACCACTCTGTGGTGTACGTCGTTGACACAATGACTTGCAGGTTCCACTATCTGGCGTGGTGGTCCCAATTAAATCAATGGACATAGATCTATATTGACTAAACAAGGATTTTGCTTGTGGTGCAGTATTGGACAAGGGCTTGGCTTTCATGTACATGACTCATTTGTTTCCCCTAACATTAACACAACTGTTGGGGGAAACCACCCTCGGGGAAGTTGCTCTCCTGCATTTCTTTTGACACTCCAAGCCACCGGCTCAAGGGTGTCACAATGTTTTTATGGCTATCCATTACATAGGTGACTAGTATTTAGTTAAGGCAAAGCGGTGGAGAGGGAGCGGACGTGAGATCCCTATGGGGACTGAGAGACTGCCGCAGGAGGTAGAGTGATGGATGGTGCCTCAGGGCATTAGAGACTGATGGAACGAGACTGTTCCAGGCCTTCACCCCTAGGCTTCATTCTCCTTCTGTCTCATTAAACTGAATTATTCAGCCTGTCCCACACCGGCCCAGCCTTTTATTATTATTATTCCAATTTTCAATTTAGTCAGACAGATTGTCAGGTGGGAGTTTGCCATAGTAAACCTCTCTGCATTTCACTGACAAGCAAAAACAGTGCAGCACATAATCTCCCCTAGTCCTTCGCTCTGTATTATTAACTGTTTAGCATCAAAGCTAAAGTACATAATAAACTACACACTCGGTTACATATGTCTCATATTATTTTTGGTTTCAGAGGAAAACATAAAGGGATATTGCAATACGTAACCCTTTTGATAGATGACATACAACCATCCTTCTGTTTTTTTTGTTTTTTTTCTAAACTTTAGAGCATATGCAGATGCAGGGCCATCGGTTCAAAACTCTGAGCAACCAGGCGAAGAGGCGCCTGATTTTGTGACGGATACACACTCTGAGACTGAAAAGTCTGTAGAGGCCAGCAGTGAAGACGAAGATGCAAACGATGAAGGTGGTGAGGAGAAGAAGAAGAAGCCCCGCTCTGGATTCCGTGACCGCAAGGTAATCGATAAACAGTAAACATTCAGCCGTTGAGTCTGTCCAGTGTTTTAATTCATCTTTTTAAATGCTGTTTTGAAAGCCCTCCCAATCAATGTCTAATATGTAAACGCCAGTGTATTTTGACAGACTATTTTACAGAGAGACACACAAAGGTAATCAGCATGCATTGCTGCTGTCATAAACAACAGGAATGTACCACCCGTACGATTTTATGCCTTTTAATTAGGCAGCTTATGACAGCAAGGACTAGCAGGAGAGGAACAAAGAGCCCTTGATACGATTCAAAATTTACATTTGTAGCTCTGTTATGTTATCAATGGAGGACCAGGGAACAATTAGGGTACATCTGACATACAAGTGAAGAGGTAGTGCTGCGTCGTAAATTTCATCTAGAACACCCCCTGAGGTCAGTATTTCTACTTGGAAAATTGGAGAAACCTCACTAACATTCAACACGGCTGCTCAGCACCTGAACAGCAGTGAACACTTTGATGAGCTAACATTTTAGCGCTTCTATATTATTTGTGCAATATTAAATCCCCTTTATTACCATATTTTCCATCTCTAGATATGTTGCTATGATATTTGTATGCACAAAATACAACATAAAAAAAATTTTATACACTGGTATTATTAACAATGGCTAACTCGAGGTGATAGCTAAATGCAAACTTTTCAGTGTTCTTGTTATTTCACACTCTAGCAACTGGAACGCAGTCAACTCAGAGTTGACGTCACTCCCAGTTCAGACCTGCGGCTTCCAATGTTAAACCAATGCAGCGTAAAAATCACTCAGCTTTAAGTCTGCTAAAGGCATAAATATGTCTAATAAATTAACAGTTGATCACAGCACCATGGGTTACATTGTTGTTGGTTTAAAAAAAGGGTTCAGCTCACTCACAATATCAAGGAGTCTAGGTTAACAAAGCGTACTCTCTGAAGTAAATTAGTTGTGTACATGTTTGCAAATGTCCATCTGTTCTTCAGACCGAGACAGCCTTTGAAATGGTAGAATGTTGATTGGCTTTCACATTATGTTTTGTGGGAATTACTTTCACGCTCCTTAAGAACATTTATTTTGAGTGTTCGGTCCTTTCATTTTTTTTTACCAATGTGAGTGGGACATTCTGAATAATATTAATCTCAAATGCAAAATTATGCAGCATGAACAATTTTTCACTCTAAAATTCAGGGCTTTCACCTCTCATCATTTTAAATCTGATTTACCACTCTTGTCTTCAATGTTGCACAACAAGATTTGAAAGTCTTGGGGATAAAATTAATCAAAAAAGTGGTATGACTTGGAACTTGATCCCCGGGGCATGTGAGTATGTGCATGTTTTGTACAAGGAAAAAGAGAGAGTGTAAATGGCTTAAGAGCTGACTTTCCATCAGTGTGGGTGATGCTGTGGATCAGTAGCCTGTAAATCTGAGTAGATGGAAAGCTAGAGAGAGCCATCAGTCAGGCTCTCGGGCATTTCCACATGACTGTCCTGTAACCTCCCAACCGTACACTGATAGCTTCCTCTTCTGGGGGGAGGGGGGCATGCTCATGGTGATTTCCCTATAGACCTATATGGTCCACTAAAGAGGGGGAACCAACACACAAGCACGTACATAGACTCCAGAGAGAATCTAGTTTGATCAAAGTCTGTGTATTCCACTCACTCTTTATGTTATCACATGGAAGTGTATACAACCTTTGAAAAAAGTTGTGCTTTAAATCGTATTATTAAAAAAAAACTTTTTCCACAGGGGGGTTTGTGTAATGAACACAATCATTCTACGCCACATAAAATAACCGCCTGTGTGGATTTCCACTAAGCAACAGCGCCCAAAGCAGATGCCGTGCTGTCAATTTTAGTTTTAAATTTTGTGCTGAAAAGCAGATGGCAGTGTCGAGGCAAACATAGACAGCGCTAATGTGTAGGGGAGAACGGGGTAATGTGAGACACTTTTTACATTTGTTCCCCTCTAAGCGAGCTAAAATGATTTATCAGTCAAATTTACACATTTCCCATTAATTCAGGATGTTTCCTAGAAATGGGCATTAGCAGAATTTATTCAAGACAAAGGGCAGTGAAAATATGATTGTTTTAAAAATAGTTGTCTTGTGCCAAAGCTGGGGTAAACTGAGACAGACCAGAGAAAACAAGGGGCAAACTGATCCACTTACTTTTTCTACTCTGAAACTACCATAACAACACATATTGTAACAGTTAGAATCCTGACAGCTAGCTTGAAAACCAAATATTCCAAAACTAATGTCGAACTAGTAACAGAATCATGGGGGTTGGTCAATTAAGCAAAACATTTGTCTAAACACTTGAAAGTAACTCTGATCAAATACAACATATAATTCATATTCAATAATTAACATTCAAATGACAGATATAACCAGTAAGATTAAAACACAGCCTGAGGGTCAGAACACAGGACCCTTAGAGCCAGCTAGTGTCTGGGGGTCAGAGCAAAGAACAATCAGAACCAGCTAGAACAGCCTGGGACTCAGAACACAGGACTAGACCCATCTGTCATTTTCCATCTTTTCAGTCTTTGATTAATATTTTTCTGCATTTGTTTTATTGGGATCATTCATTGAATAAAGACATAATACTTAGAGTCTATTGATGTTAAAGGTCACTCTCCTGTCCCCGACATACATACGTGCCAAACCATGCCCTTGCTGACACCCCTTCAACCCCCACCTCCAGCCCACATTGTCTGTTGTCTTATTCAAACTAGTCTCCTTGCTACCTCAAATATAATGGATTCATTAAAAGGGGGCACAGACACTGTCTCACTTTACCCCACAGCATTTGTCTCACTTTACCCCACTGCCACAATTTGAGAAAAAACTACCTCTCTGAGCAATTCAGGCTAATCTTCAGTTATCATCCTCATATGGTTTCATATGTTGGTAGTTCATTAACATGTATGATAGAAGTTTTTCTACCTGAATCAATTTGCTTTGGCACAACAATCGATTAAGTTGACAGCAAGAAAATTTACTTTTACATGCAAAAAATAAATTTTTGTGAAAAAAACATGCTAACAACATCACGATGAGGTCCTCTCTTTCATGGCCGAGTGGAAATGAGAGGGGCTTGAAAACATATATCTCACATGACCAAAAATGTGTTCCATTGCCTAGATACAGGGGGTGTCTCACATTACCCGATGCCTCACTTTCCCCCGTTCTCCCCTATATCAGCCGAATATATTATTATTATATATTTTTTTTTCAGACTGGTTGACTTCAGTCTGTGTGTGATGCCTTGCTGGTAACCTTATGTGTGGGTGGCACAGCTTTGTGTGGCTGGGATAGTTCTGCATTCCCCCTTCATGTTATCCCATCAGGCAAACTTATTCTAAAAAAAACACTGTTCCATGGTTTATAATGTAGTTGTTGAGTCAGGGGGCTTACTATACCTCCCCATCAGGACTAAGAACTTGTTTTCCTGCCTCCACCTGCTTCTTTATTCTGGTCTCATTCACCCCCTCCGCGCTCTCTTAACTTTCCCCTCAAGAGTATTTACCTTGCTGCACACAGGATTGGAATATAACTAGGTCTTTTGATTTTGATGTTTAGGGGTATTAAGAGTGGTAGTAATGCCTAACACGCGAAATGTTGTGTCGCTGTTTGTCTGGTTTGCAGGTGATGGAGTACGAGAACAGGATCAGAGCCTACTCGACGCCGGACAAGATTTTCCGCTACTTTGCCACGCTGAAGGTCATTGGCGAGCATGGAGATGCCGAGGTTTACATGACTCCGCAGGACTTCATACGCTCCATCACACCCAACGAGAAGCAGCCTGAGAGTGAGCCCTCCTCTCTTTCCTTTCCACCATGTCTGCCTTAAGCATATCACTGACTTCTTTACAGCCACTGGCATGCTCCAATTCTTTTCCCATGAGTTTGGTTATAAACCTCAAATGAATTGCCAGACTGAATCTCATCTAGGATTTTGACCCCAAAGTCTCCCATACTATATGGAGCATGTCCACATTACTTTATAAACGATGTATATACTGTATATATTCTTTATTTATACTAGAGAGATCATTGAGGGGTGACCATCATTTTGCAATGACATCGTGTTGAACTAAACAGTGCAAAGAAAAAACAACAACACGCGAACAATTCAAAGTAAACAGTAATAAAGACAAGTACAAACGGAGTAAAGGCAGTCTCACAACAAGCTGATGAAAAAAGAGAAGCCATAAAAAAAACATTGATTAATTGATGAAAATAACAATTTTGTTAATTACAATTTAGATTACTTATAAAAACCTAGCATTATATCAGAATAATTCAATTGGAAAAAAAAAACAATTGGAACACAGAAGACAGTAATGTAAAATGGCTGCTATTAAAACTATAGACAATAAAAATATAGTTTTTGCAAGTAGTGTTTGGCAGGTTTAAGATAACAAGTCTCAATTGGATAAAGGGTATGAAGGTATTGATTTTAATGTGTTCCAGAAGTCGGGGGCACTGAAACTATTTGCAGAATTTCTTACAGATAATGTGATAGCTTCCCGGTCAGAGCTTTGTAAGTAAAAAGATCCCAGTCAGTCACGTCTTTTTTTTTAATACACTGAATCCCTGTGATCCATCTAGCTACAGGGAAACACTTAGTACATGCTTAGCAGTGCAGGACTTATGACATTGTATGGTAAAACAATCCCAATGACCGTGTTCACACGTATAATGGGAAGCAGGCAGGCAGGGGTGGGAGTGACAGGGCTGCTCTCTGATCACACTCAGCTGAGGGGTGTCACAGCACAGCAGTTGGTGCATCAATTATTGGGTTCAAACTGGAGCAGATCTCAGGCATCACACATGGAGCCAGTGAGAGATATTTGATCTTCTGCCATGGGGAGGATTGGGAAGGCAGGGAGCTTAACTTGGCATAGACATGTTTGGGCAACACTCCTTTCTATATCTGACATTATCCAGATATTCAACACTAATATTTAGTCTGACTTGTTTGACATTTAATTGTATGGGAGTATCTAAGCCTACATGACATATTTACTTCTCAGTGTTGACAACTATTACATCCTGCGCCTTCATTTAACTTTATTTATCCTCGAGAGACCAATTGAGGGGTGACCCTCATTTACAATGATGTCGAGTTCAAACAAATTCAAAGGAAAAACAACAATACAAAAACAATATTCAATGCAAAAACATCAAATACACAACAACAGGTGAAGAGAGAAAAAAAACAATTGAAACATTTACATAGTGGTGAAGAGTGGCAGCAATTAAAATTAAATGGGTGAAAGTACAATATAGTCTAATTAAAACAGTTACAGGTAGAGTTTGGCAGATTTAAGATAGTTTGTTTAAATTGGTTAAAAGATATGAAGGTATTTAGTTTAATTTGTTGCTGTAAGTTATTCCAGGAGTCGGGGGCACTGAAGCTAAAAGCTGTCTTTCCCAGCTCAGACCGGGCTTGTGGGACATAAAGCATAAGCATGTCAGTCAGTAGCGGCGCCAGGATTTTGATTATGGGTGGGCCTTCAGAAAACTGGATGGGCCAGTTAAAATAAGACAAAAAAAAAAAAAAACACAGCGTCATCATCGTCATCTCCGTTTCAGCACTTTTCTGCGGCGCTGAGGACAGCGACTAATACCTATGTGGCTCTTCCGTCGCTGTCCTCAGCTCAACTAACTTCATATCTCTCTTGAACGTTCAATGCACAAAAAGACTGTAACGGAATTATATCTTTGGAGGGTGAGGGTCTGTTTCTCTCTCCATTTATTCTTAATTCATTCTATTCTTATTCAGATCAGAAACACATATGAAATAACATGGAAAAAACTCAAAAACAGCAGGGAAACGGTCCCAAATGAATTTTGCTGTAGCTTATTTCTCCAGACGGGAATTTGGAGTACCACCTGCCAGAAAAACTCCTAGCTTTCCCTGATATGTGTGTGGCTGGGAAGGTACGGAGTTTGTGCTGGCTTGCGGGCTCATCTATTGATGACAGGTCTAGCGGAGGTTGCTGGGGAACGGCGTTTGTTCTATGCTGCTGAACCCTGTCTCCTATAACACATAAAGCGCTATCATAAGTTAACTTACTGCCAATATTATTTTTCCCTCCAGAAAATGTACATACAGACAGCCAGACACTAACGTTAATGCAACCTGATATCAGAAATCCCACTGATGTCTGTGAGATCAGATTGCATTCACGTTAAGTTAGACTGTTAGGCTACTTGCCTTGCTGTCGGTGTGAGGGGGTGACTACGGGAGGTGATGGGGGGAGAGCTGCCGAACTGGATGGTAACTCATTTGAAGAGGCAGGAGTTTCCTCCTCTTGCTCCTCGGAGTGTTTCTTAGTAAATTTAAAAGAAAATAAACTGCTTTGCTTGGCAATTGTCATAGATTTTGTCATAAAGCATCGTAAAGCTTGCCAAATCGCTCTGCTTGTCCGGCGTCTCCCTCTTAGTTACCGTTGCTAACTCATGATTGGTCAGAGGCGGCTCTGAGGCGGGAGTCCGGGACTCAGCCTGGCGGCAGGCGCCACACGTAGGGTAGAAGCCGCTGATTGGCTGAGAAGCTTTCATTCAAAGCTTTCCTCGGGATGCTTATTGGATGAACAGCTAGGATGGGTGGGCCCAGCCTAAAATGGGTGGGCCTGGGCCCACCCGGGCCCATTAGTAGCGCCGCGGCTGATGTCAGTGGAGCGGGTCTGATAAAGCCCATCTGAAATTTGCAGCATTTCTGTTAAATAACGAGGAAGCTTCAAGGTCAAGGCTTTGTAAATAAAAATGTGCCAATGTGCGTCACGTCTCTCTTTAAGGGAGGACCACCCAACCTTTTCATATAAAAGACAATGGTGTGTATCATAAGCATCTCCTGTGATGAACCTTAAAGCAGAGTGAAAAACAGAGTCCAGGAGTTTAAGACATGAATGTGATGCATGCCGGTAAACCACATCACCGTAATCAAGGACAGACATGAAAACTGCCTCAATAATCCTTTTCCTACTAAATAAAGGGAAGGTGGTTTTGTTCCTATAAAAATAGCCAATTTTTTGTCGTAGTCGACAAACAATATTTTTTATATGAAAATTAAAAGTGAGTTTATCATCAAACCAGATGCCAAGATATTTGTACTCTGTGACTCTTTCAATTAAAAATCCATTCTTTGAAAAAATATTAAAATCATTAAAAGTTGTAGTTCTTGCTCTGGAGAAACACATATATTTGGTTTTGTCTGTATTTAGAACCAGCCTGAGGTCCACTAGACAGTCCTGCAGGGTGTTAAAAGAGCTTTGTGGGTTCTGGATAGATTGGTGCACCGAATCGGAAATGCAATACAGTACTGTGTCGTCAGCGTATAGATGGGCGTGACAGTTTTTTAGCGATGAAACAATGTTATTTATATAAATTGTGAAAAGAACTGGACCTAAAATTGAGCCCTGTGGGACACCATTTGTAACAGTTAAAAACTCAGATTGGTATCTTCCCAGTTTAACTGACTGCTGTCTATCAGAGAGATAATCCCTAAACCAGCTACATGCAGAATGATCAAAGCCAATGTCATGCAGCCTCTGTAAAAGCAAATGGTGGTCAACAGTATCAAAGGCCTTTGAAAGATCAATAAAAAGTGCTGCACAGTGCTTTTTCTTGTCTAATGCTGTAACAATGTTGTCTACAACCAAAGTCACAGCAGAGACAGTACTGTGACCTGCCCTAAAACCAGATTGGAATGGGCTCAAAATGGAAGCACTAGTTAGAAATGTTTTTAACTGATTATTAATAAGTGATTCTAGAATTTTTGTGAGGCATGGGAGTTTGGAAATTGGCCTGTAGTTATTAAGATTATTTTTGTCACCACCTTTATGTAAAGGAATTACGTGAGCTTTTTTCCAAATTTTAGGAACTATTCCAGAGGAGATCGAAAGATTAAAAATATGGGTAATTTTTTTTGATATTATATGTGTAGAAAGCTTGATTGAAAACGGGTCCAAATTGTCCTCTCCCATGTACTTCTTGGGGTTGATGGCGAGGAGTGCATCTACAACAACACTTGTGGGAAGAAGATCAAGGCTGAAAAGAGGAGTTTGAGAGACAGGCGGTACGTTACTACTGGTGGTAGAAGGTGTACATCCTCCATTCTGAAAGAGTTGACCAGCAGCTACAAAATGTTTATTAAAAGCTAAGCCAATCTCTTTTTGATCATTGAGAGTGTGACCATTTAATTTGATCTGAGTGGGAACTGTGCTAGAATTGTTCTTATTATAGTTCACAGCTTTCCAAAATAGTGTAGGGTTAGAGTAGCAGTCGGAGATTAATTCAAGGTAATATTCGGATTTGGCTTTCCTGACCATGGCTGTGCACTTATTCCTAAGGTGTCTAAAAATTGTCCAATTGGTATTATCTCCAGAGCGTCTAGCTAGAGATCATGCTTTATTTCTCTCGGAAAATAAATCAGACAGTTCACTTGTAAACCAGGGGTTTGATCTATTTTTTACTCTATGCTTTTTAAGGGGCGCATGCTTGTTTATAATTGAGGTGAAAGTATTGATGAAATAGTCTAAGGCTAACTCAACATCCGAAATTTCCGTAGTCAGTTGAATGTCACTATGACGGAGATCACTTAAAAAGGCTTGCTCATTAAAACCTTTAAAATTACGCTTAATTATGATTTTAGGCTGAGATCTTTTTTAAATGAATACTTCTGATACAGGCCACTGGGCAGTGATCACTAATCCCAAGGTCAAAGACACCAGCTGAGACTATTTTATCTATTTTATTTGATAAGATTAAATCGATTAAAGTTGATTTTGCTGTTTTTTTTTAGATTGGGTCTTGTGGGCTCAGTTATTAATTGTGTAAGATTAACGTTGCTACAGATTTCTTTGAAAGGTTCAGAGGCACCAGAAAGCCAATCAACGTTAAAATCACCCATCACAATTACCTCTCTATTTACATAACTGGAGAGCATATGTGCTAGATCGTTTAAGGAGCTAGTTACAGCTGAAGGGGGCCTATACACACCAATTACAACAAAACAATCATTTGACGATAAAGATAATTCTAGCGCGAGAAATTCAAAGCAATTTGGAACAGAGACAGCATGTAAAAGTGTTACAGAATAACAGGATTTAACATAGACAGCCACTCCCCCAACCCTTGTGTTTCTGTCTATTCTGAATAAGTTATAATCATTTATTGCCACAATAGAGTCATCTGTACTCTTCTTTAACCAGGATTCAGTCAGAATCAAGACATCTGGATCTTCCTGGGACACTAAAATCTTTACATGGTCTAATTTATCATGCTGCAATAAACTTCTAATATTTAAATGTAGAAAACCCAAGCCCTTTCTTGATTTGAGAATTTGTGGGGAATTTAGCTTACAGCTAGGAAGCACGGCTTGTTTTTCAGCCATGATAAAGAAGACAAGCCTGGAGTTAGCTCTTAATAAGGACATAGCTGGGTTCCGTGACATCTGCACTGCCTTTACTGCTCACCTCAGCACTACCATCTGTGAACCAATCATGCTCGATACTTGGTCTAGATTGCAATGCCCACCCATCGAGCTTACACTCTATCCTCTCTCTATCTACCTATGACCTTTCCTCTCCTCTTGAGGATTCCCCAGCTCTTCCCTTCTTCAACCATGAAAAACTTGTCATCTTCATAGACATCCTTTATCTTCTGTCAAAGTCCGAAACCAAGTGATGTTAACCAATAGTGGTCAGTTTAAAAACAATGATGAAGCCCTTTGTTTCTGATTAATTGGTGTGCCTTTGTTGTTTTAATGCTTAGCAGAATTTCTGACCCATAGATAGATAAAGATTACCCTCAACTAGGGATGGGCATAATTAATCGATTGCTCGATCATTGCTCGTTAAGAATATTGTCGATCATGTGAAATTGTTATTGATCATATAGCCGTTGTGTTGCGCAGTGTGAGTCCGGCAGCACAGCAATGAGTTTCACTATGTGGCAGCACCAAAGACTGTATGGGCAGCAATTAAACATCCTACCAGCAGGGGGAGATACTTAACTAGTAGTAGGAGACAACAGAACAGGCTCAGGCAGCAGCCTGCGAGCTGCCGTAATGTCAAAACGTAAACAGGAAGAAGTCAAGGGGAAGTTTGGCATCTGACAGGTCCATGGGACAGCTTTAGAGCCGAAAATAACTAAGTTCATTAAGCATTGTGAAACCTTGTATAAGTAAAACACTTAAACAAACTGAATTATGTACCACTTGTACATTGAAGCCTACATCCGACCCTGTTTAACGTGTTACGTTAGCGCCGCTAGCATTAGCTGCTAACTTTAGCGTCTATGCTTTCCTACTTCGCCTTCATCAGGGAACTAATTTGCACATTTTGTTTATTAGATGAAGTAGCGTTAGGTCCTTTAACACTCAGAGAAACGTGCCGTGCCGTTATGCAGTCTTTGCCAGCATCTTAGGAGGCGCATATGTGTTTCAAGGTATCGTAGCATTGGCTCCTTGTTGGCTCATTGCCTCGGGCTATCACCAGCGCCGCATTTTATTATTATTTTAAAAAGTTGCCTTGTCTTAATAGATTGTTGTTTGCCTAGAAGATCTTGGAATAAAGATGTAATTGAGTAAAAACCTCTTGTATACAGTCTATGGTAAAACGCTGTATTTTGGATGTTCTGTTGGCATTTTTTTAATATGTAAAAAGATAACGATTGCTCGATAATTGCTCGTTAATTTTCCCGATGATCGATCAATGAAATTTCTTAAAATGCCCATCCCTACCCTCAACACAAACAGATTGTAGAATAGTAAGATATGCTGGATACGTACAGTAGATAGTTGTGTCCTTTTCAAATGTGTGCATAACAAGTCTGCATTTTTTTTAGGTGAATTTAAAACAGCATTTGAATTAGAAAATACTTTGTTGACCCAGTGTTTGGTTTAGAAATGTGGGCATGAGCTCAGCTATCCTGGCCCCGAATTGGGAATCTGTTACTATCTGAAACTGACCTGAAGTTAGAGCGTTATCGATTCAGCAGAAGTAAGTGCTAGGCTGTGGCAGAGGACCTAGTGCTAATGAAGCAACTTAAAACAAAATTAGGATGTTCACTTAATTAGTTTTCAGTTTTATTTTTATAATAAATCATAATCTAACCAAACAGTCCTCAAATCTAATCTGATTTGAGGCTCGTTCAGCGGGTCAGTGTGCTGCAAGTCTTTTGTTGTGACATCAATGGGGCTGTATAGCTTTTTTGTTCTCTTAAATACTGCATGCTTCATTGAACAGACGATAACTGGCACTTCAAAAGGTTTATTTGTTTGAATTACACACTAGTTTGGAGGTAGGATTGCCTTTTTAACACAAAAGATCGTTATTCATGTTTATCTCATATCTGATTACGTCTAGTTAAGAGCGTTGAAATATATGACAGAAATAAATCTACATTTAGACTAACACCATAACAGAACAAGCCTTATTTGAACTTCATCAAAGTCATTATTCATTGTGTGTGAGCATAATATAGTTCCATTGATTTTCGATGAAACTCTAACACATTGAGATACAGAAATACATGTCATATAATGTACATACAAACACGGCATACTGTTGATCTTCTTGTGCACTGGATCTATACAATGAAACCTGGTTGAAACGTTATCCGTAACAGAATTTGGCGCCCCTTCCTAAATTATTTTAAAAAACCAACAATAACTATAGAAGAGTAGCTACCTCCCCCCTCTTTTATTTGATTTAATTTTATTTATTTATGTGTTTTTTTTTTCATATTGATTGTTTATTTTTGTTTCTTGTAGGGTATATTTCGTGTTGTTAGGTGTGAGGGTGGGATGTGGGTGGGGTAAAAGTGGAAAAAATTTGTACTCATTGTGCTACAATGTCTTTGTTACTAACATACTAACATTTGTTACTAACATTTGATAAAAAAACCTTTGAAAGAAACGTTATCCGTACAGATGATCAGAAGAATTTAAACTGAATGCAGATGATTGTTTACGTTGCCTCATTTGCTAAATGGAAATGGGTTGTTAATGACCATTATTAATCTCGAGCACACGTGACACCAAGTAAATACATTGCTCTGCCTTGTCGTAAATCTTGATGCCCCCACACTGTGTAAATAGTCTGTTCATTTTCCCTCTCCTTTTTTTTCAGGTCTAGGCCTGGATCAGTTCATTGTGAAGCGCTACGATGGAAAGGTAAGGAGTTGGCGTCTTGGTGATAAAGAGAATAGTAGGTTCAACTTATCATAGAGACCAGCAGCAGGGAGTTTATTTTATTAGTATTGTCCTGGAAGTGTTTCATTCCCTGGTTCATACATTTCAGTTTAAAGTTTAACTGTTGTTGAATAACATATTATTAGAGCTTATTTCTTTTTCCACTGCAAAACTCGCCCAGAAGGGTTTATTCTCTACAAGCCAAGGCCCATATCAATAATAACTCAATGAAGCAGGTCACCCAAATAACACATTTTTCACTTCTCTGTGGTGTAAGTTCCAAGGTTTAAAGATATCTGCCTATCAAACTTCTGCCACTAAACAGTTAAAAAATAAAATAAAAGACTTCAACAGTATTCAAGGCACTCTCTACAATCCACAGACCTTCCTCTTTATGAATTAACGACGATTTGTTTCAGTAGAAAGTGGTTCCAATTAGTCAATATATATTTTTTTGGTAAAAGTTATCTTTTCACAATTTTGTCATAAAACTATGTTCGTTTACTCTTAAAAATCCTCTTGCTCATGCACTTTTCTAACCCCAAACTATAGTAAGAGGTTGAAATGTGCATACCTAGAGATGTAACTTTGAGAAAAGTATGGTCTTAATTAAGTGTAGTATAAGAAACTGTTATATTGTTAAGGAAATTAAGTGAAACACGTAATATGTACTTTGTTTCAAAAAACAGGCTTAAGAACTTTACATTGGTTACTTTTTGGGTATACTAAACAACGTCAATTAATATTTTTTTAAATATTAAGCCGTATCTGTTTAAGATGTATATTTTACGAAACCTCCAGTCCTAATGTATATATATATATATATATATATATATATATATATATATATATATATATATATATATATATATATATATAAAATATAAAATATATATATATATAAAATATAAAATATATTGTATGATATATGATAACACAGTGTAACTGCGAACTGGAAATGCCGCATTCATTTTATCTTCTATGTTGAAATGAAATTGAAGAAATTGTACAAATAGAACTGGAATGATGTATAAATCAAGGTAATAACTCATATAAATTTACAACTTTTGTTTGCTGGTTTATTTGACTTCTCTTGTTATCTACAAGTTCCATTTCAGGTACAAGTTTTATAGGAAAAAAAAATGTAAATTACTTTTGATAAGACCTCCTTAAAATTGAAGAAATACAGATGTTGTTTTTCCACAGACCATGCCCTTTGTATTATGTTATTTTTCTTTGCTTATGTCATTGCTTTAGCTTCTGCTTTTCTGTCTGCTTCTCAATCATCAAGTCATTTTATTTCCCAATCTCAGTAATTGACAATAGCAGATAATTGTATTGTCTTTCTTTTCAAAATATTGTTTGAGCTCTGAAAGTTCCGAAAAGATTTAGAGGGCAATGAAGAAAATATGCTTTCAGCCTAGGCATGTCTCTGTTCCCAGTCAGGAGCATAGAAGCTATTAACAAGAATATTATATTTTTAATAACTGCTTCCCTTGATATTGATTTGTGACCATTAGTGCCCTCTCATTCATCCAAGGGAGCCTCTCTCACACCAGAAGCCAAACCACTATTATTCATTTAGTATCGGCTAATAATCAGTGTACTGATTGTCGTTTCGAAACTCATTACAAAATCCATCATCTCCAAGGCTGCTATGACGATAAGTAAGCCACCATGTTGTATTCTGATGAACCACATTAAGTCAGTGAGGATCGTATCAGAACTTCCCTTTTTTACCGCCTCCTGCAATTCATTAATAGCTAAGCCTTTTGTTTGTCAAAGAGTTATCAGAACTTTGATACACTCATATTTCAAAAAGCATGTTAACCAAAGAGGTTGGGGCTATAAATGATTCAAAAGTAAATGTTGAATTCTGTTGAGGCCTCAAATTGAAATGGAGTACTCTTCGATTATGGCCCTTGTCTACTTTTGCAAATGTCCTCCCTATCCCTAGGCCTTGTTTTCTCTTAATTTGCCTGGCAAATCTCTGGACACATGGTCTTCTCTGATACTTTTTTTTTAGCTTTGGTTGTCCCCTGAGATTTTCCTGCCATGGCTAATGTGGCTCGAGAGCTCCCCTCCCTCCTCCGGCTGTGCCCAGCCCTTCTTTTTGCCCAGAGACGCAGGCACAAACCTCCTCATTGGCTTAATGGGCACTCCTAGGAATAAACCATTACTGTTCCCTGCTAAGAAGCCAGGAAATCTATAGTCATACAAAGTGAAAAATGCATTGAATTAAACTTAAGGTGAAATGGCCGTAGCTAAAGTACCGTCGGCCAAAAATATATGTAGTATGCAAATCACGAGGGTGTGGGGGAAGTACAAGGTCAGCATTTAAACTGGGAGGTGAACTGCAATGAAGGCCAAGGTCAATGTCAGAGTGGTGTATAGTATATTGTGTGAGAGTAAAAGACCTCTGTCACTTCCCATGGTAGTATTCAAATATAGCCAAACCACCTGAGAGGCTTGTCACATACAGTACATACTGTTTGGTTGCAGTAAACCATCTCGGTACATCCCCCCTCTCTCTCCGGCTGCTGACGCTGTACTTGTTCCAGCAGGTTCAGTCTGTATGCAAATATTACTTCCCCTCTATATGGTTGTCTAACAACATGCTGTTCATATTGACTCACCCTGTTTGTTCTGTTTTTATTTTCCTGTCCAGAAAAACACTGTTATTTTAGTCTTTAAAAAAAATGGGATTGCCGGTTGTGTTTGCTCAACCAATGGTGTCATTGCACTTTCCACCTGCTGTTAATTCACTCCCATCTCTGTGTCTGTGTCTCTCAAGCTGCCCTGTAATCCAATGTTGATGTGACTTGACGTTGCCATTATTAACTGTTGATTATTCTCTTGTGCTCTTTATCAGCCGCCCTCTCTCATTCACATAACAAACAAGTAATCCCTCCATTTTTTCTCTCTCTTTCCTTCCTCGTGAATAACCTTCATCCTCGACGCTCCCCCCCCCCACCCCCACCCCTCTCTTCCTAAAATCACCACTTTTTTCTCTGTCTCCCCCCCCCCGATTCATTCCATCTTCTGATCCCCATTCTCCACCCACAAACTCCCCGTCCCTCTTCCTCCTCCTCCTCTCCTCTTCTGTCTCCCTCCCTCTTTCCCGGTCTGCCACTCCCTCTCTGCAGGACTTCTGGCAGGTATGGGGTGTGCCGAGCAGCATGTGTGCACCTGAATGAAAAGAAAAAAATGCACTTTGTAGTCACTACTTACTCCCTCCCTCACTCATTCACATGTATACATTCTTCTTCCTCCTATACCTCTTATTCTTATCTTTAACTCTCTCACTCCCCTGTTATATGAAGGGCATATCTATTGATTGCTGTTAGTCCAGGGGAACAGCTAAGTAAGTAAATTATTTCTGTATTTTTCACATCTCAGCTTCAGCAAGTGGGAAACCAGAGCCGTGCCATGATGAGTTGGCCAGGACAGGACAGCAGTCAAACAGAGCATTAGAGTGTATTTATTATTTCTTTTAAAGATTTTTTTTTTTTTTGTAGCTTTTCTCTCTCAGGGTGTTGACGTTGTGCACAGCCTGAGGGGTGAAGTCAAATGCTATAAGCGATAATGCACAGCCACGGTATTATCTTGCATAATAATAAGTCAGATTAGATCATGGCCTTGGACAGCACTTTGTTTCTTAGTGGTTGTCAACAGTGGAAAAGTGCATTATAAACCTAACGGTACTCATGTTTCGCTAACCAGGGCTTAGGTCTGATTCATTGTCCACCATTCTTTAACAATCTTTGAAAGCGGTTGATTTTAGTATAGTTTCTCTTATTGCTTGTGGTGAGTGGCCATGGTATAAGCACAGTAATACATTTGTTATCTCCTAATATTGAAAATGACAAATTTGGAGGAGAAAAACACCACTCTGTTGTGGTAGTGTTGTTTACCTCTGCCTTATTTGTTTATTTCCTAGGTCACTTAACAAGTTGCTTATATTAATTACTTAAATGTGTATATGCTTTGTTCATTTTAGCTGTACGTACTTTCCAGCGATGCTCCAAAATGTTTCACCAGAGTCAAATGGCGAAACATTTCGTGATACAAACGTTCTGGTATACACATGTATGTTGTTAAGTGTAGATAAACAAGCCTTGCCCTATGAGCTTTATCTACTAAATTATTTGGCCTTTAAGCAGGTCTGAATGCCTGTCAGTCGGGATGATAGATAAAGTATAAACCAAGCGCAGCAAGGGGCAGGTTACAACCCGTACACCCCTTTTATAATGACTGGGAGTGTCAGAAACTGAAGTGGGCACACACCCTGTTGTGTGTGTGCACCTCCCATGCACTTTATATAGCTTGTAGGATGTGGTCTATGCCATGATCCTCCTGAATTATTGTAAGTGAAGTCATTAAACACTGTAGCACTGCTATATAATTTACACACTGGTTAGTGCTCCAAAGTAAAGTTCACATACATGTAGAGTCAAACTTTAGGGTAGATGACGTCAACAAGTCTTGCTAAGCTGAGATACAAAGAGCAGCTGAAAGGACTCATTTAAAAGGAACTTGTATTGTTCAATGCCAAATCATAGCAGTGCTGTTCCCCTGCACTCCTTCTGTTTTGCTCTATATGAACACACCTTTTCTCCTCATCCTTTCATCTCTTTCCAAGAAGTATATGCGCTAGCTTTCTTTTACATGCTTTGGCACTCTAGCCATTCTCCCTAGCATGCACTGCTCTATTGCCTGTGTCTCACAGAGAAAGTAGCTGGTGGTGGCGCCCCCTCTCTGCGCATGGTGGCATCAAAGGGTGGTTTTGGACCCAAGAATTTGCTCTGTTATTAACTAACAACAAGGCTGTATTGTTGTGCTTGATAACCTTCACCAATCCATCCTCTCTGGATTGTCCGGATGTCAGTGCTGCATGATTTCTGTAGAGCATGGTTTAGAGTCACTGCAGGCAGGACTTTGTACTTCCGACATGTATCCAACCTGTTCCTACATGCTGTGGTCCCTCTCTGTATGTACAGCCACAGTGACCTGCTACGACTGACAGTGGACAGCTGTCACTCGGAGGGAGTGCAGAAAGGGGCTGCTCCAATGGAAACGAGCCTCTTCTCACACACCAACTGTTGGCATTTTCACTCTTTCTGATTCCACAGGAAGCTCCGTGGGGCTGACGTTTGGACTGTCGCCTCCCCAATTCTTTATATATTCTTTTCATACTGTCTTCAATGCTTGCATGATTTCTTTGTCCTCTCTGTCAAAGTTTGTCTCTGTGAAAGCTCGCCCAATCTCACACACACATTGTTCTCTCTTCTTCCTCTCCTTATCTCCAGTAGTAGAGGTTGGACTGTCTGTGCACCTGGTCGGCTAATTCGGTTCGCCCTCTCCTCTTGTGAGACAGTTTCTATTCCTCAGTGACCAAAATTTGATTATTAGGCGTTCCACATCAGGGTCTATTATTCTGATGGTGCTACAAGAATAATTATGTGTTATTAAGAGTACACCTGCTCTCCAGCGCCCCCTGGGACTAGGGGGGGAAAAGCTAATACATTAATGTTCTCTCCCCACACACACACACGCACGCACGCACGCGCGTGCGCGGGCACACGCACACACCTTGCTTTGGTCCCAAAGTATCATCTTACGCAATGAAGTACCAATCAAATATGAATTTTGATGATGGTTGTATGTTTTGCAGTGCTGTTCAAAGCAGGGTACCTAGCATAGAATCATGTAGCCTTGGTGGTTTTCTGTGGGGCTTGGTTGAAGAATGAATATATTTGCATGTTTGGCAGCACAGGACTCTTGCTCACTGTAAGAGCTTTTAGCAACCATCCAGATGTTTCCAGGTTCACACCCCGGGGTTGATTTTAACCTGTAACAGGTCATTCTCGATTCTCTTTCCCATCCAAATTCAGGTCTTTCAAGCACCTGCCAAAATGACAGTAACCCCAGGTCCACCACATCGCACAAATCAGTCTGAAGGTGCTGACCTAATTTTAAATTGTTTGGCCCCCGTCACCCCCACTTTCTCTCACTCTGCATTGTCAGCCTGTCACACTGTACACATCTTTTTATTTATTTATAATCTGTATATTCAGTTCATCCAGTTCCATCGCCTCTTACCTGTACAACAGGTTGCTTAGGGACAGGCATCGCTCGAGCGCACACACGTGAATGCTTAGACAAAGAGCAAGTAAGGGCAGTTACGTACCTCTCTTTGCAGCTTGAGCTTTCCATCTTAAGTTACACGCCTCAACCTAGACCATTAACTTCATCTTCTTGTCTTAATGCTCAAAGGAGACAAGCAGACTACTAAATCAAAAAGATAATATCTGAGAAAAAAAATTATTTATTTATTTATTATTTATTTATTTATTATTATTGTGTATTTTGTGTGGTCATTAATATTTTTAAAGCTAAACACAAACTTATTTGGCTCATACCCAGGTCTTATATCACCAGCTTCCCTCTTTTCTTCTCTTCTGTTATCGGGGCGTCTGCAGCTGCAGCCTTGGACAGGGCCACAGATCCAATCAGTATCAAAGCACTGCAGTTTGTTCAGTGGCATTATAGAGGGCCAAGACTAAGCTGCCATCAGCTCCCAAGCCAAGTGCTTGGACACACAAAGTGCTGGCAAAGCAGCGTAAATAACAAGAGAGACATTAGTAGGAAATGAGTCGGCAGTATATGACATATTCTTAGTATCCAAATGTCCAGAGTTGAGTCTCATCTCAATCGCAGTGGCTTCAGCAGCTGCCTGTTTACTGTTGTGACATGATGAGGCTCAGTTTCAGTTTCAACAAGGAAATGTGAACACCCTAAATACTCTTTTGTCCGATACTCGTTTGTAAGTATGTCACTTTTCACTGGTCTGCTCAGAAAGTGTTTCGTAGCCACTCATGTGAAATGTGAAGAAAGGGATTCATGCGTGCATGCCTCTGGCTGTGCTTGAGTTTTTATGGGTCTAATTTGTTGGACTCTTCAGATTTGGGCTAGTTGTAATTCTGCCAGTGCGGCTATCATGCTGCTCTATAGCCCAGTGCACTGGAGAGATTAGCCCTGACCCAAACCCTTAACCCTGTACATTTGCCTGCCCTGCCGCCAGCAGTCATCACTGGGTTTCTGCCTCAGCTCACAGGCTCCTTGGCTTGTAAAGTCCGTCATCTGGACACAGCCCGTGGAATTGGCCATAGTGTATAGCTAACAAATACAGGCTGTGAGCGGGCTCAAGGCAGAGCTTTAAAAAGAAGCAGAGCAGTTGGCACTGTGCAACAGACACGCACACTATGAGATGAGGGGCTTTGCTAGTAATTAACTTGTGAGTACTGCAGCAGTTAAGATGACATAATCCGAAGACCAGCACTTTGGGAAAAATCTACGAGTGTTGGATACCGACTCCAATGTAGTTTTTAGTGTTTGCAACAGCAACTTTTATAGGCATTATGTTCTCTAGGTTGAACACTGGTGAATAACTAAACTGTCTGTATCTGAATTATAAGTAAATAGTTGTACTGTTGAATGGCTTGTTGCTGGAATATCCAATAGTGAACAACTGGCGAGCTGAGGCTATCACCACTGACATACAAGTGGAGGATGAAGAGGAAGATGTAACATGACCTTATAGCAGAGCTCCATGTAGAAGGCTTAAAAGCCAAGCTGGAACCCCGCAGCACTTATAAAACACTGCCATACCTGTCTGCTTGAGAGAGAGCACAGTGTTGCATCATATATTTGTTGGAGAGATGTACAGTCTTGGCAGCACATTGTGTTTGTGAGAGAGTCTGTGGATCCTTAAGAGCAAATCCTGCCCTCCTCTGACTTTGACAAAAGGCTGCAGAGTTCTGCTCTGTGTTTGTGTGTCTCTTGGTTAGTATGCCCCCGTGCACACTCTCTGACACGTCTTCTTATATCAGCCAAATACACCAAATGGCTCCACTCTTTGGTGATTATATTACGAACTCATTCCTTGAATGGTTTTGTCCTTGACTCAGGACACTGAAGAAAAAATTAGTTATTATGTCTAATGTGCTCTGTGCCTCTGATCGTTATGATGAGGCTCAGTGTGTTCATGTCTCCCTTGTGTTGCTGTCTGTGTGGGCATGAGTGTGAGCTTTCCCACACTCGTGCGACTGCAGGTGCGCGCGCGCGTGCGTGTGTGTGTGTGTGTGTGTGTGTGTGTGTGTGTGTGCGTGTGTGTGTGTGTGTGTTTTGAACTGGCATTAGGACTCTGGCTCACCTCAGGCTCAGAGGGCTTTGTCTGTGTGTCATCGTTACAAACTTCGGGGACAGTACCAACCTCATTTACTCTCACCCACTGTTATTTGATCTTTTTATTCTTTCTTCATGTATGACGTATCTGTCTCTCCCTAGGATTCTCTCACACTTTTACGCATGCAGACACTTGAGAGCCTTCGACTCTTTGGCACCATGATTTTCTTGTATTGCCTTTTATTATCTCACTCTCTCTCTCTCTCTCTCTCTCTCTCTCTCTCTCTCTGTTTCTTTTAGCGTAGTAGCACTGCTCCGAAAATAACTTTTTAAAATAAAAATTTTAAAAATAACCTCCCCCCTCTCTCTCCCACTCCCTTCTTCCCATAGGGTGTAAATATAAATGCGTCTACCTTCAATTATGAATGCTACAGTACAGACCACTATTTTCTGTAGATAGACACAAATCGGGGATAGTGATATATTTTTACAAGCTCATACCAAATGTCTTTATACAGTCTGTATTTAATGAAGAGGGAGTCGGATCATGCGGAAATTTATTTTGAAAGAATGTTGTGCTATTAAGGGCGATGTCACCAAATTGAAGTATTCACATATGTTTTTCTCCCAATTAATTTAAGTCTTCTTTTCCATTTCAAACCATTATATTCTAGCTATGATTTGCTCACTCAGCATGCAGACAATACTTAATAAAGATGGAATCAAGGAGTCAATCGTTCTAAATGATTGTTGCAACAGCCTTGTAAAAAGAGCTGCATAATTTTCTTTCCATCATTTCTCAGTCCTTGTGTTTTCTTGCAGGCATTGTTATTCATGCTTGCAAAAATGCTAATGCAGAGAAAAAAAGACATATTTGAATTCCTAACTTAAGTGGTATCCCCCAGTTATCTTGTCATGAGCAAGATGTTTTCTGTTTGTTTGTCTGTGTGTCTGTGTTTGTGTGTGTGTGTGTGTCACAAAATGAATGCACATGGAGTGTCTCTGTCGTTCAAGGCCCTGCTAAAGACAGCAGAGGCCACACTGTTCTCTAACAGTTGTTTGTCCTCCTTCCTCCTCCTCTGAATTGGACCTCTTACAGACGGAGGTAACTCCACACAGACTCGACGGGGCCCAGCCCCACCCACATCTCCCCCACCTCAAGGCATGCTCTCTCCGTCTGTACACTCTTGTTTTGATGGAGCGTCCTACTATTCGGGACACTGTGTTTCAAGTGTCTATCTCTGTAGTGTGCATGTGATTAAGTCTCACTTTCATGCAATGCTGTGAATATACACATGCTGACAGAGAAAGGCAGTTTACTGGTTGTGTTTTTGTGTGTGAGTGGATTAATACATTATGGTTGTGTGTTACAAATATGATTAATCAATAGTGTGTGTGTTTGTGCTTCAGTCTCTCGTGAGGTTTTCTCTTCTCTTTATGTCAATTTGACACTGACTGTGAGTACAGCCTCTGGTGGATACGTGTTTTTATTGTACTCTCAACTGACCACAGACTAATTGTTCGTCACTGCCACCCTCGCCTGCCTGTACAGCTTCATGTGTATGCAGCACTTGCATGACTGTTATAGTGATAAACCGCCGATCAACTGTCATCCATATGCACCCGGATGATTTTTTTAATGTGTGTGGAAGTAGAGTATTTGTGTTCGTTTCTGTGTTTGAGCATAGCCACCAGTCTCTGATTGGGCTTGACTCTCAGACGGCACACACACTTGCTTGCACACACACAAAGTCACACCTGGGGCAGCTGCAAAGGCTGCAAGGCTTTTGCTCAATCATTTGAAGTGTTGTAATTTCTTCCTTTTTTTCTGTCCTGGCCTTGTGGAGCAGAAGATCGCCCAGGAGAGGGAGAAGTTTGCAGATGAGGACAGCATATTTTTCACACTGGGAGAATGTGGCCTTATCTCCTTCTCTGACTACATCTTCCTCACCACTGTGCTGTCCAGTAAGTACATGGTTGAACTGCTCAGATATTCCTTTTAATACTGCATCCAAACAGCTCTTCTGTGTCATTTATGTTCTCTGTTGCTTTGGTGCTACGTCAGTTCAAAAGGCAGAACATGAAAAGGAAAGAAATGTTCTCTGTTTGATCATTTTTAGCCTGGATTACAAGGCTGGCTGCCTGCACAGTATGATCTCCAATTCGGTCCAAGTTAATAATGTGTGTCTACCGAGCGTCGGAGCTGTTGTGTTTCACAAAATCTGTTCTAGCTAGCAGTGGCGGAAACAGTCAATTTCACATTAATGCCTCATTCCTCAATGTGTCAGAGTTCATGGTAATGAAAAATAAACAGCCTCCTTCCTTCTAGTAAACTTGTATCCCCAGCGTGGCTCAACCATTTATTATAATCCATTCATAAGGATAAGTCTCCGAGGGACGTTTTCAAGGACAAGTCATTTTTAAGTAGACAGACAGGGCATGATGCCTCATGGTAGGTTCCATGAGGCACAGCCACAAAAATAGCTCAAAGGACACATTTTTTTCTGCCCAACTGAGACAAGATTAATCTTTAACATTTCCCTTGATTTGTTGTTAAAGCAGTAGTTGGTTATTTTGTTATACAGTTGTAAAAAAAGTAACAAATACAGGTGATATTATGTAGTGTGTAAATAGACAAAGAATTTGCCACAAACAGGCAGCCTTATGTAAAAACCATAGATTTTAGCAGCAATGGGAATGACAGGGTTTTTAATTAAATGTATTATGTGATAGGCATAATGTGCAACGACTTCATTGTTAACTCTACAGAAGGCAATATGTATTCACCAAACGTACAAGAGGAAGTAAAGGTCAATATGTTCACATTAATTAAAGAAGATAAAAAAAGACAAAGTTAAAAGACTGTGTGATTGGGTTATGTGTTCTACATAAAACTCTGGATTGATGTAATGTTTGTCCTGTCCAGTTCCTATAGAAGTTTTTTTCCTGATATTATCACTCTGTGGGTGATAACGCTGTGAACAGATTTGATAAAACACACAAGGAAATATCAGGAATGCAAATGGAGGAGTCCCGATCAGATTATATACAGCTCTACTGATGTTCTGTAGAGGGTGGGGCTGATTCTCTAGATTGTGTAGTCTGATGGCTATTGGTTTAAAAAAAAAAAAAAAAAAAGCATATTGATATAAAATGAAAGCTGAAGATGATGGACAGTTGATGTGCAAATGACCGGGTCAGAATGGAACTCTTTAGGCTGGAGCCTGGGTGGATCCAGAGGGGACACATTGGGTTCCTATCGTGTTGTATTGATTTCTGAATGAGTTTTGTTGTGTCCTGTGGTGTCTAGCTCCCCAGAGGAACTTTGAGATTGCCTTCAAGATGTTTGATCTGAACGGAGATGGAGAAGTGGACCTGGAGGAGTTTGACCAGGTAAGACTGCCATCAGCAGCACATCTTGTATACAGCAGTCACACACACACACACACACACACACACACACACACACACACACACACACACACACACACAACCACACACACAATATCAACATGTTATAGGTGACACAAGATTGAAACCATAGATAGTATATAAAATGGATGTAGCATCCGGGCTGAACTCAGTTATTCCAACTGCATCCAATCGTCCTGGCTTATGCGCGTTGCCATCTTGTCAGATTTTTACCCCGCCTCATTTCCTTTTACCGAAAAAGGGCATTGACTTGACGTCGGGGGGTGGGAGATATGCCCGTCTAGCTGACGTATACTGTACCTCCGAGGCGAAGAAAGGGCCAACGGGCGGCTAGCTGTCACTCAAGAGACTGCGCTCCTAATTATTCATACATTTTAACCTCCAATAGAATAAAAACTAGCCTGCTAGAAAAAAAATCACCTCCCCTCAGTGTTGTTATGGAGATATGACCTAAACATACAGACTAGAATGTTTTTTTGGACCAGACCTTACATAGGTTTAAAGCTGGTGTATGTGATTTCTGATTGGTCAAAGTTAACATGAGCTGTACACTTTGACCAATCAGAGCGAGGCTCCTATTCTCTGTTCTTATTGGCTGTTGGGACTGTCCATTCACTTTGGCACAACTTTGTTGGTGTAGCGCGTGTCAGGGAGGGACCAAAGAGAACAAGTGGAGCGGTTGAGGTATTTGGATTCAAATATCTATCCCAATTGCCATTTTCTCCCAAGATCCTCCAACCCCAGCTTTATAATGCTGTGAAAACGGCATATTTAACATGGGAGTCAATGAGAAATTGCTCTGTTTTGAAACCTGCCCTTAGTGGCCACTATGTGAACTGCAATTTGTCACTTCCACATTGGATGCTGGTAGAACTTGCTGTGGTTGCGGCTTGGTTGAAACAGGCAGCCCACATGTTTGGACTGTGCTTTCATATCTACAGTAGCTCGTGAGTGAATAACATTTACCACTATCACACACTGGCATGCAATAAAGGGTAGGTCCTACATTTACTTACTAGTAAAGAGAAATTCTGTTCTCTGATAGGTCACCAATGTCGCTGATAGAGTTTATGATATAAAATGTTACATGTCAAGTATTATTAGATTTGAGTTTTGTCCATATTTTAAAGTTATACCTTATTATGAAGGACAATGAATGAAAGTTGTTTGTTGTTTGAAAGGTGCTCCGAGGAACTTTCAGTTTGTGTTCATCCTTGCACACCCTTTGGACAAAAGGGTTAGTTTTTATTATGCCAGCTGTAGTTCCTGGGTGAGCATACCCATGACAAATGCATTAAGAAAAAACAATATAAAAAAGCATTCTTTGCACTGATGGTCTCGTTTGCTGTTACATGTTATTTATGATAATCGGAGGAAAATTAGACTGTTTCAGAAATATTTCAAATGTCCTCTCAGCGTGAACAGCTATTTAACAACCAGATGAATTGCTCTTAAACCTATTCCACACCCTTTGTGTTACGTCTTTAGGTCCAGAGCATCATTCGTTCCCAGACCAGCATGGGCATGAGGCACCGTGACCGCTCCACCACGGGAAACACCCTGAAGACGGCCGGCTGCAGCTCGGCTCTCACCACATACTTCTTTGGAGCAGACCTGAAGGGAAAACTCACCATCGCCATCTTCCTGGAGTTCCAGAGGAAACTGCAGCATGATGTGCTCAAACTAGAGGTAAATGCAAGAGAAACTTGATTGAGGTAGAGTAAGAGAATATTATAGAATGTTATACTGAGGAATATCCAGCCTCGGTGCACTGAACTGGAGTCCCCCAGTATACCAAAGAGATAAACCCAAAAATGTTCAAGAAGGGGTGAATTGGGAATAAGCAATGAGGCAGTGACAGGTGAGGGTTTTGCGCAACACAAAGGAGAAAAAAAGACAGAGGATTTCAAGTGTGATGTGTGAACTGTCTGATATCACTGGTCAGTGTCACTCTCAAAGTTTCAAAAACCATCTTCTGTCTCCTCACAGTGACAGGGTTGTTGAGCATATGGTTATTCCAATCTATTGAATCAGCGTGGGCAGTGGTGCCTAATGCATACACTGGAGCGTTATGTGCGCCCGCAATCTGAAAAGGCAGTGAGTGGAAACGTTGGCTGTCAGGTCACAGTGCTATGTAAGGGAAATCGTATACCACCGCAGATAGATACAGTCCACGCTAACTTGTAATCCATTCCAGTTCTCAAAGTCTTACTCGCACATACTTACTGTTATTTCTCTTTTTAATTTGCTGAGGCTGCAGCTCAACCCAGGCCCATATTTCACCATATGTAGCAGATTTTGCTGGTTTTCTTTTGAGTGCTTTACTCCTTAGCTCACTTATTTTCTCTTATAAAACCCTGTTAACAAATTCCCCAACACAGGGATGTACGTCTTTCTTTATCGAGCCTGTAGGTCCCTGCACAATAACAAATGTCAGAAGAACCAGCACTGTTCCTGAAACAGCAATAATCATTATTTGTATAATAATAATAATCATGTATCAAAAGGACCATGTGCAAACCAACTGACAATGTAGTGATGACCCCACGGAGAGTCATTACAAATCAGCTAGTTCAAGTTTAATCTGGACTTAAACTCACAAACAGTAGATCCTCCACGGCCGCAATGGAAATGACCAGGTCACCCCTGAAATCTTCACTCCGGGCTTATTATGGCTTAGTCATGAGCTGCAATTCGCGGGTGTGTGGAAATTAACATTTTGAGAGGTCGGCACGCACAGCGAGAAAGGAAGGGGAGGCAGTGCGAACAGCCTCATACATAAATTGACTGGATTGACCTGACACAGCAGAGGCCCACTGCTGTCATGCTTGGGTGGAACATTGTTAAAAGAAAAAAATGCACATGCAGATTTAATGTCACCAATGCTTACTCCAAGCATGATTCAACTTGATGTCTGACACCAGTATTTACTGTTTCCCATCTCTATCAATTTGTTTTGTCCCTCTACATAGCATTCAATCTTCATTATGTTTTCTCCCCACCAGTTTGAGAGGAACGATCCTGTGGGTGGCAGAATCACCGAGCGACAGTTTGGCGGTATGCTGCTGGCCTACAGCGGCGTCCAGTCCCGCAAACTTAAGCAGATGCAGAAGGGCTTGAAGAAGATGTTCAAGGATGCACAGGTACATAAAGACTGTGTGGTCTTATTTAAAGCTTTCATGTAACTCTTGAGATAAGTGATTGGTACTGTGTGGTTATACAGTGCCCTCCAAAAGTATTGGAATATTGAGGCCAATTCCTTTATTGTTGCTGTACACTGGAAACAGTTGGGTTTGACACAAAAATATGAATATGAGACAATAGATCAACATTTCAGCTTTCATCAGCTGGAAATAGACTTGGCCAGTTTAAAACCTTCCAATTCTTGCCCCTGCTGAACTCCTTTGTTGTTTTTGCGGGTTTTTTGGGACATGCACTGGGACATCGTGAGAGATGTGTGAGGTAGACATCATTAACATTATCTGGATGAGAGATAATATATATCACTAGGAGAAGACTGCACATTGGGAGCCACCTGACTGACACTTAACTCTCCGCCTCCTCTCTGCTTGTGGGGACCAAAGACAGAGCGGCCTGTGCTCAGCAGAAGGGCTTAGTCAGATAACCATCTCCCTTTCAGCTTCTTAATGAGACCTTTCTCTGTCGGTGTCTCTACAGTATCACACTGTCAAGATTCTTTCAAGTTTGGTCCTCTTTGTTTGCTATTCTATCAATCAAAAGCTCTCATTCGCCTAGACACTCTTTGACCAAACACCACCACATTGCTATAAGCAAGTAAAATGGCTCCACTGGCACCAACCAAAAGTATTCAATATTCAAGATGCTTCAAGTCAACAGTTTATGCCGTGTCATGAGAATGTGTTTAGCCACGGTGCTGCTGCAATAGTTCTGTGTCTCTAAGGAATTTGACTGCTGTCAGCTTTTTTTTCTCTTGTCTTTCACTGTTTACCTGTCGTGTGGTGACCGAATCTCCCCATGCTGACAAAGACAAAGGCGAGGCTGGACTCTTTAAATCAATGTTCCGAGTTTATTTCAGAGGTTCCATCAGACAATACAGAGGGCTTGGTGGTAGCATGAGCATGGGGGGCTGTCCCCCAAAGGCTGCTAGCCCATGCCTGTGAGCAGTCTTATATATCAAAACCTTGGCCTGATGGTACTCCCTAAAATAGGCATATGGTTTCATATCACAGGTCCCAGCAACAGATGATGTTTATCTATTAAAAGGTTGTCTTCGTCTCTCACAGTGACCTCTTAACATTTAAAGGCCTTTGCTCAGCAATTCTGGTATTAACCATTCAAATCCACTACATACTCTCTCCTCTTTCTATCATACGATCCGTCTCTCAGCACTGACATAACCCCTAATGCAAATGAGAAAAAGTGTTATTTATGGGCGAAAAAAACAAAACAGCTGCTCACTTTTCTTTGCAAATGAGCTCATCAGTCGCGTGGCATCTGTGTGACTGTGTACATGTGTGTCTTGGAGCATCTGTTCCCCTTTCAGTGGCTCTCTGTTCATCCATGTGTGTCCACTGCTTCTGCTTACTTCCCCTTGTCATTTTGTGTCACACTGCTAAGCGGCTCCCAAAATGGAACGGTGCAGTTAGTTGCCACTCTTGTCATGACAGTATGTGGCCAATTTTTCGCAGCATTTCAGTTGCTTTCCCGGTTCTTGCAAAACTGCAGGAACGATTTGTTCCTGAAATGTCACATGGTTTTTCATCCCAACTCTATTTTTTTAAACTATATATATTTCCTGTTTTTTGTAGGGCATCACATTTGAAGAGGTGGAGAATTTCTTTACCTTCCTGAAGAACGTGAACGATGTGGACACAGCCCTGAGTTTCTACCACATGGCTGGAGCCTCTATAGATAAAGGTATACTCCAACATTTGCCCTTTTCCTCTGACATTCTCTCTCTCTCATCCTAATGACTCCGCTTTTGACTCAACTGGTGTCACACTCATCCTCGCTTTCTCAGCGCTGTTAACACTTAGCCAGCCAGTTCTGCTTCCCACATCTCATTTTGCTTGGCTTTGCTCCTGATCCTTGCTCAGCCACTTGTCATCATGTGTCCTTCCATCCAACCATTTTATCTTACCCGTCTTCCTCCAGGCCTACAGCAGAGTGCATGCTTAAATCCAAGAACCACAAACACACACACACACACAACAGACCACTACTGACACATGCCAGCTTCATCAGTGGGGGAGGGAGCGGAAAGTCGGACCAAGTATACAATGGTGGCTCTTACTCTCCAAACAGGTGTATTTTATGTGAAAGCTGATGGTTTTAAAGGTCACCTATTGTGCAAAATGCACTTTCCCATGGATTTTCAACATTAATATGGGTCCCTGGTGTGTCTAGAGACTCCCAACCTATATGAAAAGACAACTGCTCTCTTTTTCTCAACCTTTCTAAATACCTGTGTTCAAATACCCCATCCAGATTCCTCTCCCCTTATGAAGTCAGAATGGGAGAGGACACGCCCACCTCATTACCAACCTAACGTAGCAGTACCTCCACCTGTGATAAGCACAACCCTAGATACCCCTGAATATAACTGTCAGTCCGCCATATTGAGCTGTCGGGTGGTGCCTGTGCTCTCACTTGGGGACCTGCCCAATCACAGCAGACTTGGCTTTTTGGAAGGCAACGCTTAGCTGCAACGGAGCCTTTCAGACAGAAGGTGAAAAGAGGAGATTCAGTAATGGCGCTGTGAGAAAAATAACATTTTGTTTGGCCACTACACCATAAAAACGGTTTCTAATAGAAAACCATATTTGCTATTTTGAACCTGCAAATGAGCATAAAATGTGACCTCTAACCAACTCTTTCAAAGTTCCCTAAAGGCAAGACATTAAGAAACGGTAATCACTAAGATATTCTTTTAAATAAAAGCAGCCGATTCTGCCACTAAAAATCAATAATACTATATAGTGGGGTAATTTGTGGATGTAAATGTTCTGAATGGTTACTCTAGAAAACAATGATGTATATTAAATGGGGCATCATTTGATGATGTTACTAATTATTACTTTAAATGTCATAATTTCATGACAGATTTGACCATGCACTGTCATCCTCCCAGAATAGGATTCGACAATGTGCATTCAAGAAGACCAATAACTGAGGGTCATATGAGTACTTAAATTAGATTGATTTCCTTTGTCTTCCATAACGCATTCATTTTGACTGAAGTCCTTCATCTGTCAGATCCAAACAATGAAAAGTCGGTTAGGTGTGGGCGCAGCGCAGGCGACAGACTAGCAGCTTTGATAATAAGGCAAATGTTTGATGAGTCAATGTTTTATCGATTGCAGTGATTCAGCCGTTCGATTGGCCCCATATTGTTTCTGTCAGCACATCTGTTACATCTTAATCACTGATGAAACAGCTGCTGCCTTAAAGTGCAGTGCGGACCCTTAGGTGCCCATCTGCAGCTTGTAGTTGCACAGTAACTAGCTGTGTGTGTGTGTGTGTGTGTGTGTGTGTGTGTGTTTTTTTATGATTGCGTTATGGGATGGTATTGCATATATCAGGCTGCTGTGGGTTCATGGAAAGCCGCCTGCCAGGCATGCATCTGCAAATTGGACTCTTTCTTTTGACATATCTGTTCGACTTTTCCCTTCCTGACATCTCACTCTCAGATCCAATGATTTCACACCCGTGTAGCTCTTATGTGGGCGTGCTATCTAGCACTGCACATTGTCTTTCTAAAAGGTAGAAAAGAAGGGCCAATAATGAGATTTTTGGTGGAGTGATTCAGCTGTTTTCTTTTTGGTAGTTGAGATTTTTTTCAGACATTTCTTTTCATCCCAGCACTCCTCTGCCCCATAATGTATCCACTATTGTGCCCTTTTGAAGTCTGATAATCATTCTGGGTCAGACTGTGGAGGCTTTTCTTCATTTTATTATCTGTTTGTTTTTTTCTGAAATGACCCTGAGGCTTTTTTTCTCCCTCCTCGGTCTCTGATCTCCATTTCCTTCTCTTCCTCTGCAGACCTTCTTCCATCTTTTTCTCATTTATCTCAGCCCTTCTCATTCTGCGTTGAATGTCCTGACACTGTCGTCTCCCCCGCCTTTCTCTTTCTTCGTGTCTATCAGATAGTCTCCCTGGTGAACGGCTGCCCTGCCTGCTATCGATCGCAAGCAGTTAGGCTTCGCACACAATGTCCTGCACATGGACCGTTTATGGTTTTGGCTTGTGTGGGAATCGTGCCTTTTAAATAACCTTTTCCATTTTGTAACTCTCTCCCTCTTTTGTCTGTGCTTCCCTCCCTCTGTCTCTCAAGTTACCATGAAGCAAGTGGCCCGCACCGTGGCCAAAGTGGAGCTGTCGGATCACGTGTGTGATGTGGTGTTCGCGCTGTTCGACTGTGACGGTAAGTACTCAGCCCGGTCCATCATCACTGCTCTCTGCAAATATTTATGGAAAGCAAATAATGCCTCTGCTGACAGGTGGAAAAACAGCAATAAATGGAACTCATCTCCTGCTCTAACTTACTCTCCCTCTATTATTTCACCGTCTCTCTCCTGTCCATCACCGCTCTCTCTCTCTCGCTCTCTCTCTCCTCCTGTCTGTCTTCCTCAGGAAACGGAGAGCTTAGTAACAAAGAGTTCATAGCCATTATGAAGCAGCGGCTGATGCGTGGGCTGGAGAAACCCAAGGACATGGGCTTCACTCGGCTGGTGCGCGCCATGTGGAAGTGCGCCCAGGATACCGCCTGGGACTTTGCCACACCAAAGACAGCAACATAGAGACCGGAGTGGAGGTGTGACAGGGAGGGAAAGACCATGTGTGATTGAAGCAGCAACACAGCCGTCCTTCTTCAACAGACATTTAACACAATGAACTCATTAGGACCGCAGACCTGAGAGTCACTATCAATCATTAACGCATGTCGCTGTAGTTCAAGCTTTCAAAATAGTGACTGAAGCATGGTGACACAGCGCTGTGTGTCCTGAAAGGTTTCTCTGGCCTGCCTATCCAATGCATCATGGGTTTGTGTTTTATAATAATATGCAAACAAGGTTTGTACGTTTATTTTTGCCATATATTGTAAAGGAGTGCAGGTAACTGTGCGACCCCTTGTCCAACGCTAAAGACCGCACTTTAATAGCATTACTGTTGTACTGCTAAAGGCGACACAATAAGTGGAATCAATATGATTTAACCTTCAGCTGTATAAATGCAGCAGCATGTCTGTTCTAAAATGACAACACAGCCTTAGTTATTTCTTTGGTGCGACGGAGAGCCTATGTCTGTAATCTTGTTAGCATCTCTTCACTCAGTCTGCTAGCTCCAGCTGCGGCTTTACTCCTTTCATTTGTACCATAACAGATCAATTATGCTTGTGTTAGCTCTACAAAGAACTGTTCAAAGTGTATTCTTTTAATTATTATTGCTCACTGAAAAAAACTTTATATAAGATGGATGTGAAAAGAAATGCTCTATTAAATATGTTTTTAATAATGTATGACTGAATAAGCTTCCCTCATGAACAACAGTTTTCTTTTGAGTTGGATTCTTGTCTTGTCATCTTGCCATGTTCTCCCTTTCACTCTGGCTCTGACAAAAGCACGGCGGGGGATTAGTGAGACTAATCTAAGAGGCACCAAGGAAGTCATTTGTTGTGTGTAATGAAATTGGGTGTAAGATTGTTTTGCCAAGTGCACGGCTGATTGTGTGCAGTGGCTTTGAGGGTGTGCCAGACAAAGTGTGTGTGAGCAGTCAGCAGTTCTGTCTAATTAAAATGAACAGGATGGGCAGTCCTCGGCCTCTGCTGCCCATTAAAAGATTGTCCTGCAACCCCTACGTACACACTGGGCTGCATCGGCCTGGCTTGCTCTCTGGCACGCATTGCGACTGACAGACGGAAGTTGTACTCAGGAGTGATTGCTAGGCAGGAGATTGGGTCGAAGGGCTTCTCATCAGTATTCCACAACTCGTGTTCTTCTGGAGTTTAAGTCTGGCATTAAAACCTCATGGATGTTTTGCATCAGAACATTCGCTTCCTTTCCTCACTGTCGTCTCCAATTTACAGCACACTAGAAAATCTACTTTTCAGGAGCTAAGAAACAACAGCCATGATTTCTCTATCAGAAGAAAGCTATTTAAATACTGCTATGGAGTTTTAAGTTTAATCGGTTGGTCAACTTTCTATTGATTTACTGATTAATCATTTAGTCCATGAAGTGTCAGAATTTTTTTTTTAATTATGCAGTGCATGTTGCTTGTGTCCGAGCAACAGTCCAAAGCCCAAATAAAGAAAATTGGTTTTGGTTACCTTATTGCATTGTTCTGTGAAATATAAAGGGAGCTGACCAAATAATGTTAAAATGGTATACGTGTACTAAGCTAAGGCTTAAGCCTACACCTTTCTGTCCCATTTTGTCCATTCTCTATCATTTGTTTTCAATGCTAGGAAAGCATTAACTTAATGTCTACTTATTATTTATCGAAGCTTTGACACAATTTGTCGTCTATTAGTTGTAAAATGACTTAAATAAACTAAAGAAATCCGGCTATAGTGTTATAAAACAAAACAAGCAGCACATCTTCGCATTCATAAATGCTGATTAATATCCTCTCAGTTTACTAATTGATTAATCGCCCAATTTTTAGACTCCTTTTGATTTCAATTTCTGTATGCTCATGTGGCTCGTCATGGCTTCATGGTTTCCAACATGGAGCCTCTCCACAACAGTACCAGTAATAAAACATGCATTCCACTAACAGCTCTAAAGTGACCCCCCCCCCTTCTCCAAAAATCAACCATGTATAAAATTTGCCTACCTGGTGAGCTGTGACGCAAGGCTCAATGGTTAACAGTTGTCAGACCCGTGGAAATAAAAGGGGGTATGTACTGTATGTGGAGTGACTGCAGACCTCCCTGCTAAGTCAACAGCTGTTAATGTGTAGGCACGTTTCCTCAGTGCCCTGATACATGGACTGAATAGGCTTTGCTGTTTCGTAAAGTGTGCATATGATTTAAGCTTTTCCTTCACACTAAACGCAGCGTGTGCATGCTTCATAAGGCCGTATTGTATCTGCAATCTGTCATGGGCACAAATATTATATTGCCTCTGCAGATCCGTCCAACTGCAATATTACAAATACACAATAAATAAACACTGAACGCAACAGGCTGACTTTCTACCAGGCCCTGTGTAAAGGGAGTTACAGGGATTGGAAGAAAAAAGCAATCTTAATTTTCTCTGTGAAGAAGCAGCAGAATGTATTTAGAACATTGAAACAAAACTATTTATCTTTGCTTCGTAAGAGCGGGGAGTGACGGGATCCTCTAGAATAATCTTTGATTTGCCTCTGCAGTGTTGTCAAATGTTGAGACATTCAAATTCAATAACCCTGAGAAAAATGAATCGGAGACTAGAGAAGACTTAAGACCTAAAAAGAGAGGTAGGTGTAATGTAAAGGGGTGTTTTGTTTTGGTAAATAATAAAACTTAAGGTGAGGTAGGTTTTGAAAAGTATCCCGATTTGGAGTATGGTGATGTGGCCAGAAACAATAACTCGGCACTTCCTGCATTTTGACTGTATTTCTGAAAGCATATACATTACCAATTCGACGTCATCCGACAACTATTACTTCAAAGCAAAGCTCATGACTAGGCATAAACCGTTTTAAAAAAGCCGGTAAAAACCATGATCTTTATCTGTTGTTAGGTCTTTATTTAACAGTGAAAGAATTCATGATACAAAATAACAGGAGTTACACAAACGTTCAAACAGTAAATTCAAATTATTGAAACAAACATGGCTCTCCATTGTATTGGTGAATAAGACATTCCATACCACTGATGAACAGACAGGGGTTTGACAGGCGCCTCTTAACATTACAAGAAACAAGTTTGAAAGAAAAATGGCTTAAGAGTAGCATGGAAAAAGCACTTGAGGTCCTAAAGGTTGAGATGGAATAAAAAGTAATAAATACAGTCTAAAACTCAGTTCTACTCTCTAAAGGTTTGTGTAATGTAATGTTAAGAGAAAACAACCAAGCACACGCCTGCTCCACGTTTAAAACGTGGCCAAATAAAAATTGACAAACAACCAAAGAAACATTAGGAATCCCTGTGATCCATAAAAAAATAAATGATTATCAGCCTTTTCTTAAACTGAACTCGATGGGATGAATGTACTTCATGCAAAGGTTAATGAAAAACATATGTTGCACAGAAATGACATTTGTGATTAAGAAAAAAGTAAAGGTTCACAAAAGCTAGCAAAAGAAGAAGAGGAACCAACACAGAAATTTGCTTTACCATTAACAGGTGGCATGGAGCCACCTAGTGGCTATAGAAGGTAATGTCACATTGATGTCAACCTTTATCAGTACACTCCAATCACAGTTAGGAACATCTCTCTCCTGCTGCCACAGCTGCACTAACTGTTCAGCTTCAGAGCAGAGATCAAACTAACAGTCTCCATAACAAACAAAGGGTATCTAAAGAGATGCTCGGCACCACAGGTCACATTCCTCTGTCAGTGTGCTGCTCTGGGTTGATGAGAATAACGGAGAGGAAGGAGCCCATGGATAGTCCTGATCACACAGGTAACAGTACAGTTCAGGTGAAAGGGTCCTCAATCACTGTCAAACTTGATTGAGTTGATTCCAGTGGAGATGGCTCCGCCGCGGTAGCTTCCCCTCTTCTTCTTTGTCTTTTCGTGGCGGAATGACTTGCCTTTTGTGAACCTCAGGACGTCGTTAGCTTTCTGGCCCCAGTCCCCATTGGCGCCGTACTAGAACAGCGAAGACAAATATAAAAACATGTTTTTTAAATACTAAATTATTGGATTTCAGCAATACAAGTGTGCAGTGCTGCTGTAAGAACGCTCGCCACAGCTGCTGAACTCACCTTGGCATCGAAGGAGTTGTCATTAAGCCGGGGATCCACTTGTACTTCTTCCTCTCTTATTCTACGGAACGGTACATTGGCAGACTGAGAAACAATTAATGTCAATCAAGTAATGACTCATGCATGTGTGAATAGTAACAAAAGAGAATCTCTGGCCAGTCTTACCTTCTTATTGGCTTTAGGAAACGTCTGTGGTGTGGTTGATGCCTTTTTGTTTTGTGGTGTTTTGACTTCTTCATCCTCATCATCTTCTGATGATTCTTCCTTCTTCTTGCTCTTTCCATTGGTACCTGCATGAATCAGATTGTAACCGTTCTAGTAATGTCTGTTTGAGGGGATTATGCTATACATTATTAAAAGGCTGCTTTATGCTCAGTGTGGGAGACTTACCGTTTGCTATCGGGGTGGTGGGTGCTGTTGCTGCCTTGCGTGGAGCTTCCTCCTCTTCTGATGAACTGTCTGAGCTGCTGCTCTGTTTGGCTTTAGCTGCTGGGGTTGTCTTAGCCGCTGCAGCAGGAGTAGCAGGCTTTGCAGTACTGGCCTCTTCTTCCTCTTCAGAGCTGCTGTCGCTGGACGAGGACTCTGCAGGCTTTGCTGGGGCCTTGGCGGCTGGTGTGGCAGCCTTGGGTGTTGCTGCCTTACCGTTGGTGACTGCAGGTTTAGCGGGGGTGGCCTTAGCCTCCGTCTCATCGTCAGAGGAGTCTGAGCTGCTCTCCTCTGCTTTCTTAGCTGGAGTTGCAGCTGCAGGCTTGGGTGTTGCTGCCTTAGGTGTCACTGCTGCCTTTTTAGGTTCCTCCTCCTCCTCGCTGGAGCTGTCCTCACTGGACTCTGCAGCAGCCTTGGTGACAGCAGGGGCAGCTTTCTTGGCCGCGGCTGCTGGAGCTGCTTTCTTGACGGCAGGTTTGGCAGCCTCGTCTTCAGAGCTGTCAGAGTCAGAGCTGCTCTCAGCAGGCTTTGCTGCAGGAGTAGCAGGCTTTGAGGCAGGCTTGGTAGCTGGGGTGGCTGCTTTAGCCTTGACTGGCTCTTCCTCTTCAGAAGAGGAGTCAGAGCTGCTCTCTACAGCAGCAGGCTTTGCTGCAGGAGTAGCAGGCTTGGCTGCAGGCTTTGAGGCTGGTTTAGCTGCTGCAGGTTTAGCCTTGACTGGCTCTTCCTCTTCCTCAGAAGAGTCTGAGCTGCTCTCGGCTGCAGCAGGCTTGGCTGCAGTAGTAGCAGGCTTGGCTGCAGGCTTTGAGGCTGGGGTCGCTGGTTTGGCCTTGGCTGGCTCTTCATCTTCAGAAGAGTCAGAGTCTGAGCTGCTCTCTGCAACAGCAGGCTTTGCTGCAGGAGTAGCAGGCTTAGCTGCAGGCTTTGAGGCTGGGGTCGCTGGTTTGGCCACAGGCTTGGCTTTCACTGCTTCTTCCTCCTCATCAGAGGAATCTTCTGATGAGCTGCTCTCTGCTGGCTTGGCTGGAGGTTTAGTCACAGCAGCAGCTGGTGTGGATGGGGCTGAAGTCTTAGCGGCAGGTTTAGCTGGAGCTTCATCTTCAGAGCTGCTATCTGAATTTGGGATGAACAACAAATATTTAAAATAAAAAATACGGCTAGACACATGAATGTACACCGGGTTGCCAGTTTTTCATACACCTGGCTAAAACTAATGCAATGTAATGAAAAGGTCCTGCAATAAATCATAGCTTCATTAAGGTTGTTCTGTAGTTTTTGTTGGAGGCTGTGGTATTGTATGGGTATAGATTAAGAACAACACCCACTGCCACTTCATATTGCAGTAGATTTGAACTGCACCAACAGCTTGTCCAAAATGACCACTGGATCAATACCGTTTGAACAGTTTCTACAAAAACAGTATAACTGTCATGAAGGGAGGATTTATTGCAGGACCATTGCATTAGTTTTAGCTTCATAATAAGCTGGCTACAGAGTTTAAAGGAATACTTCCCCCATACAGAACTGGCGTGTGTGATGTCACATGGGAAAATGTAGGGTTAGAAAGCCTTTTCTCAGGCTAGGATGAACCGATTTCTAAAATGTTTGCAGATTTATACTACATAGGATCTCAGAGTTCAATACAACTTCATATTTCCAACGGTGAAGTAGGTTTTTAAATAAGCGCAGGTATGAATGTAGAATGCTAGCCTTGGTCTCTCTACAAACTAGTAGAATATATATATAATATATATATATGAATGAAAGAAAATTCAAGGTAATATAAGAAATGGATCACTCAGAAAGGCTACATCTGGTGTCTCTTACCTGAGCTGGAGGACTCAGCTTTCTTAGCTGGGGTAGTCTTGGCCGGTGTAGGTTTAGGTGCGGGCTTCTTTGCCGTCTCCTCTTCCTCCTCTGAACTGGAATCCTCTGAGGAAGAGGCTGCTTTAGCCGGAGTGGCTTTAGCTGCAGCAGGTTTAGCTGGAGCCTTAGCGGGAGTCACCTTGGCTGCAGGTTTCTTTGGCTCTTCCTCCTCCTCTGAACTTGAGTCTGAGTCAGACTCTTCCTTCTTAGCAGGAGCAGCCTTGGCGGAGGCAGGTTTGACTGGGGTGGCTTTGGCAGGGGTTGCTTTGGCAGCGGGTTTCTTTGCCTCCTCTTCTTCTGAGCTTGAATCTAGAAAGACATGGGGTGTTAAAAAAAAAACATTAGCCACATACTGTATGAACCTGGCTGAGGCCCTGGATCTCACAGTAGGTAATGATTGGTAGTCTGGTTATTACCTGAGCTCTCAGAGCTGGATTCCTGCTTCTTTGCAGCTGGTTTGACCACAGCAGGCTTGACAGGAGGGGTCTTTACCGGCGCAGGTTTAGCTGTTAGGAAAACAAAGCTGTTAGAAATACAGTTAAAAAAACCTGGTCACCTTAAGCTGAGAAAGGTGGGCATCTCTTACCAGCTGCTTTCTTCTCTTCTTCCTCATCACTGCTGTCATCACTGCTGTCTGAAGAGTCGGCGGCCTTGGCCTTGCTGGCTGCTGGAGCAGCTGGAGCTTTCTGGACTGAAGCGGGAGGTGGGACTGCGCTGTAAGCTCCTATCAAGACAAAGGGAAATCGATCAAAATACCCCAGGGCCTCAGTACACGTATACAACATTTGAATCACTTGGGACAACGTTATCAGCTCTCAGATAGGACACAGTTGGTTAACCCCAACAGCATTGGGTTAATGAGGAACAGTTTGACACAAATACAGAACAGCGACATCAAGTGATATGATGCACACACCCGCAGGTTGTCCGTGTGCGACGTGTTCATATATGTTCAAAAATAGTCCGGGTAGTTTGCACGACGGCCTGCAGGAGGCATGACACAAGGTGCAGAAACCTGTTTGAGTTTATTAAAGATGGCAGACGAGGCAACAGACGCCTGCAACCAAGAATGTTTTTGTTTTAATTAATTCTTAATTAGCTAGGGATGTGAACGTTAAAAAAAAATGTGTTAACGGTTACACAACGGCACTTTATTTGTGTTGGGTGTCGTCGTTGCCACCCATGTGTGTCTGCAGTGCTGACACAAACACACAGCAGACTAGCTCTTATCTCCAAATAGTTTGTTTCATTTGTGATGTGAAAGGACTGAATGAAAACATTGATATCATTTTCAAAACTTTATAAAAAAAGCATTTCTCACTGCACACAGCTTTTGTAACCACACATTGTGAAATTATTGCCTAGTGTGTGGGAGCCACACATTGGTTATAATTTTTTTTTTTTTTAAACACACACACACACACACACACACACACACACACCTGCTTTGGGTTTTTTGCTGGGTGGAGCCTCGTCTTCAGATGAAGAGTCTTCACTGCTGGATTTAGCAGCAGCTGCAGGCGCTGGCTTTACTGGGGCGGGTTTGACTGGAGCCTATCAGGACATGGACATTTAGCAGTTACTCTGCTGCATACATTTTTACCTACAACAATCAATATTTCATTGCACTTGCTGTACATTATTTTAACCTTTGGAACAAAGAATTAGTGCATTTTTTAGATGGCCATATTCTTTAGCGTACCTTGGCCGGCTCATCCTCTTCTGAGGAGCTATCGTCACTGCTGCTGCTCTCCTGCTTCTTCTGAGCTGCGCCTTTAGCAGGAGCAGCTGGTTTGGAAGCTGCGACTGCACCAGCCTTAGCTTCTATTATTCAGAGGTAAAACAGATCAATGTTAATTGCCTTTTAGTTCACGTTTAAATAGAGTTGCATTGCACAGTATTAATGACCTCTGGCTGTAAACTTACTTGGTGCGGGGGCTTTGGCGGGCTGCTCGTCCTCAGAGTCAGACTCTTCACTGCTGGAGCTGCTGTCCTTCTTCCTTGCACTGCCTGTAGCGGGAGGCGCAGGTGGCTTTACAGGAACCTACAAGCAGAAACAACATTTCAATAATGGCATAAACCCACAATCATTTGAACCAATGACTCGATGTGGGAAGGAACTTTCATTTGGACATTTCCTCCTACCTTTACAGGAGCCTTTGCGGGTGCCTTCTCCTCCTCAGAGTCACTGGAGTCCTCACTGCTGCTGGATGCAGCTTTAGCAGCTGCTGCTGCTGCTGCTGCTGCTTTAGCCGGAACAACTTTGGCTGCTAAAGACAACAGAAATGTAATCAGGTAATGTTTTGCCGGGTTTATACTGGGACAATTCAACTAGTTCTATTTGTCAATTATATCTGATCCTACCTGCAGGCGCTGCCTTAGTTGGTTTTGTGGTAGCTGCTTCATCCTCGCTGCTTGATTCTTCGCTGCTGGAACTCTCTGCGCTGGGTTTTGCTTTCTTGGCTGATGGACCGTTGGTAACTTCAGCAGTGTTGGAAGGCGCTTTTCTTTTCTTTGCTTCGGGAGACCTGAGAAGACCCATAGTGTTATTAAGAGGGAGAATCCTACCCTAAAACTGAGGGTGTCAATATGTTGAATAAAAACAGCTTCTGTCCATTCTCAAACTGAACAGAAGGGACAGAGTGTATTGATGTCAACTAGAGACACATTCTGGGGCAGCCTTACAATATCAAGACCAGCAGTTGTGATTCAAAATATTAAATTATTTTGAAAATTGACTGGCATCATAACACATGTACTGGTGTTAGCCAAATGAAGAATTGTTATACTGTTGTCCTTGACCAGCTGTTAAGTGAACTATAAAAGTAACTTGTAATTGGATATTTTCAGTTGCATGACTGTAAGCCTGGCAAACTGTACTTAATGTACAGCTACTATACTGTAAATACAAAGGATAAAAATGAGAATGTTTAAATACATTCAAAATATAGCTCTATATAAAAAAGGACATGATGTACAATATTCAGGAACCTAAAGAAATTGAAACTGTAACCGATTCAAGCATATATCTACTGCTAAAGGCGACTGTTTTTATTTTATTTGTTGTGTTTTTTTTCAACAGATTTTAGCTTTACAGTGGTTGTGAGAGGACAACGTCACTACATGTTGTCAGACTGCAATCGACATGGGGCAAAGAAACGACCCACACAACTTGCTTGGACATCATTTAAAAAAAATAAAACCCAAAAACAAAACAACTCACTTCACCCAGAAGTTGTAAATGCCGGTAAGGCTCTCTTCACTTTGATCCAGTGGAGTCTGCAGAAAAACCATAGATAGAAACAAACTAAGCAAAATGTCGTGAACTTAGTAGCAGCTTAAAAGTTAGAACAATGTAACAATTACAAGTTACATAAACCCCGTGATGCAAACAACAGTATTATTCCCATGTATGATATTAGCTCGAACAACGTTCATCAAGGATGGACGAGTGGTCAGCCTAAATGCAGCCTATGCGTGTTCCTCATGATGTCCCCACGTGCTAACTTTCCCCCTGGACGTACGGTGTCTGTACGTAGCCATATATTTTCTCCTCGTCTTGTCTACACGCCAATGCACCTGGAGACTAGCAGACGTAAAGACAGCATGTTTTACAAATGGCAGAGTGAGATGCTTACCACGTTCGTCTGTTTGAGAAACTGCTGAGCCGCCTTGGTGAACTTATTCTCCACCAGAAACGAGTACACGCATTTGTAGAGATCACTCGGCTTGGAGCCCTGTTCCGCCATCTTTACCACGCTCCTTCGGAAGGAAAGGAAGATAACTCGTGGGCATGTGCGCAGGCGCTCAATGACGACGTCAACAACGTCAACAAATGTCTCACTTAAAGGTCTTCACTTGACAATATTCAGATTGACTTCTCAAAGAAAAAACAAACTGCATCTACTTAGAGCGACTATGTGTCCCTGTTGTTATGCAAGTTACAGCTTTTAATGATATATGAAAAAATAGGAAAAAAAACTGGGTCTAAATTTAACCAACATGTTTCAAATTTAAGTTCATAGTTCAATATAACATTGTAGCAAATATATAAGCCTTCTCTATTAATCCAGTGCTCCATAATATATACTATTTCTCTTATTTTTCATATTAAATCAGACAAACGCCGTGGTTAATACTGGCGCGTGCTTTAAACGTCATCACCAACCAAGGACGTTTCCTGTTCCTCGTGTCATAACATGGTCGCCTTTGAAGAGAGTGAGCAGGCAATGATACCAACCCAGTGAGTTAAAAAAAAGTGTGTCTTCTTCGGCTCAGCCATGCCTCGCTACGAGTTGGCCCTGATCCTGAAGGCGATGCAGCGGCCGGAGACAGCGGCCGCTCTCCGGCGGACGGTGGAGACTTTGATGGAGCGGGGCGCGGTGGTGAGGAACCTGGAGAACCTTGGAGAGAGACTGCTGCCCTACAAGATCACCAAGCACAACCAGAAGCATCTCCGAGGCTCCTACTTTCTGGTGGATTTCTATTCGGCGCCCGGCGTCCTCACGGGCTTACTGGACCACTTGCACCGCGACGTGGACGTGGTGAGGCCCACGGTGCTGAAGAAGGACGCCGAGGTTTCAGGAGCTAACTGCTGCGGCCCCCAGCAGTGATCCAATGTAAGGAATATAGCTAATCTGTGGTCGAGGACAAGTGCGTCTGTGCTCAACGTGCATCTGTTTAGAAATTAAACCCAGAGCTGCTGTGGGAACAACAGCATGGAACAAGAGTGATGTTTATCCACACCTGTGCTGCGTGCACAAGTCGTGATCGTTACGTCCCCATAGACTAGTATGAAATAAAGCAACAAAAGGAACATTCTATATTCTTCTGCTGAATCAATCAGTTCATAATTATAACATCAAACACAATGGCACACAGCTGAAGATCTCATGGATTTCGGATACAAGTCGAAAAACTGCATTATTCAGTGATGTAAAACCAAAAAGATTTTACCACTCATTACATTTGTGAAGCTTTCGCATTCAAGTTCATTCATTTTTTTTTCTTGCTGATTGCATTTAAATGATCGAATAAGGCAAAAAATAAATTCATTGGAGCTCAAACATTTTCTTTGAACTGATCAAAATGAATTGACAAATAGTTTCAGTGCAACCTTTTATTAATAAGAAGTGATTCATAAAGTAGTCGTAATGGACCTCACCGCCAACTAATTTTTATTCCCTAATTGATTCGTGGATATTATCTCAAAGACCTGTACAAAAAATACAGTTTAATTTCCTAGTAATGAAATTAATAGAGCTGTTGGTTAAAATGCTGTAACCAATTAGGAGTGGCAACAACTGAAAACTGCAGAAAGCCTTTGTGAAAAGCTGCCCTGAGACTTCTACAAAGAATTGTGCATTAATATTGATTTGAGTTGGCAACTATAAGATATTTAGCAAACAAAGGCGAATACACTTTTATAGATATTTGATGAGGACATGTGAATAATAAAACAATCTTATTGCAATGCCCATTATGCATATTGGTGATTGAGAGACAGAGAGACCAAAAAACACAAAGTCAGGCTAAAAGCACATTCCATCACAGGGTCACAGCAGGGTCAACTCATTAGTGCTGAAAAAGAGCTGACATGTCCAAAGATGTTGGCTATTACATTCTAACCCAGCACCTATCCAATTATAGAGATATATATATAATTATGCAGTAAAGAAATGTCACCATTCTATTAATAAATAATACATTTCATTGTTACCTAGTTTGTCCACCTGATGGCACTGTTTAATTTTCAACTGTAACATTTTATTGTCAATAATATTTATACACTATCTATGGTAATACACATTTGTTAAATTTCTTTGATTAAAAAGTGAGTGGATTTTCAGCAAAAATGTCAATGGGATGATCCGAATCAGGTTTATTGACAGATATACGTTCAAACGCATTTAAGGAATATGCTATGGTCCTAAAATAAATACATGTATCTGATTCAATAATAAAACATTTTTCCAAGCTCTCAAATACTGTTAATGGTACCATGCTGAATAATTCAGTATCAGCCAGGCTGTTCTTTACAATCCACTTCATATGATTTGGTGATCCGTGTCCTTCACCGAGATCACGCTGTGCTGACAGTGCTGTAACTTAACCCCTATAAAATGATTGTTCCTTTTTGTTTTACAGGGTTCACAGCTCATGTCCCCAAGATGTACATTCTGACGCTTTCTCCCTCTCTGACCCCTCTTCTCCATAGTCTTTGGCCTGAATTTGGATGTTATTTCATAATAAACTACTTTTTTTTCTTCTGAGTTGCACGTTTTCCTTGACTTCTTGTTGAATAATTTTAGACACTTTGCTTCATATGATGTTTAGCAAGCAACAATGGCAGTTTCAATTCTTTATAAAATTCCTGACCCAGATGTGGTAAGCAGTTCTGACATTTTTCAGTGGTTCAGTAATCAGTATACATCCAGACTAAGACACTGTCATCTGAGAAAACTCATCAAAAATTATTGCATTGATTTTTCAAACTTTGGTGAGTTTTCCTCATCGTGTCAAATACAGTGCTTTTAAGAGATCAGAATTATCAGTGTTAAAGCCAACAAGAGCCATCTCGGGCTTGTCAATACTTGTCCGTTGGCTGGAATGGCAATTATGTTGTGTAGCCTAGTTTCACTTTTACTTGGTATACTTAATCCAAACAAAGTAGCCTACTTGCATTAAACTGGTCTCTAGGGTTAATTTAAAATACAATTTTTAATTCATTGGCATTGGCAAGAAATGGGCATTGATCTGTGTGTAACTATGAGTAGGCCTAGGTTATAATAAACAAAGAACTGTAGAATTTGCCCAATAGTAGGTTTTCCTCCGAACACCACTCGTTGCTAATACGATATTTATGCTGAAATCAAAAATAGCTATATAGGTTTTTGAAAGACTTATAAGAAATGTATGATCAAAACAGACACCAAGGGTATGGTCTCGGCAGAGTCACATGTCTTGTTGAGCGGTCAGCTGACTGTGAGACATCATAAAGGCATCAACAAGCCCCACCGCCTGCATTGCAGTGTTGACTACAGAGAAACATTCATACAAACGAGCCCGGAAAACAGCGGAGTCATGCTTTTTCTCGCTCTCCTCTTCGTCTCTTCGGGTAAGGTCAACACGCCAAGACAGGTGTTTAGTTTCACAGTCGGTGTTACGATTCGGGACAGCTGTTAGTTCGCATTAAAGCTAATTTGCCCTCGTAGCTAAGCAAGTGCGTTTCATAACGAAAACACGGAAGCGCCTCGAGATGAGCTAGCTTTCCTAAACATTTGGTAAACGGCTCACGTTCAATTTTTAGAAGCAAACATTGTCTGAAAGTAGCCTATATATTATTTAACAGCAATAACCACGTGTCCGTCGCTGTTCGATGAGTTTACTAAGCATTTGTTACATCTAAGCTAGCTGTGTGAAGTAACTTGGCTGTTTGCCTTTGAATGCGTTGTTGGCCTGAGATCGGCTAACATTAGTCTGCAAGCTAGCGCTAGTCGGCTTACCAAATATGACTAAATTTGCCAATAATAACGCGTAGAATAGCCTTTAAAACCGTATATATTCTCGTATTAATGTAGGTAAATCGTCATGAAGCTGAACAGCTAGCTAAATATAACCTCGAAATTACTTTTATGGTCTTTTATCTCGGTACAGGGCCAATGTTTTGTAAGTGAAACCCCAGTCAGCCCCAACTCCTGTGACCAGCTAATGCACACTATGTGCTTTTTTGCTGACCCCATTTTTTTATTTAACGAGGAGGTAAAATCAAACAAACGACAAACTTTTATTTCAGTTCAGTTGTTATTATTACTGATTTTTATTTTAAATAGTTTTTGTAATACCTGTAGTTCCTTCGCTTTCACCTTTGTTCCACCAATAGCCTAGCTACCTAGCTTATTCTAACAAAACCATAGATAGTAAATAATAGAACACAACTGGGTCATAGGGAACTTTAAGAAATATATTGCTTAGAAGCAATGCATAACTTAGTCACGCCTTTAAAAAAAAGTACATATTCCGTTTGAAATATGGAAAATCTTTTTCTACTTTTTATCAGAGCACCAGCGGTAGTTTCTTGCAGTACACTGACAATTTTGGCTTTTTGAAGTCATGTTTGTGCTCTGTGAATTAATTTAGTGCTTTCCCAGTGCTCACCTCTGGTAAAAAGATCATTTGTACTCTTTGTACTTCCTCATTCCTGCATTTACGTTCGACATCCATAAATGGCTGATATCACGTTTGGGCTTCAATAATATTGTTGAACATGTGAAATGTAAACTTAACTAATCTCTGTTTGTGAGGTTAAACCTTATATAGGCTTGCAACATCTATGGGTTAAACTGATGTGTCACTTATCTGCCAGTTTCATAAGTCACTTGTTGTCGAACAGTCCAATCTAAATCCTATTTAAAGCCTTTTGAGCTTCACTGTGTCATGTGGCGCTGATTCATCCCCATTATGATACATTTTGTGTTTTTGAGAATTCCATTCACAGGAAGTGAGTCGAATATTGGCCTGTACGTTGCAGCCATTTTAGCTGACATCTTGTACAACTTGTATTCTTTGTCTACTGGGTGGCTTGCTGTTCTTCTGTGGGTTGATGTTACATCAAGTTAGGAATGTACAACACAAACTCTCTGATGCTGTCTTGTTAGTTTTAAATCGTTCGCTGCAGCCATGTCATGTCATGTCATTCTCCTCGGTACAGTCGGTGTACTTAAGAGCAGCTTGTTGTTTTGTCTGACTGCTCATGTGACTCTTGTTGGGGGGGGGGGGGGTGTCCGCCCGCCCGCCCGCCCGCCCGCCTGGCCTGCACTGTAAACACTGTGATTGATGAGCAGGAGTGGTCTTTTGAAAGTTTGCAGGAGCAAGTGCAATCTGCCAATTGTTTGCTGTTATCACCAAAGGCTGCTAACAGGACTAAGGCAACTCCTTTCATACTGACTCAGTCTGTGTTCTGAGTAAACTTTTTTTGTTCAAGTTCTTTTACCTCCTCTTTAAAAAGATTTGTTCATCTTAACAGTATTTGTCATACTTCTAAATGTAGACATAAAGCAGATGTAGAGATGTCAAGAGAAGTCAATGTTTTTTTTCTGTTTTCTCTTCCCTCAAGCAGAGTTTAAAGGCCCGGACACACCGGCCCGATAATCGCCGTCGTAGAGTCTGGAGGGGGTGGGGACACGAATCTGTTTGGTGTGTGCCGTGAAATCGGTCGTCGTAGATGTAGTCGGGCTTCTTTTGAGCCGAACATGTTCAATCGGCGGCGGGCAGTCTTTCAGTTGGAGCAAATTGATTTGTGGAGGGCTAGCGAATCAGTGAAGCCCGGAAGTGAGGCGGGTAGCACACACAGCTAACAACAGTTAGCCATTGTTTTAATGTGTTTGTTTGTTTCGTTCAGCGAGTACTCACATGCATCAACCCTTGTTGACTGCTTGACACCATGCTCGACACTCTCTGCTAAAAATGGTGCTCTTTATGGTCCATAAATATAAATACGTATTTCTATCTATGTTTATGATCTAGAGAGCCGTCCCATCATTTCCGGCTTCTGTATTTTTTTCGGGCCACAATACAGATTAGCGCCGCCTGCTCTTATGGAGACATTACGTCCCGCGCAAGCGCAGAGTGTACGGAAAGTCAGCAGTCGGCTTTTTTTGGCCGTGACGGGAAGACTGGAGCTGCCTGAATCGGCAAACTCCATTTTCGGGTAGTCGGACTGGTGTGTCCTGGCCTTAAGAGAAAACATGAAACGGTGCTACAAACTATTAGGTTCTTTCCCACATCACTTTTTTTCTACTGGAGTAAAATGGAGAACTAGAAACATTCACTTCATGATTTTATGTCATGCATGTCGGTTTATTCAACCATGCCTCTTATGAGATAAAAAAAAAAAAAAAAAAAAAAATCCCCCTGTGATGCTTCCTCACCGTATGTTGCACTCCGTTTGGTATTTACAATCTGGTTTGGGGTGGTTGGATCTCAAGCCAGATTTAGAAGCAAATGCTAAAGCAAGTTAGCAATTTGAGCTATTAGGGTTTGTGTGAGTAGTTCCCCTTGATAGCTAATTATAAAACGGTTCCTACCATTTCTCTTTGCGCCCTCAAAATGGGGCTCAGTTGTGTTTTTTTTTGTTCAGGGAGACCAAACTGACAGTGACATGGCAGATGATTGAATCTGTTATGAATTAAGTATTGAGTGCACTTCTTCATCGAAACATCTAAGTGAACCTTTCCTGAACTGCAAAAATGTATTTGATAGTACATTTTTAACAACTCCCTTCTTTCTTGTTGTGAGGAAGTATGTTGGCGTCAAACTTCCCCCTCATTAGTTTGCGTTCTGATCTCTGTAATATATGCCCCAATGAAAGGTGTGAACGTTGACTGTTTTCTCTACTTTGCAGCTGTTGCCACCCCTCTGCTGGGCACTGAGCAGTGTGCTCGTGGCCCCCCCTACTGGTGTCAGAATGTGAAGACTGCGTCTCTGTGTGGAGCTGTGCCTCACTGCCAACAGAACGTGTGGAACAAACCCCAGATGGTGATGCCCCGACCCCCTCCCCACACACTCCTAAAGAGACCTGTGTCATTCATATCCTTATAACTTTTTCTGAAAATATCATTGGAGTCTAATAGGAGGCGCATGATGCTTCTCTTTGGCAATGTTTCATGCACTTCTTGTTTGTGCTCTAGATATGCTGTACATGAATGCATTTTTTTAATTCACGTATCCAACTGTCTTATTTCAGAAATCGGTGCCATGTGACTTGTGTAAAGAGGTGTTGATGGTTGTGGAGCAGATACTGAAGGACAATGCCACTGAGGTAAGATTTGAAAAAAAATCTGTTTTGACTGTCTGATGACCAATTGAGTTGCCTGCTACTAAACTAACACTGAAACTCAAACACTCCTCTGGAATTCTGATATTATGTCTGTGATTGCAGGCTGAGGTTCTCGGCTACTTGGAGAAGGCCTGCCAGCTCCTTCCTGATAAAGGTTTGACCGCAGAGTGTAAGGAGATAGTGGATAGCTACTACCCCATCCTCATCGGAATCATTAAAGGAGAACTGGTGAGCAACTGTCTTGTTGGTCCTAGTTTTTGCCTATTATCAGTTCAAATGTACATTGAAAAGCATGTGTTGGAAGTTTAGGTTGGAGGTTTGTTCATCAGTCAGTTTATCGTTTGGCCTCATCTAAGACTCTTAAGTTAATGATCCGTCTGCCTTTTTGTGTGGAAAACATAAATTAAAAAGGGAAAACAAGTGGCTGCGAGCAAAGTGCGGCGAGCTGAATAAGGCTATTGATGAGGAAGTGAGTCAAAGTCTAAATAGGAACAGACTAGTCATTGTGTAAGCCTAAACATTGTGACCAGGAGGGTTTTTTTTTTGGTTTCGTTTTGGTTGTCAACTCTCACCTTCTAAAGGAAAGGGAAGCGGACCTTTCCAGATCCTCAAATTTATTTTGATTGTGTTTAGCTTTAAAGCCATCGGTTATTATTACTTCTGCTGACAGTTGACATGTACACTAGGCTTTTTGAATATATCACTTTAACTGCCCAGTGCCTGTTACTGATGAATGTTCATTGTATGGCTTTTTTTCAGGAGGATCCCTCTGTGGTGTGTGGGGCCATGGGGCTGTGTCAGTCTCAGCAGGCAGCCCTGGCTAAGGTTCATGCCCAGGAGCAGCTGGTGTCCAATGAAATCCCTCAGGTTGACCTTTCAATGCCAATGGCTCCTTTCCTCCTCAATGTGCCCCAGCTCCTCTATCCGCAGGAGAGCCTCAAGCAGGAGGCCCACAAACAAGACACTCCAAAGGAGGTACGCTGTTTAATGCCACATGAACGAAAATGCCTTGTTTCCACTGAGCACTTCAGTTAGGTACGGAAAGGAACGGTAACCCTAGATCTGGCTTGCGTTTCTACTGCCGACGGTTCACTTACTTGGTATGCGGGGTATATGCTGGCTGGTTATAGCTGTTCAACGTAACTATCACAACATTCTATCAGCTGGACACAGTGCAGCCCGTCAATAAACTCAAAGAAGAGGAAGAATGCGACACAAAAAAAGGGCTGTGCGCAGAGGAGATTACAAGGCGGTTTGTCGAACAGTCAACGGACTGCATTGTGTATCTTCTCCACGCTCTTGGGACCGGTTGTTACCCCAACAATAGGGTGACAAAAATGTGTACTGCACGGTTTGCTTATTTTGGTACCCTTCCCAACTTTTGACAGTGGAAACGCAAAATAATTGAGTGCTGTACCAAACCGAACTGTAACGCTCAGTAGAAACGAGGCTTAATATGTTCTCTACCTGTTATAAATGTCTTCATATGGCCCTGAATATCTTCATCCCTGTAGGAAAGCGATGAGGTGTGCCAGGACTGCATCAAGTTCCTGACTGACGCTCAAGCACAAGCCAAGGCCAACTCCACATTTGTTGACTCCATCATTGAGAACATTGAGAACCAGTGTGACCTGCTGGGCCCAGGCTTGTCTGCAATGGTAGGAGCCGCACACCAGTGGAGGAGCTTTGATTTTAAATACTAATTTTTACACAACTTTCCCCCCTAAAAAGGTTGTATATTTACTCCCCCCCTCTTTTATTGCAGTGCAAGACGTATGTCGACCAGTATGGCTCCCTTGTTGTTGAGCAGCTCATGTCCATGGTGAGTTTTCTACTCCCCCCCCCCCCCACACTTCATGTGCTTCAATAATTTCCAAAAGGTTTAGGAAAATGCACAGTTTGTCAAGTCTTAATGATTTTGATCAGCAAAACTGTTGTCTGTGATCCTTGCTTTGTTGGTTGTGCTTAGCCCATATCCAGTCTTTCAGCACCACCTGACCCCGCTGACTTCAATTTAATCACACCTTTTTAAAATTGCTTTCTTTTTGATTTATTCTAATTTCTGTTTTTATTTTTCGCGTGTTGTGTCTTTTTCCTTTCCCTCCCCCACTCCATTCATGTTGTCTTGCTCTGTTTTTCTCCTGCTCTGGGTTTTGTGTGCTGCTCCCCAGGAACAGGTAGGTCTCTTTGTATTCAGCCTGTAGCCTCTTAACCCTTAGCTTGTGCTTCTTGTGTTGTCCCCTGCTAGCGCTACTCACCTCACACTGTAGAGACCCTTGGCCTTGTGTCTGAATTGTGCGATATAAATAAACTTGCCTTGCCTTGTGAATGATAGTAATCGTATTATGAGCAGGACTACTCTTACTTAACCCTGAACACACTGCTTGTTTTGGCTAATGACTTTACACGGAAATGCCCGTTGGAACATTACATTTAAGGGCCACATTAAGATTATCTCCTGCTTCTGGACATCAGATAGCGTATCAGATAGTATAGTTATGTCCTATTTAGAATATGCTTGGATTTTTTGACTTGGTTTGCACAAAAAAGTAAACGGACAGATGTGCAGCTGCTCTTAACTAACATTAAAAAGAAAAGCAGCATCTGTAATGTGCGGTTGTTTGTTTAACTCTGGTTAATCTTGTTGGATGCCACTTCACCATCATTAAACAACATCATAAACCGGTATGGGTTACTGTATGCTTGGTATAGTTAAAGGATATATGCATTTTTTTTTTGTACCATTTATAAACTTTGGTAGGCTATAATGCATGGGTGGTAATGGTATGGAGAGTACAAATGCATGGCTTAATAGCATGCAGAGTGTCAGGCTTTTTTTATTTATTTTTTTGGTCCTTTGACTGTGTATCCTAAAGTCGTTTTTTGTTGTCCTCAGCAACCTAAGGACATCTGTGTCCACGCTGGCTTCTGCACCGCTACAAAGAAGTCCATTCCCATGATGAAGCTGTTTGCTGCCAAGACACTATCTGCCGCCAAGACTGTACCTGCTCTCAAGCTTGTCCCTGCCACCAAGATTGATGCCGCCACTGTCAAGTCTGCTCAGGTAAGACAAAGTGGGAATCTGACTGCTCACTCATTAGTAAAAGATATTGATAAAAGATATATGTTTTTAAACTGTCAGCACAGCTTTGCACACGATACCTTTTCTCTTTGTGTTTCAGCCCATGGTCCGTGTCCGTGATTCACCAACCTGTGCCATCTGTGAGTTTGTGATGAAACAGTTGGAGACTATGCTGGAGGATGAGAAAACAGAGGTGGGATTTGTGCTTCTATATATCCAATATCATCATAAAAAATCTATAGAACTGCCGTCAATGTAAAGTTAGTCAAGCTAATCCTTCTGTTTTTTTCTTTCTTAGGAGGAGGTGATTCAAGCTGTGGAGAAGGTGTGCACATACCTGCCCTCCTCTCTGTCTGCCCAGTGTAAGGACCTGATTGAGACCTACGGCCAGGCCATCATTGAGCTGCTGGTGCAGCAGGCTGACCCCAAGGCTGTGTGCGCAGTGTTGGCACTCTGCAATGGTGCTCAACGCACGTATGTCCGTAAGTTCCCACCCTTCAAAGCCCAATGGATGCCCACGTTAACTCTTTCCATCACGTTAACTTTTTAACACCGGTGAATTCTGCTCCATTATTTTCCAGCTGTGATCGACCAGACTCGCTATAAGGCTGGTGGATACTGCCAGGTGTGCAAGATGGCCGTCTCATACATCGACGGTATTCTGGAGAAGAATGCCACAGAGGCACAGATCGAAGAGGCGGTGAGGAAAGTGTGCAGCTTCCTGCCAGACTCTCTGCAGACAGAGGTGAGTAGTTCCATCTTCTTCCCTTGTGTTACTTTGATCATTTATCCCCATGTGGCAGCATTGACTTAAACCCCTGTATGTCTGTGTCAACAGTGTGACCAGCTGGTGGAACAGTACGAGCCAATGCTTATCAGTCTGCTGCTCCAGGCGCTCGACCCAGACTTTGTGTGCATGGTAAAGAGAAAACTTAACTCTGTCAACGTTTTTTGTTTTGTTTATAATTCTACAGGAAACTTTTGAATAATTGAAATCGTTCTTGTCATTATGGCTCATGTCAACCGTTTTTTGGGTCATAAATTGTTGAAAATGGACAGTAAATTGGACATTTTGCTAGCATTATAGACAGTTTTGCATCTGAGTTGTATGTGTGTGTCTGTGTTACAGAAAGTAGGAGCCTGCCCTGAAGCTTTGCGAAAGCTGCTGGGAAGTGAGCAGTGCAGCTGGGGACCTGCATTCTGGTGCAAGAACGTGGAGACAGCAACTCGGTGCAATGTGAGTAGTTTGATCATATGTTGACACCCAAATGTTGACACCCCCAGGGTAGGATTTCTGAGCCTGCTATAGGGGATATGAAGTATCCGTACACCGAATGCTGCCCAACAGATGATTCCATTTTACTTGTGTTGCTTATCACAACTGATTCTATAAAACGGATTGTGTGAACGAGTCGGTTGCTAGATTCCTGTCTAACCTCTTGTTTGTGTTTTTAGGCTGTGGCTCACTGCAAACGCCATGTGTGGGTATAGAGGAAGAAGAAGATCAGCACACAGACCTGTAGGGAAATAAATGAAAATATTCTTGTGCTGCTTTCCACTTTTAAGTATTGTCCTGTTCTCTCTTTTTTATGGACTTACATGATGGCAATTTGTGTTTAAATTAACTTTGATATTTGAATGATGTCATGGTGGAAAGGGACTGGACATTTGTAGGGGCGGGTGGGAGGGAGGACTGAGATTGTGGCCTGCAGCTCAGGCCGTTAATGCTTCACTGAGGGGGAAAAAGTCCCAAAGCTTCATTTTGGTTTGGCTTAGCCCATTTGCAGCATTTGGGTTGCACTCGCATGTATCATTTGCTGGTTGTGGTGTTTGTTAGAAAGAATTAAAGTTCCACAGGTTGCATAATGTTGACACACCATCTGATGATTCAACCCCCCCCTTCTCCCTAATGGAACTGATTGCTAATGTGGGAGATGGTTCAGTGTGTCAAGAATGTATGGAATTACTTTTACAAGTCTGTCTGACCCTTAAACAAATGTATTTTTTGTAGAACTGAAAATTAGTGTTTTTGTTTTAAGGAGTGCACCTTGCATTCACCTCCCATTGATTTGCACTCTTCCCACTGTTTTGTTAAATCACTGCATTTCTAATATGAAGAAAAGCTCGAATTGGTCAAACCCTGAGCCAAATGTTGGGGGATCTGTACATTTTTAACAATTAAAGTGTTCCCAATCCAAACATTTTAATTTGTATCTTCCTTTGCTGTAAACTGACTATAGCTCAGTGTCATAAAACCTGAGCATGTCATAAAAACCAACTGGTTCTTTTTTTCTTATTTTCATAGGATGTTAATTTCGGCGTTGTTTAAAGAACCGTTATTATGCTTAATGTTTAATATGCAGGTTGCATATGATACTGCTGACAATCCTCCAAATGACAGCCTACAATACATCTGGTTTACTTCCTGTCAGTCACTGCAGTCTTCTGATTGGTTATTAGTAGTGGGATCCCCGAAAAGTGTATTTGCCGATTACATGCAGAGCGAGTGACTGAGAGATCGGCTTTATAAAACGTGCACACTATTTAAGTGATCACTGTATGAATAAAGAGCGATTTAACACTTGTATAAACATAAATAAATCACTTACTTCACCTTAAGTTAAAAGATGTAAAGGAGACTGCCTTGATGGCCAATGGTTACCACGCATGGCATATCACGGCAATATCGCACCGTGATTTGTCAGCCTTACAACTGTCCAATATACAGGTCCTTCTCATATAATTAGCATATTGTGATAAAGTTCAATATTTCCTGTAATGTACTGATAAACATTAGACTTTCATATATTTTAGATTCATTACACACAACTGAAGTAGTTCAAGCCTTTTATTGTTTTAATATTGATTTTTGGCAAAAAAGTAAAGAAAAACCAAAAATCCGTATCTCAAAAAATTAGCATATTTCATCCGACCAATAAAAGAAAAGTGTTTTTAATACAAAAAAGTCAACCTTCAAATAATTATGTTCAGTTATGCACTCTATACTTGGTCGGGAATCCTTTCGCAGAAATGACTGCTTCAATGCGGCGTAGCATGGAGGCAATCAGCCTGTGGCACTGCTGAGGTGTTATGGAGGCCCAGGATGCTTCGATAGCGGCCTTAAGCTCATCCACAGTGTTGGGTGTGGTGTCTCTCAACTTCCTCTTCACAATATCCCACAGATTCTCTATGGGGTTCAGGTCAGGAGAGCTGGCAGGCCAATTGAGCACAGTAATACCATGGTCAGTAAACCATTTACCAGTGGTTTTGGCACTGTGAGCAGGTGCCAGGTCTTGTTGAAAAATGAAATCTTCATCTCCATAAAGCTTTTCAGCAGATGGAAGCATGAAGTGCTCCAAAATCTCCTGATAGCTAGCTGCATTGACCCTGCCTTTGATAAAACACAGTGGACCAACACCAGCAGCTGACATGGCACCCCAGACCATCACTGACTGTGGGTACTTGACACTGGACTTCAGGCATTTTGGCATTTCCTTCTCCCCAGTCTTCCTCCAGACTCTGGCACCTTGATTTCCGAATGACATGCAAAATTTGCTTTCATCCGAAAAAAGTACTTTGGACCACTGAGCAACAGTCCAGTGCTGCTTCTCTGTAGCCCAGGTCAGGCGCTTCTGCCGCTGTTTCTGGTTCAAAAGTGGCTTGACCTGGGGAATGCGGCACCTGTAGCCCATTTCCTGCACACGCCTGTGCACGGTGGCTCTGGATGTTTCTACTCCAGACTCAGTCCACTGCTTCCGCAGGTCCCCCAAGATCTGGAATCGGCCCTTCTCCACAATCCTCCCCAGGGTCCGGTCACCTCTTCTGGTTGTGCAGCGTTTTCTGCCACACTTTTTCCTTCCCACAGACTTCCCACTGAGGTGCCTTGATACAGCACTCTGGGAACAGCCTATTCGCTCAGAAATTTCTTTCTGTGTCTTACCCTCTTGCTTGAGGGTGTCAATGATTGTCTTCTGGACAGCAGTCAGGTCGGCAGTCTTACCCATGATTGCGGTTTTGAGTAATGAACCAGGCTGGGAGTTTTTAAAAGCCTCAGGAATCTTTTGCAGGTGTTTAGAGTTAATTAGTTGATTCAGATGATTAGGTTAAGAGCTCGTTTAGAGTACCTTTTCATGTATGCTAATTTTTTGAGATAGGAATTTGGGGTTTTCATGAGCTGTATGCCAAAATCATCAGTATTAAAACAACAAAAGACCTGAAACATTTCAGTTGGTGTGCAATGAATCTAAAATATATGAAAGTTCAATTATTATCATTACATTATGGAAAATAATCAACTTTATCACAATATGCTAATTATATGAGAAGGACCTGTAGTGGAACATTACCCCAAAAACTGGTATTAAAGGTGCTATATCGAAATCCCATGAAAAATGTATTGTACAAGAAGTATATAGGCACACAATCTTGTCACATTTGCAAGGTTACAAAGGCGTCTCACCTGGATGATCCTACCAGTAGCATATGCTTGTCTCAAAGATTAAGCCATGCAAGTCTAAGGATGTCAGCTTGAGTACAAATAAAACAAATTGACAAAACTACAGAGTTGTTAATGGAAATATTATGTTTATAAAGTCTGATTAAGGTCACTTACACGTTTTATGGATGATACACACACACCAACAATTAGCAATACTTTTTCAGCTGTGTCCCTCCAAAAACATGAAGTGCTTCTTTTCCATCTGCATATTTAAGTTCAACTGAAAAACACTCAACACCCTCTGCATTATATAATGTCACAAATGTCTACCCCTTGAACCGACTACATCAGGGGTGTCCAAACTTTTTTCACTGAGGGCCACATACAGGAAAATCTACGAAGGGCCGGGCCACTTTGCAAAAATAACACATTTATCAGGACATGTAGAGTCCTGCTCTGATGTTTAGTTTCATAGTGTCTTCGTAAATTGTAATCCGGTCCTCTGGGATGGGCTTGGTGCTCTTTTTCTTTTATGGGACATATTTCTCTGTAATATAATGAATGCATTTAAATTATTTAAAAATTAAAATGGCCATATTACATTATATTTTTAAAATGTGCCACGGGCCAATCAATCAGTTTTGACACCCCTGCACTAGTGGGTTAACAAAAAATTAAAAATTAAATTAAAAAGGGCCATAATACATTATATTTTTTAAATCGGCCGCGGGCCAATAAAAAAGTGGGCCAGTTTGGACACCCCTGAATTACATTCACACAATGTGTTGAAATTGATTAAATAACACTTTTGTTGATGGGCTGCACTGATTGCTAATGTTGGTCAGAGAACCACTCATGTCCAATGCAGCTCTAAGTCTCCCATCAGTGTAAACATTACACATATTATTAATTTGAGGTATGAAGGAGTAATGGCGATTTGCTAAAGAGCTTAAATAAGAAACTTATCAGTTTTCTTCCCTCATGGCAGACAACTACATTTGCTGGTGGTGCATCTCCATGTTTTGAGGTTCTGGTATTCATCAGCAGGGGGTTCTGTCCTGAGTACTGTCCAGCTGCCTGCCGTATAGCTGGACTGTAGCACTGTTAAGACTTAACACCCTGGTCAGATGCAGTGCACAATAAGCACAGAGAGGGCAGATCCCACAGCCAGTCCCATGGTTAGGAAGAAGGACATCACCACTCCTGTGGCCTCTGCCAGCTCCCGGGGGACCACCTTAGGGCCGTAGATCATTGGCAGAGTGCCCAGGTAGCCGTTAGACAGGCCCAGCAGGCAGTTAAAGATGACAGGGTACACGTCATGGTGGAAAAGCACAGTGTGGAAGTGTTCCCTTGGCTGGTAGTTACAGAACATGAGAAGTGGCACCATGACTGTGCGACAGAGCACCAGGATAGGTAGGACTCGGCTGGTGGGACCAGGGATCTGCAGCCACATTGTGGCCTGTCTACCGCAGAAGTCTGCCATGTTGAACAGCAGGAAACTGGTGAGGGGCACAAAGTAAATGTTGGTCCAGGGGCTGCCGCTGTTTTTCTGGACAGACTCTATCCCTGAAGATACGGCGGGGAACACCGCGATGGAGACGCAGAAGACGTAGAAGACGCTCAGGCCGAGCACCCAGGTCTTCTTGAGGATGGGCCTCAGAGGGGGGACGGACACTCTGCTGCCTGGGTCAGAAGCAGCTGCTGAGCCCCCTTCACCCGTCACTCCTGGAACAGTGCATGTTGCAGCCAGCATGTAGTGTCTGCAGAGAAGAGAGGAAAACTTTCTGAACTGTTGGGTCTTAGTTTTACCATTCGATTTTTGTTATGTTGTCGTCAAGGCCAGGTTTAATAACTTTAAAAATGTTAATCAGCTCAGCTGCGTTCAATTCAGCGTTAATAAATAAATAAAATTCAAAATTCAAAAACAAAATAGATGGAACTTGTAAGTTTAGAATATTTGTTACAATTATTCTTATCCCCACGCCATGTAGGATTTCAAGAAGATCTGCTGGCCCCATCTGGTGGTAGAATGAAGAATGACTCTGACAGAAAATGAACACTGTTGACTCTAATCTATGGTATCTAGATTCAGGTGGAACAGAGGGCCTTAAGTTATCATGTGTTAGATTCACAAATTAAAATGCACTTTTTAAGATATTTTTCTGGTATTTTTTTATGCTTTATTGATAGTGTAGAGACAGAGTTGAAATGGGGCAGAGAGGGGAGTGACAAGCAGAGAACGACCGCGGGCTGGAATCGAACCCGGGTACGCTGCTGGCCGAGGCCCATGGGGGGAACGCCCTACCAACTGAGCTAAGGGCGCCCCCTTAAAATGCACTTTTAATAGCTCTATGAATGTATCTGTGTAGAATAGTTGGCTGGTACTGACCTTGAGAATGCCAGCTTGGGCAGCAGCAGATATGCGATTATGCAGAGCAGGATAAAGAAATCTGCAGTCAGGAAATAGGCCAGAGCGCTGTCTGTCACATCCTTCGCCACTGCCAGGTCCGTTATTGATGCAACTGCACTAATGGTGCCTCCCATGGCCTGGCCTAGGACAAAAAGATTAGTTAAAAGTTAAAGACAAAATGAATCCATCTTTTCTTCCTTTATTAGAGAGTACAGTACAGAGTGGAAAGAGGGAGGAAGAGAAGGGAATGACGTGCAACAATGTTTCCCCCTGACCTCTCAGGGGAATGTTACGATAAATGGGCTCTGTCTTCAACTCCTAGTCCACCATGATGCCCCATAAGTTATTCCATTTTCTATAACCGTTGATTCATGTTGTACATACAGTACATGCAGCTTTTAAATGTTTATGAAACTCTGATGATCAAAAATGACCTGTAACAGCATACGAGACCACCAGTGAAAGCATCGCTATTTTATATAGTTGATTTTAATGTCTTTGCTCTGGTTCACTCCCCGCCAACTCAGACAAAATGATTTAACGGCAGGTAGGCCGTAAAAGCATGTGTTTCCTGAAGGATACTTAATCAAAGTTCTCTTTGCTTCACCACCGTCATATGCCCATTATTAATCTAGTCACATACTTAACCTCATTGGGATGCATCCTGCGGTCTCTCTTTTCACTCACTTTCTAAACAAATGGCTGCACCGCCGGAACATGCAGGCGCTTGTGTTGTAAAAAAACACTCCCACATTTGTCTAAAGAGGCCGCTATATATACACATAAACTGAAAGTTCCTTGTTGTCACTTGAATGAAGCTGCTATATAATGTGAACCTTATGGATTTCAAGGCATCAGGCATTTGTGTAAAGGAGGACTGCACCTGATAACAGGGCCTGGGAGATCTTCATGGGGAAATGGCCACTGATCCCGAACATGCTGCCGGAGAAGATGTTAGAAGCCCCGCTGACCACGGCCACACTGAACAGAGTGCCCGTGAAGAACTCCTCCCTGCTGTCAGACACATCCACTTTCACCATGACCGTGGTAACCAAGAACACAGCCAGGATCACAAAGAGAGACGACAGGATCCGCACGTTCGGAGACAACCTACCAGTACAGCGCACACGGTTAATGGGGTAAGGCAGATGTTTGTCAAACATTAGCTCGTCTACCTAAACAAGAAAGATGAAGTAGATGTTTTGTGCTGTGCTTGTTTTGTGAAGTCAGACACTTGACTGGCTACAGTGTGTGAACAACATAAACATACAGTGGAGGAAATAAGTATTTGATCCCTCACTGATTTTGTAAGTTTGCCCACTTACAATGAAATGAACGGTCTATAATTTTAATGCTAGGTTTATTTTAACAGTGATAGACAGAATATCAAAAAGAAAATCCAGAAAATCCCATATAAAAAAGAGATATAAATTATTTTGCATTTCATTGAGTGAAATAAGTATTTGATCCCCTATCAAAACATTGCTTAGTAGGCTACTTGGTGGAGAAACCCATGTTGGCAAGTACAGAGGTCAGACGTGTCTTGTAGTAAGTTGATGAACAGGTTTGCACACATCTCAGGAGGACATTTGGACCACTCCACTTTGCAGATCCTCTCCTAATCTTTAAGGTTTTGAGGCTGTCGCTTGAGCTTCAGTTCCCTTCACAGATCTATTGGATTAAGGTCCGGAGACCTCCATGACCTTAATTTGCTTCTTCTTGAGCCACTCCCTTGTTGCCTTTGCTGTATTTTTAGGGTCATTGGCGTGCTGGAAGACCCATCCACAACCCATTTTTACGGACCTGGTTGAGAGAAAGAGCTTGCCACCTAGTATTTTGTGTTACAAGTCCACCTGTCCCCTTAGAAGAGAAACACCCCCAAAGCATAATGCTTCAACCTCCATGCTTGACTGTGGGGATGGTGTTCTTGGGGTCATAGTCAGAACTCCTCTTCCTCCAAGCATGGCGAGTCACTATGATACCAAAGAACTTTATTTTGTTATAATCTGACCACATCACCTTCTCCCAAGCATTCTCTGAGTCTTTAAGGTGTTCATTGGCAAACTTCAGACGGTTCTGTATGTCTCTTCTTGAGCAGGGGGAGCTACAGGATTTCAATCTATCACGGCATATTGTGTTACCAATGGTTTTCTTGTTGACTGTGGTCCCAGCTGCTTGGGATCATAAAGAAGCTCCTCCCGTGTAGATCTGGGCTGATCCCTTACCTTTCTCATGATCATTGATACCCCACAAGGTGAGATCTTGCATGGAGCCCCAGACCGAGGGAGATTGATGGTCATTTTGGTTTTTCTTTCATTTTCGAATAATCGCACCAACAGTTGTCTCCTTCTCACCCAGCTTCTCGCCAATGGTCTTGTAGTCTATTCCGGCCTTGTGCAGGTCTACAATCTTGTCCCTGATGTCCTTAGACAGCTTTTTGGTCTTGCTCATGATGGAGATGTTGGAGTTTGATTTAGTGACTCTGTGGACAGATGTCTTTTATACAGGTAACAAGTTGAGACAGGTGTGTTTTATAGAGGAAACTAGTTGAGATTAGGAATACTTTTTTAAAGCACAAGGACTAATCTGTGGGAGCCAGAATTCTTTATAATTGTAGGGGATCAAATACTTGTTTCACTCAATGAAATGCAAAACATATATATAGATATTTTTTTTAATGTGATTTTCTGGATTTTCTTTTTGATATTCTGTCTATCACTGTTAAAATAAACCTAGCTTTAAAATTATAGACCGCTCATTTCTTTGTAAGTGGGCAAAGTTACGGTGAGGGATCAAATACTTATTTCCTCCACTGTATACAATATTGACTGTTGTCACAAGTAGCCTATCATGTATCCATATATATATATATATAATCATCTAAAATAACTTATATAATAAAATGTATTCTGCTGCAGAGATGTTGTTTCATGTTATCTCCGACCAGCACAGTCTGATCGAAGTCCAGAGGGAATGCACACAGACACTGTAATCACCAATATAACCCTAGGATAGAACCATTGTTACCTCCAAACAACCACGGGCAATTTACAAAGTTACTTTATGCTGTGTGTATTATGGTGAGTAGCGTGAGAGACTTGACAAAGAAACACACTGGAGAGGAGCAGGGTGTGGGTGTGGGTGTGGGTGTGGGTGTGGGTGTGCATGTGTGTGCGTTTGCGTGTGTGGAATTAACCTGTTAACCAGGAAATAGTTGAGTATCAGACACAGCACCGAGGGCACCGTGGAGGCAATGACCAGATAGTTTTCAAAGTATTCCTGTGGATAGTTAGAGAAAAGACGAAACATTTGAATTTGCTTGAATATAAGAACACACACTTGGTGTCACACACACTCACACACACACACACACACACACACACACACACACACACACACACACACACACACACACACACACACACACACACACACACACACACACACACACACACACACACACACACACACGAAGAGGAAGTGAAAGGAGAAGGGAGACATTTAGACATCTAATTATTTTCCTTCCTTGTCTTTTCGATGGTTTCTGTCAAATCAAGTCAAGCATTCATTTAAAAAAAGCAGATAAAGGACATATTTAACAGCTGTTTGATTCTAACAATAACAGGCCTGTCCCAAGAAGGAATTATTCAGCTGTGAAGACACTTTTTGGTCAGTTGACTACACAGATTATACGATTGTCTGCCTCTGTGACATTCTTGAAACAAATACATGAATTCCACATAGTTTGGCAGCAAATCTAATTGACCCCTGACTTTTACTCCTCTCTCTACCTTAATCTTTGTTGCCTTGAACAAGCCGTTACTTAATGTATAATTGTGTCGCGAGGGATTTCTGTCAGATGTGAAAGGACACTCTGTCCTCACATTTGTCACATGGTTCCACAAAAAGCATGCAGAATGGCACAATTGTGCATCTTACCATAAACACACACGTGCTGTATAACAGACACAGTAGGTATTCAGAGGTTCCCACACATGTTTTACCAATACATTTTCAAGACTTCTCCATGACTTTTTCCTGAAATTTCTACCCAATTTTGATAACATAGCCTAAAGTAGGTAGGCCTGTTTTGCAATCACATGGCTCAACAATGAGGCCCTTACTGTGTCTCTCTTGAGCCATGTGTTATATTTGTCATACGAATGCCATAAATTATAAAACACGCGCTTGTTCCCAGGCATTCTTAGGGATAAGCAAGATAAAAAAGAAAGATGTAATTCGAGGAACTATTTTGCATAATGTTACAGATGTTTTGGAATTCATCTGAGTATCTTTTAAACACTAGCCAAAGTTAGGCCAGACCTTGAAGAAACAAGTTTCTTCTAATTTCATAACTTTTCCAGGTATTTCCTGACCCTGGGAGAGAACCCTGTGTGTGTACAGTATTTCTCTCTCACTCACACTGAGGTCTGAAAGTTGCTCCTGGTCGCCACTCTGCTGCTGAGTGCGGTTGCTGAGTTTGTAGAGCCAGTAGGGTTTGGCTGTTATGAAGAAGTTCCAGGGCAGCAGAGAGCCGATGCCCATCAGGAAGAAGATGATGTAGACCAGACAGTAAGAGTCTTCTGGACTGTAGTGCACGGCCAGAGGCACAGAGGAGGGTTTGGGCAGCAGTGGGCTTTGGTCCTCGCTTTCTTCATCTCCTTCGTCCTCAGATACATGTCGGTTAGCGAGAGCATTGGGAAAATAGGCCGAGTTGAGACTGGGAGACTGCCCGGGCACTGTGCCGTCCATTTCCACACCCAGAATACAGGACACTCACAAAGTGAAAAGCTGACAGAGAAAAAGGGAGCTGATGATGATGATGATGAGGCAGTTAAAAATCCACTAAGACGGGAAGTGTTATACAGAGAGCTGTGAAGGGAGAAGAAGAAAAAGAAACACACAGTTTAAAAATTATCACTGAGAAATACGATTGGAATTGCAATAACTAACGGGGGTGTTTGGTTACATGATGATGCTTATGTTTACTTGTGATGGTCCAGGACAGGCAAAGACGGAGCGTGTTGTTGGTTGTGAAGCCATAGCCCGGGGAAGAGATCAGTCCAGGTGTCCAGAGCCTCTGATACTGCAGTGCAAGGAGTCACATTTAAACTGTGAGAATTATAATTCACTTCAAGACATATTGTGTGGGGTATCTTTACAAATGTCTCCCTTTGTAGATTATTAGGTCTTTCTGCAGTCTTAAGAAGGTGGTTAACATCAAACGTGGGTGGAAGGAGTATGTGTCTGAACACCATGCTGAAGCAAGGGAAGCCTTTAAACTTTGGACTAATGCAGGAAGGCCTAGACAGGGTGATGTGTTTGAGTGTAAAAACAAGCTAATGCCAGATATAAATATGCTCTTCGTCATATTAAGACAAAAGAGAATACTGTTAGAGCGGACTTGCTTGCTAGGAATCTACAAAAGAACAACTATGTTGACTTTTGGAAAGCAATCAAAGTGATGAATAACCATAAAACGTCTTTACCACATGACATTGAAGGTATCTGTGGTTCAGATAACATTGCAAAATGATGGCGTGAGCATTATATCAAGCTGTTCAACTGTGTCAAGAGTAATGTTGTTGCTGTTAATAATGTTGATTTGGACACTAATGTTACAGTAAGCCCAGCAGAGGTGGCACATGCTATTGAGATGCTTGATAACAACAAAACATGTGGTACAGATGGTATTGCTGCAGAGCATCTTAAGCATGCCAGCTATAGGCTCTCTCCACTGTTAGCCATGTGTTTCACTGGTAGCATGGTGCATGGTGTTCTCCCTGACTCCATCTTGTCTGTTTTGCTGGTTCCTGTGCTTAAGGAGAAGGCTGGCAAATTAAACAGCATGGACAATTATAGGCCAAAAGCCCTTGCCAGTACCCTGTCTAAGGTGCTGGAAAAAAATATTTTAAATAGGATGGAAATGTATGTATTAACTACAGACGATCAATTTGGATTCAAGAGAAAACATAGTACTGATTTATGCATTTATGCTCTAAAGGAGATTGTCGCTAAATATCAACACCAAAACACCTCTGTGTTTCTCTGTTTCATTGATGCCTCTAAGGCATTCAATAGAATCAACCATGCAAAACTATTTGTAAAACTACTTTTGAGAGATGTTCCTAAACATATTGTTAGAATTCTAATGTATTGGTATGCTCAGCAAACATTCCAGGTCAAATGGGATAATACTGTTTCTGATCCTTTTCATGTGGCGAATGGGGTCCGTCAAGGAGGAATCTTATCTCCTATTCTTTTTAATGTATATATTGATGACTTTTCAAGACAGCTAAATGAATGTACAACATGATGTATTGTGGGAGATCAAGTTGTGAATCATCTCATGTATGCTGATGACCTGGTTTTACTTTGTCCATATTCTGCTGGGTTACAAGAGCTGTTGAGGATATGCACACAATATGGAAGAGAATTTGACATCAACTATAATGCCAAAAAGAGTAAGGTTGTTGTTGTGAGATCTAGAGAGGACAAAAAATCCTCTTTTCCTACTTTCCACCTCTCAGATGGTCTCTTAGAAATATCCAGGGAATTAAAATATCTAGGACATGTCTTCTCAGATGATCTCATGGATGACAGTGACATTTGTCGTCAGTGGTGTAAAATATATGCACAGGCCAACATGATGATGAGGAAATTTTCCATGTGTTCCACAGATGTTAAGTGTGCTCTGTTTTAGGGCTGCAACTAACGATTATTTTGATAATCGATTAATCTGTCGATTATTTTCCAGATTAATCGATTATTAATCGATTAGTGTTTTGGTCCGTAAAATGTCAGAAAATGGTGAAAAATGTTGATCAATTTTCCAAAGCCCATGTTGACGTCCTCAAATGTATTGTGATGTCCAAAACACACAGATATTTCAGTTTACTGTCATAATAGGATAAAAGAAACCAGAAAATATTCACATTTGAGAAGCTGAAATCAGAGAATTTGGAAATGTTTTATTAAAAAATGACTTGAAACGATTAATCGATTATCAAAATAGTTGGCGATTATTTTAATAATCGATTAATAATCGATTCGTCGATTAATCGTTGCAGCTCTACTCTGTTTAGGGCTTATGTCACGGCGCTGTATACAGCTCATCTCTGGTCCTCTTACAGAGTGAGAAGTATGCAGAGGCTTAGAGTGGCATATAGGGCTGCTACTAACGATTATTTTGATTATCGATTAATCTGTCGATTATTTTCTCGATTAATCGATTATTAATCGATTAGTGTTTTGGTCCGTAAAATGTCAGAAAATTGTGAAAAATGTTGATCAATTTTCCAAAGCCCATGTTGACGTCCTCAAATGTATTGTTATGTCCAAAACATTTGAGAAGCTGAAATCAGATCATTTGGAAAAAAATGTATTACAAACTTACTCTAAACGATTAATCGATTATCAAAAAAGTTGGCGATTATTTTAGTAATCGGTTAATAATTGATTCTTCGATTAATCATTGCAGCTCTAGTGGCATATAATAATGCCATGAGGTTGTTGCTCCGTGTTCCTAGGTGGCACAGTGCAAGCCAGTTATTTGTGTCCTCTAATGTACCTACATGTCAGGCACTGTTACGAAAGTTAATGTTCAATTTCATGTGTCGATTGGATTTATCAGAAAATAGCATCATTATAGCCTTAACAAACCCTATGATGGGCTATAGGTTCACATCCAGGCTTCAAAAGCATTGGCATGATAGCTTGCACCTATTTTAGTACAATATTTTATTGAGTAATGTATTTTAATGTGTTCTATGTGTGTGTGTGTGTATGTTGGATGTGAGTGGACCATCTGAGTCCTTCATAAAGATTATTATTATGAAGAAGAATGCAAGACCCAAAAAATGAATAAGCTTGATCGGTTCTTGGCCAGAACAAAACATTGAACTTGACAAACTGGGAACAGAAAGGAAAACGATCGAACAATGACTCGTCATCATGATTCACATCATGTGGAATGTGGCACAAACACTTTGTTATTTTCTCACCGCTGCATCAACAACATAGGGGCGCCCTGGAATCATGACTATTTGGCAGAAGTGTGTGGATGATGTGCAGTGTGTGTGCACCCATCACTCTCTGCCACAGCAGGAATCAGTCCTCCTTAAGTAACTGGAGTCACGGCTTTGCCATTTCTACACACAGCAGCTGGATTCTTCTGAGTTAAATCATCAGAAAAAGCCACTCACTCAGCATTTACCACATATATTCTCTCCAGGCATGTGATGGTTTGACTCATCACTCTGGGTTTCAGCAATCCCTACAGTCTCAATGTGTGTTCTGCAAATTACCAGCTTGATTGTCAAAAAATAAGTAGTATAAATGATGAATGTAGAGACAGTCACCAGTCATTCTGCTTCCTCTGACCGAAATAGAAAAACAGCAGCAGCACTTGCTTTCACAATATTTGGTTATTACTCTCTACTACTAGTTAAGGAGGCCAAAGGAAGACAGACGTGAGAGTTATAAAGCTGAGCTTGCATCCTAAAGCATGACGTGTGCCACTTATGAGGAACAAGTATTCACATGATGCTTAATAGCCAAGAAAAAGCACAGACTCGACTACAAACACTGAACCGCCAGTGTGCCTCAGGTCAATGCAGACAGCTGCCCCCCTCACCAAAGTGTATCACCCTTCGTTTCAAAGTTATTCAGCTAATTCTGCCTTTATCTTCATTATCAAGTTCATCAGGTGAATGCACATGTCAAGTTTAGTGGACTTTAGTAAGTGTAGTAACCGCTGTACCTGTACACAGTCAACACGCAGATCAATATTAAAAACAAAGCTAAGCTAAGTTGTCTCCGCAAACGGAGCAGTGCTCGAGCGCTAATTTAGAGCTAATCGAGTAAAATATATCCTCACCTCACTGTGGGACACTCCCTGGCTATCTCTTCTGTCCTCTGGTCCAGTGATACACGGGCACAAAAATCCATTTCACAGCAAACTTCGTTTTTTGGTCAGCTGACAAACAACATCTTCAGCCGGTGGTCTACCAATAGCAACAACAACATAACTTCCGGCACGGTTCCTTCACAATAAAGCGCTATCTATCTAAACCTTTTGATTTGATTTGATTCAATTTATTTCAGACATATCAGTGATACAAAACAAAATGAAAAGCATGGAAATACAATAAACAAAAATTAAGTTTTCACAAAAAAAAAAAAAAAAAAATGAAAGAAAACAAATTATCTGTATTGCTGAGATAAGCCTGAAAAGGAGCAGGAAGAAGTATACACTTATTTAATCCTATCCCTTTTCCATAGTAAAAAAATAAAAAATAAAAATATTTATTATATTCGCTTCTCTTAATCCATATATTCTTCTGTACAATTGGCGATACCATATTTGCCATTTACGAACTATACATACATACATACAACTTAATACACTTATAACATTTTTTATATTTTATATATTTATACAATGCATATATCTATATTTATAATTATAAACAATCAATATATCCATATCTACAAACATATCTATACAATCAGTATATATATCCATATAATTATAATTTCCTTCTTACTTCACACCTTCATCCCTGTACCTTTTGAAAATCATTGCTTTGAACCTTTTTTAAACTGGATCATGTTTGGACATTGCTTTAGCTCCATGCTCCCATTCCACAGTTTCACACCCCCAATTGAGATGCAATGACATTTTAAAGTCATGCGTACCGCCAGTGTCTTAAAGTTTAACTGTTGCCTCAAATTGTAACCCCCCTCTCGGTCAAAAAAAAGTTTTTGAATGTTACCTGGTAGCAATTTATTTCTAGCTTTGAACATGATTTGTGCAACTTGATATTCAACCAGGTCATTGAACTTTATGATACGGGAATGTAAAAAGAGGAGGTTGGTGTGATCATAATATCCAGCTTTATTGATTATTCTTATGGCTCGTTTTTGTATTGTGACTAATGGTAGCAGTGAGCTTTTGTAAGTGGTAAGTGGTCCCCCAGACCTCCACACAGTAATTTAAATAAGGTAAGATCATTAAGCAGTAAAGAATATGCAATGATTTTTGATCCAATAAATGCTTTGCTTTACACAGGACTAAGATGCTTCGTGACAGCTTAGATTTAACATGTTTTATGTGAGGTTTCAAGCTGAGCTTATGGTCTATTGTCACACCAAGGAATTTATTTACATACACTCTTTCAATATTAACACCGTCAATCATAACATTTACGTCATTATTTAAATTACAATTTCCAAACAACATGATTTTTGTTTTAATTAGATTCAATGACAATTTATTATTGTCAAACCACTTTTTTAATTTGCTCATTTCAGTTGTAATTAACTCCAGAAGCTGCTGCAAGTCCTCTCCCGTACAAAAAATATTAGTGTCGTCTGCAAATAACACAAATTGTAAAATCTTTGATGTTTTGCATATATCATTAATGTAGAGAATAAAAAGAATTGGCCCCAATACTGACCCCTGGGGGATCCCACAGGCAATGTCCAAACAAGATGATATGTTCACCCATCTTCACAAACTGTTGCCTGTTCTGTAAATAGCTCCTCAGCCAGTTTAATACAACCCCCCTGATACCATACCGTTCTAATTTATTGATTATTCTGTCATGATTTATGGTATCAAATGCTTTTTTGAGATCAATAAAAACACCGGCTGCATAATTCTTTTGGTCCAGGGAATTTGATATCTTTTCAATTAGCTCAATGACTGCTAATGAAGTGGATCGGTTGGGTCTAAAGCCGTATTGGCCAGTTAGTAAATTGTGTTAATTGATGAAATTGTTAAATCTGGCAGCAAAGAGTTTTTCTAAATTTTTTGAAAATTGAGGAAGCAGTGAAACAGGCCTGTAGTTTGTGAAGTGGTGTTTGTCTCCAGTTTTGTACAGCGGTAAGACTTTTGCAATTTTCATTTTTTGGGGAATTTACCAGTTTGAAATGATATGTTACAGATGTGCGTAAGTGGTTTTGCAATTCCTTCAATGACATGTTTAACTATTCTCATGTCAATGTCATTATAGTCGGTAGAAGTCTTGTTTTTACAATTATGAACAATCTCTATAATTTCACTCTCTTCCACTGCTTTTAGAAACATTGATTTTGGATTAATGTCTATTAAATCATAATTATTGTCTTCAGATCTCACAGATCCTGGGTCATTCTTTTTTTCTGCCAAATTTGGTCCCACATTTACAAATAATTTGTTAAAACCATCAACCACATCATCCATATTATCTATTGTATTTTCTTTCTCCATAAAATACTCAGGGTAACCTGTATTTTTTGATCCATTTCTAATAATACTATTTAGCACATTCCATAAACCTTTCATGTTGTTTTTGTTATTCTCTAGTATTTTATATATCCTCATTATATTGGTTAATTTATTTCTATACTTTTTATACTTATTTTCTGCTTCTGCAGTTGGATTTTTCATAAATTTTCTATACAGTGTATTTTTCTTTTTGCAGGCATTTTTCAAACCCTTATTGATCCACGGACTAGTTGTCTGTTTATGTCCATCAACCTTTATTATACTATCTATCTATCTATGATCTAAACCGACTGACACAACACAACGTGTATTTTGCCAAGGACAACGTAATTCATTTATCCCAAATTTAATTAAACCAAATCTGTTTGCTTTTATTTGGAATGCATCATTAAAACAAAAATGAAATGAAATCTTAAGAGTAAAAGTAACCCGCTTTTATTTGGATATCCAACATACTCAACGGAAGTGATATTGTACAACGTTTCAAAATAAAAGCACGAAGCTTTTATTTTTGTAATAGGCCTATTATACAAATATATGATTGTGATATTATATGCCAAAATAATTAGGCTATACACTGTTTTTAACCGTTACTGACTTACAATAGGCTTTTGAAAAAGAACGAAACAACAACTCAAAAACTAAACAAAGCAAACAAACAAGGTGAAGAATTGTTGAAATGTGGAAGTCGGTTTCATCACGAGGAAATAGCGCAGGCCTACTTGCATATCACGGCAAACATTCATTTAGTGTAGGCTACGCTGCAGCAACAGCAGTTAGAGGATGAAAAAACTATAGGCCTACTCCAATAACTTATGATATATTGAATAAACTAAAAATACTAAAAATAAATATTAATCCTCATCATCATCATCTCAACAACCGCTTATCCGAAATCGGGTCGCGGGGGCAGCAGCTTGAGCAGGGAACCCCAAACTAGGCCTACTCTTTCCCGGGCCACATCAACCAGCTCTGACTGGGGGATCTCGAGGCGTTCCAGGCCAGTGTGGATATATATATCTCTCCACCTACTACTAGTTCTTCCCCGAGGCCTCCTTCCTTCCTAAATATTAATCATGAACTTTCTAATTTAAGACTTAATAATTTAAGTTTTTATAGCACACACATGTTGTAGGCTAGCCCATACACACATTTTAATGGTTCTGTAGGCTATACCTATGTCTATTTAAATGTCGCTGAATTATAATTTGATATCACTAAAGTTTGGTTTGTAAGATTAGGCTATAAATACCTAAATTAAAACAGACATTAGCTTTGAATCAAAATGTAGGTCATTACGTTTCTGGAGATGAATACAACATTTTCGTAAGTAATGTCCAGGGTTGAATCAATGAATGATTAAAAATAATTGCAACAATTAATGATTAAAAGCATTTCCTTGACACACCCTGATATACTATCGTACATTTTGTAGTGCTCATTAAAGTGCACTCTTACATCAGATATTATATCATGATCATGTAAATAATTTCACTTTCTGGAACTGATAGTTGTGCTGCATTTCATGCCTTTCATCAAATATTATTGTATTATTATTATTATTCTGGTAAAAAGCACAATCGAATTCAAAAGTTCATTGTTCATGAATGCTTTATTATAACTCATGGGATTTTAAAACTTCCCTCATATCGTAAATATTTCCAGTTTATTTAAAAAAACACCATAATCAATCCAATCAAACCATCGTGTGTATACACTGCACAGACTTTTATTGATAATAAGTTTGGGATAGCCACCACATTTACCAGGAGAGGGCACCGTAGGACCACAACCTTTCTGGAATGTGAAAACAACAATTACAGTAGGCCTACCTATTTAAGAAATAAAGAGCACTTTCCGCTCAAAAATGTGACAGCAGGTGATTTTGTGCCTTTGAGAACCTGAACTCCCTGGGCCTTTTGTGACTCATGCTTAGATGTAGAAACCCGTGGACTAAAGTACTCATATCAAATGAATCACTGTCCAAATGTGAAGCCGATTCGACATCACATCTGCTGAACTGCTTTTCCCCCCTGGCAACAACACATAATTGTGCACAAACAACATACTCCACAATGTTCTTTTTTCCCCCACTGTGAACCTAAAATCAATGACTTCCGCCCCGTACTTAGTCCACAAAATTACAAGCATTGATTAGGACACGCATTTTCTTCCCAGGGAGGAGCTTGTTTTGTTTCCCGTTTCATTAAAAAGATTTCCATAGCATTGTGATGTAAAACCTTCATTCCTGTTCATGTGAACTTAAAATGGACTAATATCATTTCATAATGCAGGAGAATAGTCTATGTGTTGCAAATGCTGTAACTTATGTACATCAGTGCCACAGTGGTCTCTGCATTTAGGTGGCATCACATGGAGTATGTTCTCCAAATAGTTTTCCCACGGCTTTAGAGTTAATTGTCCTTCTCACCAATAATGTATTCACTAGGAAGTAACAAACTGCTCCTGTGAAGAGGTGAGAGGTTGGGCTGAAGCTGCAGCTTTATCACTACCTTATGTAATATTTAAAAAAAAAGTCCAATTAAGTCATGCACTGAAGGGTGGCTTATCCATTGCATCTAATGGTGCTACGTTTTGCCTGCCATTAAGTCCATACTACCGGTGACTCACTGGGATATGATTTTTTCTCGATGTAAGAGCCCACACATCCTGTACTCATAAAAAAAAAATAAGAAATGTACGGACGTAAGAATACTCCATTTAAACGCCCAGTTGATCCTTGAAGGCCACTATTAGTGTCTCTAAAACCTTGTTAATTTGAAGGCCCAACAGCCTGCCAGTAAAAAGCTTTCAAGGCTCAATGGACCTTAAGGGAATTTTCCAATGAGGTGTGAGGAAGAGAGGGACAGGTTGAGTAGCTCTGCGTTTTCTCAGAAAATGGGATGTAATTGATGACAAACATGCACGCGCGCGCGCGCACACACACACACACACACACACACACACACACACAGCATTTATCCTGGATTTTTCTCCTGCCAAGGAAGCCCCGAAAAAAGCCTGTATTTGGTTTGTATTCAAGGTGCACCAACATTGGTTTTACAACAATATGTTTTAATTAAATAAATACAAGAAAAATCACAATTGTTAAACTAAGAAATATAATTTATTGCATAAAAATTATATTTAGTTACAGGTAAGAAGGCTAGACGTTTATTTACAATTGGTACTTTACATAGATAAAATATTGTCACTGAATCCATTTTGTTTTTCCTTTTTCTTTTTTGTAAAAATGTCTGTCTTCTTGGACAAAGGCTTCATTTTTCTCTTTGACAGGAGCAAGGAGGAATCCAGTCCTGCTCCGGCGTAAAATATCCAGAGCTATGGCCAAAGATCCAACAGATTCTCAAGACATCCGGACAAATAAACACTGTAGATTACAGCTAGCCAGTCTCTGTAACAAGATTTTTAGGAAAGAAAATAGTCCTGCGGTGTTCAGGGATCCAAAGTACTGAGCTAATCGTGTTCAGACATTTCCTCACAGGCAAAAAAGACCAACACGAGTTCATGATGTCAGTCACAATTTGTTTTGTAGCCATTGCACCATACTTTGTTTTGTTCTCCCATATGTGCCTCTTCAGTTCTGGCTTCCTCGGTCAGTGATCCGATGCTTTCCAAAGCAGACGGAGAAATTGCAATAGGGACACACAACCATCACCGGAAATGTTAAAACCCCTCTTAATCCACTTTGGGATACAAAATCAAAACCCTGTCAATGCCCTGATCTGAAAAAATAGAATTACTCTTCCAGGAAACAAAATAAGTCAAAAAATGCTTCGCTTTTCTTTTGTATTTGCATAGCACTTACAAAGAGAAATGACAGATCTGAAGCGTGTTCCCACACAACCACACACACACACACACACACACACACACACACACACACACACAGTATGTGCACGCCTACCTGCACACACATATCACACGCTCAATAAACGCACACATACACACTTGTGTTTTTAGTTCATTCACACAAAGCAGTGACATGACTCACTGCATACGAGGAGGGATACTGTCTGTGTTTTTTTTGGTGGTTTCCAAAAATTAACACTTATTTTTTTTGAGGGAGAAAAAAAACTTAATTACACACCAAATGAACTTAAGTAATGACAAAAGTCACAGATGACAGGATTTCAATTCCCATCTTAACAATATGTGACAGAACAATATTGAGAATGCAAAATAGCTTGAGGACCCTGACCACAAAGCAGGCAGCTTAGTAAAAAGGTTAACAATGCGTTATCATAGTGAGAAGGGAGGCATAATGAGTTACAGGGCAATGGGATGGACAGATGGATACATAGATAAGTGGTGGGACAGAGAATAGACTGAAACATAATGTAGTTAGTGTTGAGGTAAATTTGATGGTCCCTTGCTGCCTAGTTGATTCAAGGCAAGGCTAATCTATTTTGTAAGATTCTTCTCTGAACACTCAGTCACAGCAAAGCAAAAATGCATACAGTATATTCACCTGGACATCTGACCCCCTCTAATCATGTTTTACAGGTTATATTTTTACATTTTGAATAGATAAACACAGTATTAAAAAAACCAAAACAAGAAATAAACATGGTTTTGTTATTCACAACTGAGAGACATCCACCGTGCACCTAAATAACTCTTCCCCATTTTGGCCTGCTTTACTAGAATAATAAAATAATACGCAGCAGCTCAGTAGCCTAAACAAGCACAGATGGTAGAACAGGTCCTATATGATCGTATAACAGCAATGACAATGAAAACAAAACAAAAACAAACAAACAAACAAACAGACAAAAAAAGGAGCAACCCACAAATATGGATAATAACTTAAAGAGCGTTCCCCCAAAGGAAACTTTTTAAGGGATGACCAGAAAGCTCTCTCCTGCAGTTAATTCTCAACAGATCGGATGAGTGTGGCAGAGCGATAGAGGAATGCGAGGAGAGATGAAAGAGAAACACCCCCTGTGAGTCAGAATGATATGCCAAGGCTTTCAGGCATTTGTTGGTACAATATAAAGAGTCAGTCCGTCTAGTTATCCATCAATTCTCGAACAAACTTCCCTCCTACCATGAAGAAGAGGCTGCTTTTTTCTTTTCATCCCAAGGATATATGCTCGAGCACTCAAACATCGAGAGGTTTTCGGTCCTCGTAAGATTTGCAGAGAATCAAAGCAATAGGACAAGAAAGACCAGGTTTGTCTGTGTGTGTGTGTGTGTGTGTGGCCTGAGGAGGTTGCAGACAGGTCAGTGCTGCCTGTAATTTACTGCACACACAGAATGACAATGGAGGAATCAAAAGCCCCTGCCATGAGGTGAGATGATGTTGAATCATGCACTTTCATGATGCTACTGAAACATCCCATGTTAGCGCTTGTGTGTCTGTGTCCACGTGCGTGTCCAAGTGTGTTGTTGAATAGATGGATCTTTTTTTGTGTGTTCTTCTTAAAGATTTGTGTTTATATACAAGAATAGTGCCACTTTCAAACTTTTTGAAGAGGACAGACAACACCACGTGTGACAGGTGACTTAACGCCCATTTGGCGCCTCTGTGCCCTCATAATTGGTTTCACATCTTGCAGAATCAACAGATTGAAGCTGAATCAGGTTAGCAGTCATCAGAGGATGGCCCGCATGGGAATAGGTTGTGTTGGTAGCTACAGTGGCTGATGGGGGGAGGCAGGGAAAAGGTATGAGGCAGAGGTAAATACATTTCATGTGAAGGGACCAAAAAGGCTCTGTGGGCTTATGATTTGTGCCGGGCTATGCATATTCTTATTTTCATCCCGGTGGTGACAAAAGAAAAAAAAAACGATACAAAAAAGTCTTGTTTGCTCTCTTGTTCCTTGACCAATCAACAGTCACCATCTGTTGTCATGACAACTAGCACTTCACTTTTTCCCATCTCTTCCAGCGCGGTCGCCAAAGAGACCAGGTCTGCGTCAGCTTGGTGACAAGCTTCCCATAAGTCCAGCAGAACACCTGTGGGGCTGGGCTTTGTTGCAAAGTAGTTCAAGTACCTGAGGGGAAGGACAACAAGGCAAGTTGTAAGAAGAAAAGGGCTTTTGATTACCATCATTTTAAAGTCAGCAAGAGTGGCTCTATTTTCTGAGAATGCTCACTCAAGCTTTAGACTCCAGGGGCCATATCCACAAAACATATCATCTTAGCTCTAAGAATACTCCCAAGGAGAACTAAAAGTTCCTAGCTAAGAGCTCTCTCTTAATTCTTATTCTTATTTTCTCCTTACTTCGATAGGCGGTCCAATATAAATATAAAGATCTGTGTTCAAGCTGGTTTTAATCAGTGCAACCAGAAAAGAAAACTTAATTGCTTAAGTTTAAGTAAAGGTTAACATAACTCTGAGCCATTTTTAAATCACAACCTTTTACATCCAAACTGTAGACAGTGAATAGCTACATGCCATCCTGAGTTATCACTTGACGGTAGGAGCTAGGAACGCAGAGTACCGATTAAATCATGACTAAGCTGTCCTTCCACACGTAAACATGTGAGGCCCATGATCTGACCTGTCAAAGCCCAGACTGCGTGCCAGTAGTCTCCAGTCACATCCTCGCGCGCTGGGCGCATCTAAACTGGCACAGATCTTCTGGCGGATGGAGCCAGGCAGGCGAAAGGCATAGGGTCCCACTTGAGAGGAAGGCAGGCAGGTGCCACCAGAGGGCAGGGGCGAGCACGGGGGTAGAGTCTGGAAAAGGGTGGAAAGAACGAAGCTTTTTTTTATTGTTTAACTTGAACCGTTTGGCTCCCATAGCAACTGTATCTGCATTTCCAATGTTATTTCACCGGTCACGCCTTTACCTCCTGAATGTCCGTGTGCAACTGGAATATCTGACCCTCCCCTTCCACCTGCCGTACACAGATCTTACAGGTGAGCTGTGACACGGCCAGGCTGCCCCGCTCCAGGCTGAAGGTGCAGTGCAGCGGCCTCTGACTGCCGCTCCAGATGTGGTAGAATGGGATCTCCTGTTAACAAGAGAATAGAGAGCTGAAAACATATGGTCTCTGTCTGTCTGTCTGTCTGTCTGTCTGTCTGTCTCTCTCAACACTTTGATTTAAGAGGTTATGTGCCCTGAGCAGCACAATCGGGGGAAGGATCTAAAACTCACTTTTCCATTCAAGGAGAGGGTGCACAATATGTATTTGTTTTCATGTTGGGGTGTTTCCGCCCAACTGGGTCTGTCTGTGTGTCGGATCATTTATTTCTAAGAAAGCGTGCGGCCAATAAATTAGGACCGCTATCAAGATTTCCTGTTTGTTTATTCAGAGAGGGTATCGGACTGCAATCTCGCTGTTGCCGCCAAGAGAATATAGCAGCAGCAGAGGGTTTGGATATAGTATAAAGACAGTCCACCAGCTGTATATTCTTGGAAGTGAAATAAAGACTTTTTGTCAGACCACAGTTTTGTTTAGGAGTTATTAAAAAATACTTGACAAAAATAATTCTTTTTTATGTATCTACATTATTCAAGCTGCTGGATAATTAGTCATAGCGATATATAAGCGGTTTCCTAGCATAATCTGCTGCATTGTGAGTGTCTCTCACCTGATACTTTGCCAGCAGCTTGCTTCTCCAGTGAGTGTGAGGGATGTCGTGGATGGACAGGCGCAGGTTGTGGTAGCTGTCTTTGAAGAGCAGCGGCTTGGGATCCTCCAACAGGACTCCCCCTAAACTCCTCTCCAAATCCAGCACCTCCTGCAGAGAGAAAAGAGACATTGCAGGGGGAACATTTTCATTGTGGGTAGATCATTTACGACACATTTCCAAAATGGCACTGTGACAGAGCCAACCGTTTGAAAGCTGTTTCAAAATTTAGCATCCAGAAATCATCAGTAATGTGGTGCCAGTAAACTGCACGCAGCACGCTAATGTTTACTATCCCCCGGCTGTGAGCGCTTTATATAAAAAGGGAACCAAAAAGAGAGGGAAAATAATTAACGTCGGTGAGTCCAACTTTGAGTTGCTGCTTCTAGTTGGTAAGGAAGATTCAATCTGTGATACCAGTATTGGATTTAGGTGGATCTGCAAGGGCCTAAGCTTAGAGGGGATGTGACTCTTCTAATGTCCAGGACTACTATTGAATTGAGTTTTATTAACTTAAAGTGTTATAATCCCATGTAAAACTTACATTTTCACAACTTGGTGCAATATCTATTTTTTCCCGCATCTTCATGTCTTTTGTTTTTTGTATCCGAACAAGTGTATTATATTAGTTATGTTGCTTTTGACCGAACACAGCTCTTCTATTAGCATTTCTTTGTGACTAAAAGCAATATGATGAAAGTTTCAATATTTAAAAAAGATCTTAAAATTACATGTAATGCACGTACTAATAATAATCGCAAAAGTATACTATTGCCAAATGAACATAGATATGAAGGTAAAGGCAATATGACAGGAAGGCAAGAAGGAGAGGACACACATGTTCCGAGAAACATAGAGGTTCAAACACACACGAGCAGCGCACCTTGAATGCATGTGGGGTTTCGTGGATGCAGTAGATCCGCAGGCTGTAGTCCAGGGAGAGGCAGGGTGCTCGGGGGGCGAACAGGGCAAGCTGCAGGCGTTTACAGGCGGGCTGCGGAGGGCACGACTGACCCACCAGGCCATAGGTCCCCAGCTGCTCCATGACAACATGACAACACTCCTCCTCCAGCTGCAGGTAGCACGGAGACGACAGAGTCTCCTCTCCTACTGTCAGCACCTCCTGAGGAAAAAAGAACAAGGAGATGGGTTCAACGATGCTCCATTATCTGACTGAGATTGATCTGTTTATTGCTAGCAGTCAGGAGGCTTGTCTCACCTCCCATGCCCCCTGGTGCGTCTGTGTCTTGAGTGTGAGGGTCCAGTCGGGCGTAGGTGTGTCTAGCTGGGCACAGTGGGGCAAAGTAAGAACCACAGGGCGATTCAGCAGCATGCCGGACGGGCCACAGCTCACCACAGGACTGAGCACAGTCTGACTGCCCTCAGAAGGCAGCCTATAAATGTCACACACGCGCACACATGCACACATGCACACATGAACACACACACACACACACACACACACACACACACACACACACACAAATACACACACACACACACACACACACATACACACACACGCAGGCGCACACACACAAACACAAACACACACACACAAACACACACACACAGGGAAAAAGAAAACGGGTGTTAGCAACAGTTGCCAAAACATCACACTTCATTTATTAATGAACATCATAACCCACAACACAGTTTGGTTTTGATGAATTTGAGGCACGCTGAAAATAAAACATCCAGAAAATTTACAAGAATGAATTCCAAGTTGAAATCTTTGATAAATAAATATATTTATATATATACAGTATATATCCCCAGAAAAAAAGTGATAGATCCTCCAAATGAACTTGAAGTGGTTCACAGCAGGTGGGCCTTGCATGGAAAATTTTTGATTGAGGTGACAATGAGGTCTGTTCTGACTGGTGGTTTGGAGGGGAGATGAATGAAATGAGAGGGATAACGATTGAAGGGCACTCACGTTGTTTTGTCCCACTTGTTGATAATGAGGTACATCTCGTAGAACTTCCCCTGGGGGATGGTGCCAGGGGGGATCAGCAGGCTTACACCTGGGGGACGACGACAACAAAAAAGTCTCTTGAAATATGTTGTCTTTTTGTGTGATTAAGTCAATGACATTGGGTCACACACTTGGTGCATATGAATTCTATTTTCATTTAACATGTGAAAAGACAGCTACATGCGATATAAATGGACACCACTTATATAGTGCTTTTCCCGGGTTTTTCATAGACCCAAAGCGCTTTACATTGTTTCGTACACATTCACCCAATCACACAAACATTCATACACAGATAGCAGCCGGTACCACACAGGGTGCAAGCTAACTATCGTGAGCAATTTAGGGTTGAGTGTCTTGCGCGGGGACACTTCGTAACCCAGTGGACTACCGCCCTACCCACTTCGCCACAGCCGCCCTTTGACAGTATATACATACATGATATATAAACAGTACATTACCTGTATTGGGGATGGTGAGGCGTCCTCCCAGATTACCCAGGGTGGTGCTGGTGCTCAGGCCGGGCTCTCTAGACAGAGTGTGGCTGTGGTAATCCCGCTCTCTGCCCACCGTACCCACCGACTTCAGGCTGAGGATCTCTCCATCGCACGAGCGCAGGTCCATGGAGGACAGAGTGGAGGAGTTGTACACCTTGATCTTGAGACTGGTCAAGGGGTCGATGAGGGGAGAGGTGGTCATGGGTATTTTGTGCGGGCTGTCGTTGACCCCCTGCTGCAGGGAGAAGAGTGGCGTGCAGAAAGCCCCAGCCGTGGCCGTCAGATCTGGGGGAGCCGAGGGATGCAGAAGGTGAGGGTTATCTGGTGAAAAAACACAGGAGACCAGAGGAAGTTACATCACCATACAGGAAGTGACAACAGGGCAGGGCTGAGAGGGCTCAGAGTGACTGGATTGGAAGCGACTTATGTTGCTCATTAATATTTCATGGCAAGAACAAGAGGAGGGATATGGTGACACAAGCTTAAAGCTATAGTGCATAACCTATATTGCCTCCATGAGGAGTTCTGAGTAAGTACAACAACACTGTCTGCGAATCTACATGAGGTAAGTCATCGGTGATTACGCATGTATTTTATACAATATTGCTGTGCATCTGGGGTTTTTACTTAGGAGTAGGCTAGAATAGCCAACTGAAACATTTCTTAGGCGCTTCTGGGGATTTTTCTGAACTCCTGCGCCAGTGTCAGGGGGGCAACACCAGTTTCTAAACCCTGCCATACTGAGAAATACAAAGAGAGTTCTGTGGAGCTGATAGGCTTGATCAACTTTGTTTCAATACGTTTGGCGATGGTTTGCATGGATAAGAAAAAGCTACGCACTCTAACTTTAATATCTGAAGGCAAGAACAAGGGGAGGGATACCAAATTCCTAAAAATGGAAGAGTAAAGAATGGAGGATTGACTAAGCAAGAGGAGATACAGTAATGCTATAAAGTTAATTCATTTATACATGACCATATAAATATCAGCGTGATAATAAAAAAATTCACTGGGAAGAAGTGTTGCTATGAAAAGAGTCAAAACAAGAAAGTGATGGGTAAAATGAACAAAAAAAAATTAAAAAGAGAACATTCTGTGTAATATGACTAATTGCTGTGACGTGTGGGTGGCTGGGTGCATGTGTGAGTTAGTGTGAGGGTAAAGCAAAATGCAACCTACCTTGTCTGGGAGGCTTGTAGTTGCCAGGGTGGAAGGCGGCGGTGAGAGCCGACGAAGAATCAGTGATGTCTCCATGGAGATGGCGGCATCTCCGGCGATATGCCAGCACTCCCACGCACAACACCAGAATCACACACAGCAGCAGGGCGCCCACCAGACCAGCATAGACCGCCACTCCCGTACCTGGGGCAAGCGCTGTATAAGGGACAGGAAGACAGATGAGTGACCGTAGTCTAAAATGAATGCTGCTGACACAATCAGTGGATTAATAGATTAGTCGATAATCAGAATATTAACAGGAAGTTTGATGACCTTTTCATCCTTTAGGTCATTCATCAAGATAACATCTGCTGGTTCCCCCTTTCTCAAATGTGAGGATTTGCTGTTTCGTTTTCTCTCTATGATAGCGCAAAGTAAATTGAATATATTTGGATTTTTGATCAGACCAAATAAGCAATCTCAAGACGTCCCCTCGGCGCTCTGGGAAATTTCGATTGTACTTTTTGTCCATATGCAGTCTCATACTGATAGTCTTTAGAACAACACAGATTGGAATTTAATAAATCCGTTTACTAATTAAAATGTTATGATTAAAATGATCAGTAGTTGCAGGCTATTTTCACATGGGCAGCCAGCCTCAGTTAAAATTGTCAAGGATAGGTTCACATTTTTTCAAGTGCATATACAGGTGAAACTCGAAAAATTTGAATATCATGCAAAAGTTCATTTATTTCAGTAATTCAACCTAAATGGTGAAACTAATATATTATATAGACTCATTACATTCAAAGTGAGATATTTCAAGCCTTTATTTGTTATAATTGTGATTATTATGGCTTACAGCTTATGAAAACCCCAAATTCAAAATCTAAGAAAATTAGAATATTACATAAAATCAATAAAAAAAGGATTTTAAATACAGAAATGTCGGCCCTCTAGAAAGTATAATCATGCATATGTACTAAGTACTTGGTTTGGGCCCCTTTTGCACGAATTATTGCCTAAATGCGGCGTGGCATGGATGCTATCAGTCTGTGACACTGCTGGTGTTATGGAAGCCCGGGTTGCTTTGATAGTGGCCTTCAGCTCGTCTGTATTGTTGGGTCTGGTGTGTATCATCTTCCTCTTGACAATAGTCCATAGTTTCTCTATTGGGTTCAGGTCAGGAGAGTTGTCTGGCCAATCAACACAGTAATACCATGGTCAATCAACCAGTTACTTGTGGTTTTGGCACTGTGGACATGTGTCAAGTCTTGCTGGAAAAAGTAATTCAGCATCTCCATAAAGCTTGTCAACAGACAGGAGCATCAAGTGCTCTAAAATCTCCTGGTAGACAGCTGTGGTGACTTTGGACTTGATAACACAGTGGACCAACACCATCAGATGACATGGTGCCTCAGATCATCACTGACTGTTGAAACTTGACAGTGGTCTTCAAGCCCCTTGGATTTTGTGCCCCTCCACTCTTCCTCTAGACTCTGGGACCTTGATTTCCAAATGAAATTGAGGTATCATGTCATCTGCTGCTGTTAGTCCACTGTGTTATCAAGTCCAAAGTCACCACAGCCATCTACCAGAAGATTTTAGAGCACTTCATGCTTCTGTCTGTTGACAAGCTTTATGGAGATGACAATTTCCATTTCCAGCTAGACTTGGCACCTGCCCACAGTACCATAAGCCACTGGTAACTGGTTGACTGACCATGGTATTACTGTGCATGAATGGCCAGACAACTCTCATGACCTGAACTCCATAGAGAAACTATGGACTATTGTCAAGAGGAAGATGATACACACCAGACCCAATACAGATGAGCTGAAGGCCACATCAAAGCAACCTGGGCTTCCATAACACCTCAGCAGTGCCACAGGCTGATAGCATCCATGCCACGCCGCATTTAGGCAATAATTCATGCAAAAGGGGTCCAAACCAAGTACTTAGTACATATGCATGATTATACTTTCTAGAGGGCCGACATTTCTGTATTTAAAACCCTTTTTTTATTGATTTTATGTAATATTCTAATTTTCTGAGATTTTGAATTTGGGGTTTTTATAAACTGTAAGCCATAATAATCACAATTATAAAAGTTAAAGGCTTCACATATCTCACTTTGCATGTAATGAGTCTGTATAAGATATTACTTTCACCTATAAAGTTGAATTACTGAAATAAATGAACTTTTGCACGATATTCAAATTTTTCGAGTTTCACCTGTATAAGCAATGACGACATGCCCCTTATGTACTGTACATTGAATGACTCCAGTCAATTACTGGACTTGTACTGTAGAGAGATGCCCTCCCTAACAGGACTTAAATGTAAGTGATGGCAGAATTTAGTGTGAGGCTTTGGTAGTCTGAGTGAGTGGAATCAAATGTGTAAACTTAAGTTACAGTATCTTTAGTGCTTTACTCCCTGCTGTCACACTGTCCGGGAAATAAAAAGGGACAATTAAGCACTAACAAGTCTGTAACTTGAGAAAATATAAGGGGTCAATACATTTGGAGTTACTGCAATGAGTGGCCTTAATTCATGTTACCTTGTATACAAAATAACGCCAACACATTATTATATAAAGCTAGGGAGGTTGGGGTTGACTACACAGACATTATGGATCGGCAGACAAGATCACATTGAGTGATAACACTTTCAGTGGGGCTTGTGAGCATGTGTGTGTTGTTTAAAGATAATAAAAAAGTCAATCTATTATTAAACTCTGGCAGTGTAGGATAGGATGCCAATCTGATTCTAGAACAAAGTGACATCTTTTTTTATGTTTGTGGTTATCTAGTCTACAAGGGGCACATCTGACTGAAAAGAGTCCAAATGGATCGAAGTGAGGTGTGGTTCTTTGTGCTACTTTTTTTCTCCTCCTGGGTTGTGTGGGTCAGCAATGGCCAACTCACCCAAGACTACAACCCGGCCCCAATACACATGAGCCAGTCACACCGAAGCAGAGGAGAAAAGGAGGAGAAGACAAAAGAGGAGCGAGGTTGCCGGGAGACAATGAAGAGAAAGTAAAAAAAAAGGAGTAGACAGGCTGGATAAACAGAGGAGGACAGAGCCTAGAGGAGGAGAAGCAATTTGGCAAAAAGGGATAGGAAGGAGCAAGATAAGGTTGTGATTTGTGGAGAGGACAGACGGACTATAAGTGTGGCGATGAGGAGAGTGCAGATAAGGATGGCTGCTGATGTGCTGGAGGAAAAAAAGGACCATGTTAAGAGAGTTGGGAAAGAAGTTGGAGGATATGAAAGTAAAAAAAAAACAACAGGAGACACTACAGAGCGATAGAGGCAGAGACAGAGGAGAGTAAAAGCCGAAGGCAGGCAGGCAGGCCGGGCAGGCAGGCTGGCTGGCAAGAGGAGAGCTCCGGTTGCTCACATGGCGCGATGGAACCCATTCCGACAGCCGTCCGCACTTATTACCAGAAACGGAACAATAGCGAATTAGGTGCATTACCGCGGCTGCACTCTCCCTGAGTCCACGTCGCATTGAGATGGAGGAATTACCATCACTCCAAATGTAAAAGTAGCTCACTAGATTAACTGGGAGTCAGACAGAAATCAACTGTTTTCTTTTTTTTCCTCTGGAGAGTCCTATGCCTCCATCTCGTAGCTTACGGATCAAAAGAGGCCTGTCATTTTGCCCCCCCCACACACACATTTTCCCATTGTGACGTTGGGTTAGAGCCATGGAGTTTTTTTTGCAGTGTGTTTTTTAAATCACATCAACATCTATCAATCTCTTTGTTATGATTGTTTTTTTTTGTTTTCTTTTTTTTTCTTCAGTCTAGGGATGCAGCAAGCTGTGACGTAAAGGATGCAATATGCCAACATGGAGACGGCTCAGAAACCCATGTTGTGCTTAGTCAACACTCGAGACAAGACGGGATAACAACACTGATAAACAGGCTGGACAAGAAGGTGAGACGGTCATCGCTGAACTCCACCGGAGATAACAACAAAGCTTGAATAGACGGGCTCATCACACAAACACGATGCACACATTCAGATTTGGACAGATGTTAGGGATTCCTAATCTGTATGAGCCCCCCCCCCCCACATACACACACACACACACACACACACACACACACACACACTAGGCCTACAAACAAAAGCTGTGCAAAGGAAAGAGAAAGAGTGACAGAATGAGTCAAGGTGAACTTACGATGGCTTGCTTGTTCAACAGAAATCTTTTTATCTGTTTGATCAGGAGAAAAAAAACAAAAGAAGAAGAAAAGGAGAAAAGAAAAAAAAACACAACATGAAAATGGATGGACTAGTCAATATGCAAATGAACAATAATACAAGGCCCAAACGGGAAAAATAAACAGGAGCTCATCAAAATGAAAATAAGAATGTAAACATAAAAGGCAAGGAAAACATACTTGATATCTTAAAAAGGTAATAAGCTCTTTCAGGAAATGGGTGAGCGGTGCATGTGGAATGAAGTTCGGTAATAATTGTTTGCATAATAATGGCCAAGTAAAAACTGAGATAAAAAAAGCCTGCTAGCAACAACTGTGAGGGAGATAAGCATCATTCGGCTGAGAGCGGGGAAGTTAACGACGGTTTTGAAAATGAGCGAGGGGCGGGAGCTGGTGTTGCGCGGCACATGAGGGAAACGGTGTAGATTGGAAGCGAGTCTTAATGCATACAGCACAGGGCACGTTATAACCCTGGTCCTATTCAAAAAACATTAAATCTCTCCCTCAAGATAGGGCCAATGTGAATCATCCCTGAGTGCTCTGACAAATGTCGAAAACCCTCTTTCAGGATTGTGTCACTTGCTACATACATCTCAAACCAAATAACTTTGTCTCCAAGCATCATCAAAACGGCAAATGAATTCCCCCTGGACTTTCCCATTCAAACCGCGGCAGCAATTAAGAATCTACTAGATGATGGTTTGTGGTGTCTCAGAGCATTTTACATTTATGACTGTGGGTAGTATTAAGCTGATCCCCAACGGGAATAGCGATGAGTGAGACATTAGAGCCGGCCTTTATTGTTTTGTCTGTAGCATGTCGGTGGTGGGAAGCAAAGAGGCATGATAATGTTCGGCAGCAACATTGTGTTCACACAATGATAACATGAACGTGTCTGGCAATTAGTCAGTAAGTAACCTGTTGCTTGCCAAGTCAAACATTTACAGATGTTCTACACGGCACTGTGCTTTCGCATCTTTCCCCTCTCTGTCAGAGCCACTTCCGTGCATGTTTTCCCTGACGGCCCCCCTGAGAACACTCCACAGCCAAATCAGAAAGTGTATTTGTCTGATCTAGGATGGAGGAGGGAGCCTGTTTATGTCAGGGATCGCGTGTACGTCTCACGGTAGTTGAAGCACAGCGTTGCATAAGATGTGTGCATATGATCCCCCCCTCCCTCCCGATCTTTACACGTGCGTTTACAATATTTGTCTGCATGCACTGGCTGGCCGTGTTGGTGTGTGTGTGTGTGTCTCCTGTGCTCCTAAGTGTGCACTTGAATGTATCTCGCTGCGTCTGTGGATGTGGAGTCTTTCCGAGATTGTAATGCGCTGTCAGCTGGATTCCTTGCAGCTCATCGCGGGCTGCACATCGGGTGTCAGTGTGGCTCTGACTCACTCTCATATGCTCTTCCCCCCGTGCTGATTCTTCGCCTCGGCCCCGTGTCATGCTTGCTTCCCACTCCGTGCACTCCCGCGCTTGCTCTTATCTCTTTCTTTCTCTCTTGCTCACTCTATCATCCTCTCTCTCTCTCAATCTGTGCTGTTTAGAAGTGGATCACTTGCCGTCTCCCTTTGTCAACCTAACTTTTGCCTCCACGAAACATCTGTCTGCGATTGAGGCTGCTTTTCCTTTAATCTCCCTCCCCTACATCGTTCTCCCTCTCTCACCATCACGCTGTAATGAATAAACACCCAGGGAATACACTTCTATATAAAATAGCTTTGAAAAATACAGTACACCTAATAAAAACTGAACAATGAGCTAAAGAAATCCCAACCTGCAAAACTGTAAGACCCACCTGCCATTATCAATTCATCTACCATCTCAAACAGCAAGAAACTGACCCTAACAGATACCTTAGAAACAGTATCTTCTTTCAGATATTACACCGCTTCACTATGTGCATTAGTGAATTAAGCTCAACATTTGTTGATATGTATTAAACGGGGCAAACCGAAGAATTATGATACATTTAACCAAGAAAATATGTGTGAGCCCAATAGTTACTCTCTCAACAAACACCCCAGTTCAAACACATTGCTTTGGGTGACTTACTGCGCGCACACAGGCCCTCAGTGCAGTTTTTGCTCTCCATCATGCTGCCGCTGCAGTGCTTTCCCCCGTTCCTGGGTGGGGGGGCTTGGCACTCGCGACTGCGCCAGTGGGTGCACTCTGTCCCACAGGCGGACCACTTTGCCCACTCTGTCCAGCCTCCGTCCACTGGAACGAGACAGCAGAGATGTTTTACGGCTAGCCAACAACTAATGAGTCCAGGTAGAGGTATAGAGGGGAATCGGACATTTGAGCTATACTGCGGCACTGATGTGTAATGGCTCTGAGTGCATTCATTTGCAATTTGCAAAAGACATTCTGGCATTTTAAATGATTTTCGAGTCAGGGGGATCTGATACACAGGGCAAAGCAATGAAGGCAGAATAGGGTGTGACAGTGAATCAGATAACACTATGTTCAGTGCCGTAGATGATGTAACTTTTATGTCCTGGTTGAATGAAATTGTTTTCAAATAAAAAACAAAATTTGGAAAAACAGCCTGGCTTTACATAAAGTTAAACCTCACATGAAAACCACCTGCTGATGTTTTAAAAGTTTAAAAGTAAAAGTAAAAAATTCATCCTGGCACTTCCCAGCAAAACGGTCAATTTATGAAATTGCCTGATATTACAGCACTTAGCAGCTTCATCTAAAGAGGTTACAGATGGGTAAGTCATTTTCACCTGGGCACAGAGTGGTGCAGGTGACTCTCTGGAAGGGCGGGCCCTCGCAGAAGGCTCCTCCGTTCAGAGGTGCAGGATTGGTGCAGCTACGTGTTCGTCTCTGCCAGCCACGCCCACACCGAGCGTTACACTCCGACCACTCAGTCCACGAAGACCAGCCGCCGCTCACTGACATACAGACAGACAGACGGGAACAGTTAGCGGGTGCAACCTCAAGAGTTATGACAAAATTAAGTTTTGTTTTTTGAAAGTTTAAAATCAGGTGTATTTAGTACTTTATTGAACCATTTTTAAAGTTCCAGTTGATAGTTCAAAAGAGTATGGTGGTTTCCAAATCACATTTCATTCACATTTTCACCACTATCACTCAGTAATTTAACATTTTGGTGTAGAGCTGCAAAAATTCAAGTCACCTATTATCACTCAACATATTATCACTCAAAGTGCATTGCTAAACCAACGATACCAGGTACACAGCAAACCAAACTTACCAAAAAAAATACACGTAATTAAAAAAAAAAAAAACTTGAGCGTGTTACCATAAACAATAAGAGTGGCCGTGCTGCTGCGTCTCTTGGCCACCACGTTGCGAGCCACACAGGTGTAGTTGGCGGTGTCGGAGAGTCGGGCCTGTTTGATGATCAGATCATGATCAATGGTGATCAGGAAGTTGGAGTCCTGGGATGGATCTATGACGTCCTCATTTTTCAACCAGTCCACCTAAGGAGAGGCACACACACACACACACACACACACACACACACACACACACACACACACACACACACACACACACACACACACAATTCTTAGAACATTTTTGTTGTTACTACTTTTCGAAAAGAAAGTCAGCTTAGAGTTTTTAGTTGAAAATCTCGGAAATAACATTTGTAATCTCAAAGCACTGTGTTATGACAATTTTGAGTGATGGACTTTAATATTTTGGGCAAAGACCTTAGATACACATGCAAACACATCGTTGTACAAATCAGCAGATGTGTATTCATAAACATGAGTCGGCACACCACACACGGATCCATTCAGTAAACACTACACACCTGCAAAGAATTAAGCCATCACAAGACACGCTTCAGTGCTACGTGTCATGGCGGCTACTGTGTGGCATAGCTCAGAAACTGTCAATATTTGATCTTTTTAGCTTTCTCTGGAGAAAATTGAATTTCAGCCAAATCACTTTTTTATTTTCCACACATTCTCATAAATAAGGGGACATGATATCAGAGCGAATAACCACAAGCAAAATAATTAGTACTATTCAAAAAACACATTATAACATTCCAGTTAAATGCGCTCTCCTGTGATCACATAACATAACCATTCACGCTATGTGCTTTTTTTTATGTTACAACGACATGTTATTTAGCTACTGAAAAGACCTATGCAGCTTGGAAGACCATAAATATTAGCTGGAGTAATAAAAATCTGCATTTATGAATAATTTCTTTCTTTTTCAATATATATTGCTGTACTGCAGTTTGAGGATGAGAAATACAACTGCTTGATACAGTGCTGTGCAGTTAAAGCAGCTTAGTGGTGGAGAAGAAAAAAACGGACACAAAGTGAATTTAAGCGCAGTCTTTCTTGGTTCCTTGACAAGGCACATTATTAGTGATAGTTCTATGTTTTAGGGAGTTTTGTTTTATGGTGTCACATAACTGGACACAGTTAAATCTCAAAAATTTCACTGGCTCGTCCCCAACTATTCTTGTGGTATATGTTCATGGTGTTCTATAACTGATTATTTTGATCTCAGCTTTGCTATCTCTGCTAAACCTTTGTGCATGAGATACAGAGCTTTACAAAAATAAAATGATCTTGAACTGTTTTGCCCTTCACCATCAAAAACACAAATGTAACTTTGCAAGTGAAAATCTGTGAGAATGGGGGTGTGGATTTTGTCCAAGGTTTTTACAGAACAGATTTTGGATGCAGCCTTTTTTCATTTTAGGAATCAAGAAATGCTATGTACAGGTCTTAACGATGCATTGTTGGCATTTTTTTAAGAAGAATACATCTCGTAAATCCAACAATGAACAACATATACCCTTGTCCTTTTTTGTTTGTTTGTTTGTTTGTTTGTTTGTTAAAATGGGGATGTGGAGGGGAAAGGCATACTGCACCTCTGAAGCCGGCATGCCCTCCGGGGGGCGACACTGCAGCAGCACTTCTTGCTCGAGTCGCACCTCACGCCCCAAAGGCTCCTGCTCAAAGTTCTTCCTCAGGTCTGAAGGGGGCGACACACATGGAGGCAGCAGTTAGTGAAGGCTGCCCCGAGACAGCACTGAAACCCTGTCTATCTTTGTGACATTGGCTGTCTCTCACTCACTCACTTGCACACACGCATGCACGCACACACACACACACACACAAACACAACGACAACAACAACAAGACAAAGCCCTTAAAAGCCTCTGTCAGTGTTGTGTTTTTTTTGCTTTCATACCATCACAAACATTTAGGGTGTCAATCACACTATGCCACACATTACCAAGGGGGCCTATGATGGAGTGCAACAGCAAATCTATTCGCACTCATATACAGTACATACTTAAGCTGACACGTATGACAAGCAAATAGATGGAAACAGTTTGCCCTTCTGCTTTCTCCCTTCCTTTTGTTTCTGCCTCACACATGCACATGTAAACACACGCACACACACACACACACACGCCCTTGGTACTGACATGCAATGCGAACATAGGCACGGTTGCTCTTGGTGGTTCCAGCCGAACTCCAGGCCACACACTGGCACCAGTAGTCCTCCAACCCAAACAGCTCCTCCACCTGGGTCCTCGCCACCGAGATGTCCACCTCCCTCAACACCAGGCCTGTGTAGAGAGAGAGAGAGAGAGAGAGAGAGAGAGAGAGAGAGAGAGAGAGAGAGAGAGAGAGAGAGAGAGAGAGAGAGAGAGAGAGAGAGAGAGAGAGATTAGTGGTACATATTTTTCATGGTGCATAAATAAATGGCTGCAATGGCTGCAGGCCAGATGCAGTTAACGTTCCCATAAAATCCTAAGGGAGCTAATGGATTATGTAGTTGAAAATGATGTTTGTAATTGAGTATGATGTTTATGTCTATGAAATACAAGGTGACATTACTATGTGTGTGTGTGTGTGTGTGTGTGTGTTGTAATACCGGTGACTTGGTCCAGGCTCTCTCTGGTGATGTGGTCATTCTGATTGACCCATTCTCCATTACATTTGAAGTAGATCTGGGTGGCTGGTGAGGCCCGGCACCGTAGCTGGACCGGACGGTTCTTCACGATGAAAGCGTCCTCCGGTTCCAGCTGGAACTCTGGGAGAGGTTCAGCCGGCGCTGAGGGGAAGGAGTCAGGGAGAACCTCGGACTCGCCGCCATAGTCACTACTCTCTGAAAACACAGAACACAGGAGCGATTTCAGTGGCTGTCGTTTGGATGGCTGCTCTGTAGCAGATCCTTTTGAGGAGGTAAGAAATGAGCAAAATGACACCTTTGTTCCTCTGGGATCATTAAGCTATCACATACCTGGAGGGAATGAATGTGTGTGTGTGTGTGTGTGTGTAAAAGTGGATGTGTGAATGAATCTGTCGGCGGTGGCTCACTGTATGAATTAAGGAAACCTTGTTAGTGTATCTCAAGAAAACATTGGAGGTGTTGACAGTTTGCCCTGCAAATGGAGGAGCAACGTTGACATTTCCGCCCCCATTGTATTACCAGTAATGTGGTCAATGCAGGCCTCCTGCTCTGGTTTCACACTGGCAGACTCCGTGCCCCTCAGCTGGGGAGGAGAGCGGATGACCTTCCAAGGATAGGTCCTGTTGATCGCACATTATCCCCTGACATTTTCAATGTGACACATTCCTACTGGCATTGTCGCCGAGAGCGTCTCCTGGCAGCAAGGACGTGGTATTTCCGACCTCTTCATTCTGACTTGTTAGTCTTATAATGATGGCTAGATCTCAGGCAGTATGTCAATGAATACTGCAATGTTATTGGCGTGTCCTCAAACCAGTAGTTGCATTAAACCAGTGTACTGATATCTTTGATAATGTACTCTGTAGCTTTTTTTCATGTCTAGGGTCAGCATGTTTGCTGTAGAAATGTAAAGCCTATCATATCATGATATAATAAAATTAACTGTTGTCTTTTTCCAGCTTGTAGTCTTTATAGGAAAAATTGTGAATAGTTGAAACCTGTCTGTTTTAAATGCTTCAGAGACGCAGACAAAGATGCAAATTCAACCGTTTGCACAATTGAAAAAAAGCTTACAACATAACACTTGCAAACAAACGGACTGCAGTAGCCAATGCCATGAAGAATAACCTGACCACAGCAGAGCTATAATGGTTCAGCACACACATAGCAATCAAACACAACTGTATACAACCTTCAAAGTATGTTTCAAAAGCCACTCGAAGTCATGCAATGTCCTCAAAACAACTTTTATCAAACCTACGTCTGACTTTTCTTTTCGGGAAATGTAGGGTTATTATGAATTGTTAATGGCCTTGACCTTACAATAGAAAACTAAGTTCTGCTTAAGAAAGTGATCTAAATTCAATAAGCATTAAAGGGAAGACTGGAGCAGCGTGCAGGGGATTGTCCAGGTATGGACATATCCAGCTCAGTGCACTTACTTCGCTTGATAGGCACGCAAACACAAAACACACACACACACACACACTCACACGCTTTCCTTACAATGCAGTTTCACAGCGCTACAGTGCAGTCTTTTAAGTGTCATTCTCTACATTCAGTGGATAAAGAGAGTGGGGGCAGATGCTGCCACTTTTCCACAATGACACTTAAAGCCGACTAATTTGCAGTGTTGAGTTTTACTTTAAATGTATTGAGCCCGACGTGATAAGTTATTCCACAACCAGGGAACAAGAGAAACCACTTAGAAAGACACCATCTCCTATTTTTGGAAAATGAGCACTCCTCCTCCCCACACACACACACACCCGCCATCCCATTCTCCCCTTGACAAACTGTCTTGAGACGTTAGGGGAGAACAAAGAGGAGCACAGAGCATGAAGGAAGTGGGCGAAAAGGTATAGGGACACGAGTCAAACCAAGGCCAGCAGACATGCATCTGATTCAAGGTGGGGTTGTAGACCATCTTCAGGTGCAGTGACGGTAAACACCTCTTGATCCAAGTCTCCTGGAACATGAATGGGCCAGCCAGCCAGCCCCTAAAGCTGCATTTTCCCCTAGCTCAGAGCCGGGCAGTGCTGTGGCTAGGGGACAGACAGAAAGGGCAACATCTGCTCTAGGCCCAACAGCCATCCAGGATGGACCCGTCATCCTCAATCTGTCTCTGCCTCTCTCCAGCTTGTCTCCACCGCAAACGCGTCCTTGTTCTCCTCCGGTGACATTCTCCGTAAAATACCTTCAACCAACTACATTTATTCACTAACCCGCGGCACCCTCAGCCTTGCACGCATTTAAGGCGCTACCCAAGAGCTGTGCAGTAAAAAAACAGAAATTCCTATTCTGGCGGCGATTGGTTGGTTAAGTGTTTTCATATTATATTTTATTCTGTAAAAAAATGTGACAGCCTTGCTTAACCCATTTGTTGTTTTCTCTGCTTTATTTTTTAAACAGAAGTTGAATATCTTTCAGATTAGAGCGGCCACACCCAAGATTAAAACTAAATCTCATGCTTATCCTTATACTAGACAAGCGCATGATAACCACACACACACACGCACACGCACGCACACACACACACACACACACACACACACACACACACACACACACACGTTTCATCTCCCAGCACACCAGCAGGTATACACGTGCAGGTAAACACAAGTCAATCGGAACAATGAAAGTTAATGCTTTTTCAAAGTGCTGCTTAGCTTTGACCATGAATCACATTCAATCGGCCGTCTCACACAACCCTCTCTCCTGTCAGGTGGTTTTCTCTCTGCTCACACGCTCTCGCCCTCCTCTTCCTCAAGCTGTCGTCCCCTCTCTCTCAGACTTTGAATCCACTGTCAATAACCAATTGTGTTTTGCGCCTTCCCGCCCCTCACCCCCACTCTTTCCCTTTGTCCGGCATTGATCGCTCCATGCTCAAACACCGGCTGAAAAACACAGCCTGTCACTCTTGAGGCCGAGACAGACAAACAGAGGAGACGGTGTTTTTAGACCTATGGTTTAGAGGGAGACAGAATGGGGAGGAACAGCCCTGTGTATTTGGATAAAACTATCTCTGTGTGCAATGTACGTGTGTGTATGTGTGTGTGTATGTGCGTGTGCGTGTGCATGTTCTGGGCCCTGCAGACAGGCACAGTTTAATTAAAACACTTTTGGATGACAGAGGTAGGAGACGGAGGGACAGCTTCTCTCTCTCTCTCTCTCTCTCTCTCTCTGATAATGGAGCTGGAAGGAGGGTTTAAAATGGAACCTGTGTTTTTGGACCAGCACACAAACATCCATCAGAGGCTCAGCAGCCGGCAATTTGTGCGGAATGGAGGAACCCTAAAGACAATATGTCCTCGCCGTGCGGTACAGCAAGTCTTTTATTACTCTAATGACAGACAGCAGATAGCAAGAAAGAAAACACAGGCCTGTGGATATTCTTTTCTGGAGGATAAAATACATGCTGGCACACACACACACACAGGATGACAACCTATGCCTATACGGTACATTCTTTCTCACCCACTCTTATGAATGTGTGCTGATTTGAACTCAAATGGTGCAACTTTGCTGACTGTGTGAGTGCAGAGCTTCAATACATTGTCACTGAGACTCTGCAGTGACACACACGCTAGAAGGCAGGCCAGCGTGGGGGTGGGGGGGGGGGGAGAGAGAGAGAGAGAGAGAGAGAGAGAGAGAGAGAGAGAGAGAGAGAGAGAGAGAAATGGCAAGACAGCAAGGCTGGCCAGAGACAGGTCAAGACACTAACAGACATGTGCAGAGGAGAAAAGATGATGTTCGCACACTGTGCGCACACATGCCTGCAGTCTAGCCATTAACTATGGTGCAGCTACACACACACACACACACACACACACACACACACACACACACACACACAATATTGGACTGCCATAATAACAGGCAAGGAAAATGAATCCCAGCAAAGTCTACACTTTGTCCCAGCGTGACTGTGAAACTGTTTCTGTTGTCCTTTCTGCCCTCTGTCTTTCTCCACCCTCTCTTTTCTCTTGCCTTTAATTCTCTCTTGCACTCCCTCTCTCTCTCTCTCTTTCAGACACACAGACACACACACACACACACACACACACACACACACACACACACACACACACACACACACACACACACACACACACAAAGGGACAACTCTAATTTTCTCAGCCCCAGCCCCTCTAGCCAGAGTGGAGTCTAGAGTGTCTGTACTTTATCATTACCTTTGAAGAGTAAGTCATTACTGTGCCCTACAGTGCCCTGACTATTCCAACACTGTGAGGGGGCAGGGGCAGGAGAGGATAACACATAGGACGAGGAACTCTTTGAAGCAAGTCAAACAACAGAGACACTATGCGAGACACGGGGTCAGGTTGTTTGGCGGGATGAGGCATCTTTCTCTTTTTTTTATTGTGAAGTCCTCTGAGCTCGCAAAAACAAACAAGCAACAGCACACAGTGTCTCCCACCTCCTCCCATCCGCTTTAGCAGTCTGGTGTCTTACATGGGAGTGCTTTTTCTCCTGCTCGCCCTCCACTGACTCCAGTCCTATTTCCCTCCTGCCTGCTGGATTCAAATCACTTTGCGCAGCTCCAGCAGACTTCAAATGACATCCCACAGCTTTAAACACAAACACACACGCATACAGAGAGGAGAGAGAGAGAGAGAGAGAGAGAGAGAGAGAGAGAGAGAGAGAGAGAGAGAGAGAGAGAGAGAGAGAGAGATTAGTGAGAGAGAACTATAGCCCGGAGCAGCTATGCGGCTCAAACATTTCGCTGATCCCGCTAAGGACAAACAGCTGTGAGGACAGACAGGCAAATATGACAACACTGCTTTTGACAGAGGAAACAAGGCAAATAAATAGAATGATCAGCAGCCATTATGTAGCATTGATGGTCTGACCACATCCATCATTCTCACCCAATCTACCATATTATCATCATTCTTGCGTCTTGCGAGGATGCCCCGAGGTAGAGAGGTGCACACACACACACACACACACACACACACACACACACACACACACACACACACACACACACACACACACACACACACACACAGTGAGCTATAGGTTGAAAGAGACAGAGATGGATGGAGGGAGGCAGTCTCTCCTTGTCTTCCTTAAAGGACAATTACGTTGATTGATTGATATTCAGACTGACCAAAGCCTCATCAACCTGAAAACAACTCACTACAGAAAGGATAGAGAGGAAACCAGCAAGTAGGGGGAGGGAGAATATAAGAGACACAAAGGTGACAAAGTGTATAGATTAAGAAAAGGATTTGATGGAAAAATGTGAGGGACAGTCATACACGTGTGTGTGTGTGTGTGTGTGTGTGTGTGTGTGTGTGTGTGTGTGTGTGTGTGTGTGTGTGCTGGCATGAGGCAGGACATGAGGTGACAAGAGTGCAGGTTGGAGCAACACAGCATCACTTCTCACATCAACAGAGCCAGATGGGGTGTGAGGAGTCATGCAGTTCACCCATCTGACTGAACACACACACACACACACACGCACGCACACGCACAAACTCTTACAATTTAATCATCCCTTTTTGAGCGTCGTCAGGGGGGAAAATTGGTCATCTTTTAATAGGAAATGTTGTTAATTTGCCAGTGACTAAGCGATGCGCCCATTATTTAAATTTCCTCATGGTAGCTGTGAGGCCACAGGGATGCATGAAGCACAAATTGACGTCCTGCTAAGAGTGACACAGATCCATCCGTGTGCTTTCTCGTAAAGGGTTTCGCCATGTTGGCATTCAAAGTACTTCTTTGGGTATTTTGAAAGAGCCACCAAGATGTCCACCCGTGGAGGCTGCACATGGCTCTACAGCCTGTTTCTTTGTACTCACCATGGTGGCTCTCTAACCAACAGGCTTCCTCCCTCACACAGGCGTGCAAGTGTTTTATCACACTCGAACTAGCATAATGGCTGTGTCTATATATACGTATATACTGTTAGGCCAATATGAAGTAAAATATCAGTTTCATCTTTGTGTGTGCACTACAGCAACATATCCAATATGTGCTAGCCTTGATTAAACAAAAGTTAACCAGCTTGTGCATAGATGATGATGACTAAATAGTTTGTCAAACTTTTTATTAGCCATCATGTTGATTTGTTTCTTTTGTTGTTAATATACAACATGACAAAAACAAATGTTTTTTTTTACTTATATCTTAGCGGTGCTAGCTGCTATTCTTCTCATGATTGTGTCAGGCAAACCCATCCTAGACCATCAGTTTTCTTGGACACGCATGTAAAATTGCTGATTTACCAGCACTACAGAACACAAATGCAGGAGTTTCTATTATCCCCCGCCCAAAAAAAAAACAAATAAAACAAAATCATTAATTCAACAACAGAATATTGTCAAATAAAAATAACATTACACAAAAATTCACATTTGTAACTTGTGAAATGTAACTTGTTGGAATCTGGTCATTGCAGTAGAAATATCACACCTTTGATTGGTTCCAACCTGTGAATGAGGACACCTGCAGAGTGGCTCTTTCTGTCGAACGTGAAGCCTCCCTCTTTCATCAAGATGCGAGCATGAGCATAGAATTGATTGTGCAAGGTGTCTGTGCAAGTGAGGAGTAATCTGTGTGAGCGAAAAAATAAAATATGACAGAGAAAGGGATGGACAAGGTGGGTGTGTGTGTGTGTGTGTGTGTGTGTGTGTGTGTGTGTGTGTGTGTGTGTGTGTGTGTGTGAGTGTCTGTGTATGTGTGAGAGAGAAAGGGGGAGGTGACAGGAGGCTGGAAAGCAGATTGGCAGACGGGGGAAGGCCCAGCAGGTGATGGAGATGCAGAGTGACAGAAATGCTTCGCTTGTCAGTCCAGCGTGTCCGGGTGGCAGGGGGAGAGGTTGCAAGCCATGGTCACACACCGACACACACACACACACCGACACACACACACACACCGACACACACACACACACACACCCACAGACTCCTAGAAGTACACACATGGCGAATGCGGAGGCTTGCAAGACCTTATTTACATATCTGCTTGTAAATAGAGTGTTATCCCACACCCTTAGCTGCAAGATGTGTTACCCTGCATCCCTGTTATTGTAAATGAAGTGTGACCTGGCCTTTTTCAAAGGATTTATTTTTCTCGGTAAGACCTTTTTTTTAATGACACTTCATCAGCACTGTTGAAGAGAATGCTTTGGGGGGAAATCACAGAAACGCACACACACACACACACACACACACACACACACACACACACACACACACACACACACACACACACACACACACACACACACACACACACACACACACACACACACACAACACACATATAAACATGTTGTCAAACTACTTGGTTCGAGGCAGTAATTGAGGCCTAATAACAGTGTGACAGTCAGCAGTGTTTATGCCTAAAAACTGGATGACTGCTTCCGAATAGTGCGACTGTTTCACATGGACCCACCCCAACACAAAGTGTGTGAGTGACATGTATGGGTGTGTGTGTGTGTGTGTGTGTGTGTGTGTGTGTGTGTGTGTGTGTGTGTGTCTGTGTGTATGTGTGTGTGTTTGTGTGTATATCAACTGTGTATGCAAGGGACAGCCATACGCTGAGTGAGATTCTGCGACTTTATTTTGGAATGTGTGGGTGAGTGTGACTGCGAGACTGGGAGCGCTAAGAGGATTTGCACTTGTGTTTGAGCTGCAAGCACACCACTGCTGCCACTGGTGCATTTGAACAGACAGGGAGGGGGGTGGGGGGGCTTTGTCACGGCTGAACGTGTGCTCTGTCACAACTAGGGGGCGCCACCCCCCACAGAGCTCATTAATCATAGCCCATCAAAAAGTGGCCCTGTGCTGTTTGTGTGCGCCCCGGCGACCACCTACTGCATGGGAACACAGGCGTACACAAGCAGCACTATCAATCACTATCCGAAGTGGAGAGGGAGAGGGCGAGAGAGGGGTGAGGACACAGGGAGGGAGAGAGGGAGAGAGAGGAGACAGAGTGGGTGAGACAATGTTGTTTTCCTATTATCCTCTTGAAATTACAGAGCAATGTCACAACTATTACTTGGAGGTCAAACTCATATGGTAGAGTGCAT